>JAODKC010000053.1:5039077-5056560 GCA_026777985.1 Mormyrops attenuatus | reverse complement strand
CCCCCCCCCTCCCCCCGCCCCCCCCCCCCCCCGCCCCCGCCGGGCCCCCCCCCCCCACGGCCCCCCCCGGGGGGCCCGGGGGCCAGCAGCAGTATAAGTTGCTGACCGGAAGGGGGTGTCGTTGGCGACGCCTATAGTTGGTGGCCAGGGAAGACGAGAAATTGCATGCGTGTGAAAAGCTATGTTCTGAATGAAGAGCAATTAGGCAGAAACTCAAGGCAAATCTGTAACTCTTTTGGGTCTTAACCACATCTGAGTGATTAAATATGGCCATTGTGATTTCGGTTTGGAATCACCCAGCAAAGGAACTCCTCTCTTGAGATAAAATCTTCCATGTTCCTATTTGAGCGGTTGGTGTATTCCAATCTGCTCTCAGCTCGGAGCTCACCGCAGCGCTCCGGCCTTATCGTCCTCTGCGTCTGACACCACTGCTCACTAGGAAGTGCATTATCCTCACCACTGTGGCTGAAAAATCACACGTAGGTATTTGCCACATCCACTTGGGTGTTGCCCATAGACCTGTGAAAACCTGTGCAAACTCCAAATAAGGTAATGGGGGAGGGATGACCCTGTCAGATTCCCCTGGACCTTCACTCCCTCCCTAATATTGCTTCTCAAATATCGTAACATGCTAGATCTTGCATATTATCATATCTTCTTGGACAATGTAAAAGAAAATACATACAGACCACAAAAAAACCCTGTATTTGTTCCCTGTGAAGTAGATGAACTGTTTTGGTATGACCTTTGGTATGAACTTTGGTGTGAACTGGCAGATTGACACAGGCAAGAAACTGGGAAAACGATTTGCAGATGATTAAACGTGAGGTGCATGGTTATGAGATAAGAATCGAAAGATATGGTGATAAAATGCAAGCCGTACTTTTGATTTCCTGTGTCTTCTCTTGGTATAGGGTCTGTGCAAAAAGCCCCTCCCACCACAGTTGTGGAATTATTAAGCTACGATGAGACGGTGATGAAACCACATTCATGCAAAGAGATCTTTTCCTTATGATGACATGACAGAGGCTGAGGCCTTAGGCAAGGGAACTCTGGTGGTAAACCTGAGAATATCCCTATCCCCGCCGATGACATAGGGGCCTGGAGGGCCTTCACCTCAGCGGCCCCCACCCACTATTTCCTGTGCGTCGCCATCCGGCATGTGGCGGGCAGGGGGTTTTCTCCGGCTGTACCACGGCAAGTCATCCAGGCCTGGGCTATGAGTCTGCAAAAAAACACACAAGGGAAGAAGGGCCTCAGCTTTCTGTTTGACTGTCCAATTTCGCTCATGGGACAGAAAGAGCCGAAACAGCGGGGAACGCGCCGCAATGATTTTCCCCTCCAAAAAATGCCAGTATACCCCAAAAAGCCACAGTATCAACCGGAGACACACACCGTGAAATATAACACACACATGTCAGAATCAAAGTTATTTCAAATGGTTGCACAGTGTTTGCTGTCTTGTGCCGTTAGTCATGATGCATAAAAATGAGTCACCGACTGCAGTCGTTTAGCCCACCAAAAAGGTCTGATTAGTAAACACTACTTGATGGCACGAGGCAAATGACACATGACAACCAATTCACATAGACAACTGCTTGCTTAAATCTTTTCTACTTGCATAATTTTTTATAATATTTGCTTGCATGCAACAGCTTCTTGATTGTAAACTTTAGACTTGTCAGTTTTCAGACTTGTCCCAATAATTATTCCTATTTGCTTTAGGATATCATGTCTCATAGCCTGTTCTATAATTTCCCAGGATTCCCAAATTTGTTACACAATTTTAGGTTACTCCATAATGTGTATTTCCTCTTTCCCTCCCTTTTATCTTATTTTCTATTGGCTTTTTCCTTTCAGAAATCTGTTGTTTGCTCATATGTGGTCTATGAACCGTTTTTAATACACTGCTCAAAAAATTAAAGGAACACTTTGAAAACACATCCTATCTCAATTGGAAAAAATCATGCTGGATACCTATACTGATATGGACTGGGTAATGTGTGAGGAATGAAAGGATGCCACGTTTGATGGAAATGAAAATGTTCAACCTACAGAGGGCTGAATTCAAAGACCCCCCAAAAATCTAAGTGAAAAAATGATGCAGCAGTCGAGTCCATTTTGCTGAAATTTCATTGTAGCATCTCAAAATCGTACTCAGTGGTTTGTATGACCCCCTCGTGCTTGTATCCATGGCTGACCATGTCGGGGCTGCTCCTGATGAGACGACAGATGGTGTCCTGGGGGATCTGGACCAGGGCATCACTGACCTCCTGGACAGTCTGAGGTGCAACCTGGCGGCGTCAGATGGACCAAAACATAATGTCCCAGAGGCGTTTTATTAGATTTAGGTCAGGCGAGCGTGGGGGTCAGTCAATGGTATCAATTCCTTCATCCTCCAGGAACTGCCTGCATACTCTTGCCACTTGAGGCCAGACATTGCTGTGCACCAGGAGGAACCCAGGACCCACTGCACCAGCGTAGGGTCTGACAGTGGGATTTCATCCCCATACCTAATGGCAGTCAAGGTGCCGTTGTCTAGCCTGTAGAGGTCTGTGTGTCCCTCCATGGATATGTCTCCCCAGACCATCACTGACCCACCACCAAACCAGTCAAGTTGAACAATGTTACAGGCAGCATAACGTTCTCCATGGCTTCTCCAGACCCTTTCACGTCTGTCACATGTGCTCAGGATGAACCTGCTCTCATCTGTGAAAAGCACAGGGCGCCAGTGACAGACATGCCAATTCTGGTATTTTATGGCAAATGCCAAATCCCACGGTGCAGGGCAGTGAGCACAGGGCCCACTACAGGATGTCGGGCCCTCAGGCCATCCTCATGAAGTCTGTTTATGGTTGTTTGGTCAGATTCATTCACACCAGTGGCCTGCTGGAGGTCATTCTGTAGGGCTCTGGCAGTGCTCGTCCTGTTCCTTCTTGCGCAAAGGAGCAGATACCGGTCCTGCTGATGGGTTAAGGACCTTCTACAGCCCTGTCCAGCTCTCCTAGAGTAACTGCCTGTCTCCTGGAATCTCCTCCATGCCCTTGAAACTGTGCTGGGAGACACAGCAAACCTTCTGGCAATGGCACGTATTGATGCCCCACCCTGGAGGAGTTGGACGACCTGTGCAGCCTCTGTAGGGTCCAGGTATCGCCTCATGCTACCAGTAGTGACACTGACTGTAGCCAAATGCAAAGCTAGTGAAAAAAGAGTCAGAAAAGATGAGGAGGGGAAAACGTCAGTGGCCTCCTCCTGTTAAACCATTCCTGTTTTGGGGGTCGTCTCATGGTCGCCCCTCTAGCCCACCTGTTAAACCATTCCTGTTTTGGGGGTCGTCTCATTGTCGCCCCTCTAGCCCACCTGTCAGACCATTCCTGTTGTGGGGTCCTCTCATTGTGGCCCCTCTAGTGCACCTGTTGTTAATTTCATTAAAACCAATGCAGCTGGAACTGATTAACAACCCCCTCTGCTCCTTAACTGACCAGATCAGTATCCCAGAAGTTTAATTGACTTGATGCTATACTCTGATCAAAAAGTGTTCCTTTCATTTTCTTGAGTAGTGTATATATAATTCTCTAGTTTTGTCAAATTGGTGGTCGAATGACAGTCCTCACTCACTCTCTTCTGCAGGTTAATGTTTGCCACCTCACACTTTCCTCTCTCTCATGAGTTACTCAAAGTCACAACCCCATGACTAACATGTCATCGAAATTCCTTCTGTGTAATATTTGACACAAGTCTTCATATGGAACATCTCAAATGATAACCACTTCCAGCTGCTAACTGATTATGCATATCTGACATCACGACTGGCTAATCAAATTCCGCTGATGTGAACATCATGGAACTTGCCTAAAAACAAAACGAGTTGATTCCTATATCTGATTTCAGGCATCCCACGCTGATAAAGATAATATATTAATGTCCAATATTACTAAATTGCATTAAATTACCAAGCGATGTGGCTGATGCACGACTCACCTTGCAGGTTTATACATCTGAAGGCATACAGACTCTCTAGAATTTGTCCATCTGTGCAGATGTTCACCAGCTGTCAGTCTGCACAGAATACAACTGAATCTGGGCCCAGCGAACCAAGTTAAGTATTTCAACCGTACCCCAAGAACAGGTACTGAAATAGTAAGAAAGTATGCCAGAATGTTTTAATAAAGAATCCACCACAGAAACAGACACCCGATCTGCAGAGGTGGCCTTAGTAGAACTTCAATGTGGATTTTAGTTTCACTTCTAGCAGAAGATCATTTTAGTACTTGTTTTTAGAAAATACTTAGGTCTGGGTACTTTGATCATCAATTTTTAAATGAATGAATGAATTAATAAATTTATTCCCCTTCCGGTTCATGGATATTACAGGAGGAACCTCTTCTTATCCCATGCAATAAAATGCACCCTGTACCACCCTGAAAGGTGTTACAGTAATAATAAATAGCTCCCAATATACTCCTTTAATCCCTTTAGTATCTATCTGTGAACTTGAACTTAAATGATCCTTCTGCAGGTGGAGTTTGTGGATAGGGTGCGTGGCTTTCAAAGCACGATCATGTGACTGAAAATGAGTGACCTTCCATCTACGAGGGCTAACCTCACAGGCAGAAGTCACCTAAAGAAATACATAAAACAAATTAAGAAAAAGGTTCCTCAACTTTGATTTGATCGGAGATAAAACGCTTCATCCAATTTCAGTTGGATCGCATCAAAAAGCCCGAAGAAAACTATGGCGGAGAGCCTGAAACATCAACTTAGTCATCTTAGAAGTCCCCAGATGACTGCGAAGGTATGTTTGTGTGGGAGGCTACAAAAAGGAAGGTTACTTTATTTTGTTTAGACACACATTGGGTTGCCTCCTTGGGTACGTCTGAAAATGGGACCTGTATCTTTTTTTTTTTTCTTTTTACTTTCCTGCACAGTGTGTCGATTGCGCATGTTGCAAACTCCGCTTCCTTCCCCACACGCACACACACATACACACACACCCCAAACTCACGTAGCTGGCCAGTGGAAAAGAAAAAAGAATTAGTCATCCCTTATGCCATTTTCCAGACCTGAAGGAGTGGTTTGCCAAGGACATGAAGATTACACATATAAATAGGTAAGCTCTACACCTGGTCAAACTACAAACTGTTCGAAAAGCTTGGCTAACTCTTCATATCACTGTATCACTCTGGGAACCGACTGCGCACTATGGAATTTCTCGTGCTTTGCATTTTAGCTATGGGATCCAGCGTCGTGATGGGCTTCCCCAAAGAGCGATCGATGCTCAGGCAGGTGCAACTGGAATTTAAAAACATCAACAAGAGCTTGATGGTGAGTTTTTAAGCCTAAATTTTATACATTTAAATGTTTTTTTGGTGCAAATCAGGCCCAAAGCAGGCCTTTTCTGCTGTGCAGGTAAATCGCCGTCATACAATTAATGTTCTTTCTTCTCTCTGCAGCACAATGAGCTGATGTTGCACACGCCACATACAGACGAGATAGAAGTAGGTGCCAAGTCTCAGTCGCCGTAACACAAGGGATGGGCTCACATTTCTGAACTGAACCATGCACTTATTAGGAGAAGCGTTTTCCTGGACACAATTTAATAATAAAAGTTTTCACTGAGGCAGGAGCTGCTCTCAGAACTGCTTTTGAGGGTGGTGAGCTTAGGAAGTCTTAGAAAGTCAATGAGTCACAGCTAATTTGTTCACCCGCAACACCAACCGTGGGTGTAAGTTTTCAAAGAAAATAATGTGCAAGGATGTTTGTCTGAATGCAAATCAGTAGAATAAGAAGAAAACTGAAAGAAATGTATTTTAGGATCTTTTCATTGAAAAGTTGCTTCACAAAGTGTTACTGTAATCTGTGAGAGCTCTGGCTTATTGTAAACGCTCTCAGCTCAAAAGAAATTGTGCTCGAAATATTTACTGACTCACCAGCATAAAAAAATTACAAGCATGCAAAATGTGTTTACGGTTTTGTACGTGCCTCTTGTATAATTTTATGTATCTTGAAGAGACACAGCACCAAAATGAAAATCAATTTTTTATCCCTGATTTTGAGTCTTGCTGACATGGGAAGTGTAACTTTAAATATAATGCAGAAAGGACACCAGCGGGATTATATGTCTACAACCTGCAGGCTCCAGCAGGGAATTAAACCATAAGCAAGCCAGCTCCAGTGAGCAGTGCCCAAATCCTAAATGAAACACTATTAAACTTAGAATTGCAGGAGTTTTTACAATGTGCCTTATACTGCTGTACAGAGTTACACTTAGAGAGAGAACCTTTTCATGATTTGTGTTTTTATAATCAAACTGCTTTCTTTGCAAATTTCCTTGTAAGGTGCAGTGAATCGGTGAAATTCAGTAACTGTTGATATTTAACATGTTAAAGAAGGGAAAATAACACATTGAAAAGTTTTTTATTGATAAATCTGCAGAAGTCTTTAGAGTATTAGAAAACCTTAACGTTTCCTAGGGCATTAGAGATCTTTCAGTGAAAAGGTGCACATGGACGAGACATATGTCACAGTTTAGACTTTCGATAACTGCAAGAATTAGCTGACAGTAATACGTTGAAAGAAACTAAATTCGAGAGGTTAATTTGTGTCTGTTTCACCAAAGGAATATGCACTTTCTAGAATGACAGCTGTGAATTTGTGAAATACTGGCTGGCCCTGCCAATGAAAAAGGTTCTCGCTTGCCTGCGGTTTGATGATCGAGTTCTGATGATAAACTCAGCAATATTTCTGTCCATGCAGAACTGCTGTTCGACTAGTGCACTCAAGTGCTTCGTGAAAAGCCTGCCGCGGCTCCAAGTGCCCAGCTCCGTCGCCAAGGTCAAGGCGACTTTCATCAAAAACCTTCAAAAGAAAATCATTGTGAGTAGCCTGAAATGTCTGGCGTGAATTTCATTGTCTGTTTATACACAACTTCATTATCATTGCTCAACGTGAGGATTTACAGATATTCTGTCCTTTTTTGCTTTGTAGGAAAACAGCGTGAGAACCTGCAGTGCGATTGAAACTCAGGTGAGCAACATTCATTCATTATTCTTTTTTTTCATAGAATTGTCTAAAAATGCTGCATAACTCGCACACTTTGCAAAAACCATAAGATTCCAGCAAGAGGAAATGTAGGTTTCTCACTTGTAGTGGTTTTTAGTTGCATTAAAACAGTTCCTAACACTATCGACTCGTATCTGGTTGCATTTCCAGCCGCAATTCTGTTATGAACACGATTGTTTCCTTTGCAGAATGCAGTGTGCAGAAAGTGCGAGTCATACCCAGAACGAAGCACCAAAGAGTTCATGGACTCACTGGAAACGCTGCTTCAAATGGTGAGTTTCGCCGCATTGTTTTGGACACGGACTTAGTCATGCTGTGCATGTCGCGAGCGAGCGGTGACCTTATTATCGCGCAATTACAGACGCTGGAAAGACTGAGTTGAAGAGAAGATGGCTATGCAAACAGGATACCAAGACACTATTCCACAAAGAAGATGAAGAACGTGTTGATCAGAAGTTCATGATCAATGTAAAGCTTATTTATTCATTATTTATTAGTGTAGTGTTTGTACATGTTTTCTGCTGCTGAGTTTGGAGCTCATTAAATAGTAATAGTCAAAAGTAAGGTCTGAATTTGACGTTAAAAATTAGAAATTTCTGAGGAATATCAAGTGATAGATATATTTAATTGGTCCCAAGGGAAAAAATAGTTAAAATATAAACTGTACTCTGGAGAATGCAAGTATTGATCCCAGAACTTCTCACATTCTAAGCTCGCATTTAATCATTAGAGCTAATTCCTCTTCAAATGAGAGACACTGTACCACAAAGCAGTGAGAACTGATAAATAATAAGAATCCTCAGAAAATATTTAATACCAGCATACAGTCCACATAGCTGTAGGTTTTACTCCAAATAATCAGCATGTAAAAAGTCTCAGCTTTGTCCTCCAGCACCACCAAGTGGAAAATGCGTGCATTGTCAGGAGAGCAGGGCTGAATCCATCCTGTTATTTATTTGTCAAAATTACGGAGATGTGCAGAGCCGTGTTGTTGCATCCCTCATGGGAGACTAACCCCGAACTTCACTTTATTCTTTGCGTTGCTCGGATGAAGTCATATATAGAGAAAATAAATATCTCACAATGAGATAGAAAATAGTTTGTATTATTATACAAAAATGGCATAAGAAACTTGTGCCCAACTTTATTTTTCCATTTTGTGTATAATGTTAAATAAATTGTATTTATTAATAAAATGATTTAAGTACATTTCTGTTGTAATTGTGTGATACGGGGCTGTAACGGGCTGCAATGCAAAGGGAGCACTGAGCTTAAGCGTCCGTCCATCTGTCCATCATCCATCCATCCATCCATCCATCCATCCATCATCCATCCGTCCGTCCATCTGTCCGTCCATCCATCCATCCATCCATCTTAAAACCACATTCCCTGAGCAGGTCACAGGGACAGCACACCAAGCAGGTCACAAACCTTCCGTCTCCAAGGCCACAGACTCTAGGTCCTTCTAGGGGATCTCCAGGCACCTCAAGCCCCTCTCATCCTGGGACACCCAGGGGAAACCATCCCAGCTGACCGTAAATCAGCATCTTACAGTCAACTCCAGAATTACTGGTGATCCCAAAGAAAGAGAAGTAAAAACAATACCATAAAATAAATGCATATAAGAAAGATTATTTCCCCAAAAATGTGTAGAAATATTGCTTACCATTTTAAAATATTTGATTTAACCTTAATGTTACGAGGCAAGACATTAAGAACACTTTCTTATTTACAATGACAGCCCAAGAAATACAAAACACACTTGTAGAGAAATGGAAAGAAAAGGGGGGAAAAACGAATTTATCTAATACATTTATCTAATAAATATAATTCTTTCAAAAATATCGCATTATATTCAGTGGCAGAACAACTGCACACTGGGTCCTGGAGCAAAAATGGACCATGCACCCAGCCCTTTCCAAATTCACACACAGGGCCTTTTGCATCCAGGCAATTTGCACTGGATATACAAATTATACTGACTATACAATTTGTATAGTCAGTGCAATTTGTATATCAGTGCAATTTGTATATCCAGTGCAATTTGTATAATCAGTGCAATTTGTATAGTCAGTGCAATTTGTATATCCAGTGCAATTTGTATAGTCAGTGCAATTTGTATATCCAGTGCAATTTGTATATTGTTAATATTCATTTATTACTCTTATGCCTCACCTTGAGTCGCCTGCTTTTTCTCAATATCGTTGTCAAGTGACAATGATAATAAAGATTATCTTATCTTAATAGGAACAAGCATTAAAATTGCTAAATTTGCTAACTGTGATTTGACCAAATAAAAATATTGGTAACTTATTGATAGTGTCAACCCAGCGATCACGGTCCTTGTGATGTGACAACTGCATGTGAATTATTATCATCGCATATCATGCAGCTTTAGTTGGCATAACTTCCAATTACTATGGAAAACTGAAAAGAAAACAAAGATGAGGGTATAATGCTAGTGAATTCAGTTTGTTTCGCCAAATGATTTGCCAAGTGTCCGCCCAAAATATGTTTTACATAGTAACCCAGCAGAAGCTATCCTGCTGGCTACCCTTATAATAATAATTATACTTAATTAACCCCTATGTCAGAAATTCTATTTTTCATCTCCAAAGAGACACAGGTGAGAGTGAAGTTGGTGATCAAATTACACGGTCAGTGTTCTGCACCCTTGTAGTAGTTATGTTTAAAGGTCTTACTCAAGGGCCTAATGGTGTTGTGATTGAGGAATCAAACTAGCAATGTTTCAGACACAGGAGTCTCAAAGCTCATCATGCACGTTTAAGCCATAAAATGTTCACAGGACTCGTGTTTCTCAAAAGCAATATGTCGCTGTTGTATTGTTTGTCCCGATCATCATACATCTCACACATAGTGCCGCATAGTAGGTCTGGCACTGAACGTCGTGTACGCACTGTATCCACATTCTGTCTACTTTTTAGAAAATGACAAAACATTTAATAAAAAAGTTTGTCAAATAAGCCTTTCAAAAAAACTTTGTATTATTTTTGCAAATTCTTTGGTTTCAGAACACATAAAGTTACAATGAAATTACTGTGGAATCCACTTATACTGATAATGTCTGTCTGGGTGAAATGGATCGGTATAAGGGGATGATCATTATAACTGATTTTTATCTTTTCTTTATGTTTCGGGCAGATTATCATCTAATTGACATTTGTATATTTAATATATGAATATAAGGTAATAAAACGGACAGCGTCGCTATTTACGGAATTATATTGACTCTTTCAAAATACAGTATGTGTATGTCTTGTATATAGCCGCTGTTTGTATTTTTAGTGAAGGTACTTGTGCTGTATATCCAGTTGTCGCGTGTGGCTTTAAGAGTGATCCTCGCCTGTCTTAGCTGTCGTGTAATTACCCGCCGTGTGCGTGCATTACCATCCTTAGAGTAACTTCCCCGTGTTTCCCTGTCTTTCATGGCTTCCGTGTCATTGTTGTTTATTGTGCGGTACCTTTAAGGAGTAACGTAAAAAACAGCATCTCGTTGTTATCATTTGCAGCTGCTGCGACTCCAGGGTCTCCTTGGTGCTTCAATACGGACTACTTGATTTCTATAAGCAAGTTATTGAAACAGCATTTGTATAGGAATGATTCTGTCCCAAGCTTTTTGATCTATATAAGCAGTTGGTCACTATAACTGTGATCGGTCTCAGCGGTTGGTCACTATAACCGTGATCACTATAAGCGGGATCCACTGTAATAATTAATACAGGATACGGAGAAGGTGTGTTCCTGTTGCCTTTGTATGGAAGTAAATCTGTCTCATCACAATTTGAATTTTATATGCCACTGAAATTCTAACATTGAATATTTATGCACTGGAAATATGCATCAGATTTTTTCTGCCTCTGAATTACCATCTTCAGATTTTCTATAACGCAGTTTCACTGCTATTTTTCCATTTTCACAAATTCACGATAAAACAAATTCAGGGTTTAAAGATACAAATTACAAAAAACTCAAGTTACAAAAATTCAAAGACAGCATTTCAAAGTTGTTCCGATTCGATGGTCCGAAATCACGTGCAAAAATACGAGGTTAAAAATACAAGTTATACATTCGCGATACCAAGGCTAGGGGAGGAGTATAAACTGACTGCAGTAAAGTCGGACAACTTCTGCTCCTCATACTGTGCGAGACCTGACTGTAATACCTTTGTGTTTGACAAATCATTTATTTCTTAGTTGAAAATAATTATTTCTTAGTTTGTGGCTATTTAAAAGATATTTTACTTATATTTTGTTTATCCATCAATTTATCATTTTTGATTTCAGATTCATGGTCCAGCACTGCCCTTGTGTTTTTCCGGACTTGGACTCACAGTTAGCCAGCTCCATTAATGGACTCGATCTCGTCTTAGACTCGCTCCTTGTTGATCTCAAGTCTTGACATGTAGGTATGGTTCTGACTTCAAATCAAATAAGGTGGACTCAGACATAACACTGGAGAACGGCTATAGAAAGATGGTTAAAAATTATTTAAAAAACATGAGAATATTCCAACCGAGGCTCCAAACAGTGACCTTCTGATCTCAGGGAAAATTTTTTTTTAAAACTTTAAGCACAATCAGGTCAATTATTTAAGAAAAATAATAATTAAGCATGGGACAGTTGAAAATTTGCCTGGAAGAGGAAGCATCAGCGACTGAAAACCCAGTTTCTGATCCGCATTGTTTGCTTGAATCTTGGGGCCTTAATATTTCAAAATTGACTCTCAGGCGCCACCTGCAGCAGCAGAAGCTTTTTTGAATAGTTTCTTGAAATAAACCTTTCGGAGACAAAATGCAATACCTGAAGTTTGCCAAATGTTATTGGAATGACGACTGGAATGGTGTGTTGCGGTCGGCATTTTCATTTTATCTCATTTAATCTCTCAGCTGATTTTCGAGGTCCTGAAATTCATTGTCAACAGTGTCGCTTTGTGGCCATGTCGGGTATTACAAGCATTATCTCAAAGGTTTTTTTACACGTCCGAGAACAGGTACGTTGAAATCTGCAAAAGTATTTTTTAAAATAAAAGCTAGAAGTAACTTTTCGGATGCACACCACCTAACGTGCTTTAAAAAGGCTGCCATTAACTCTCACGCTTTCAGACTCTCACGCAAGAACGGCAAAATTTAATTATTCCATTATAAAACTAAAATTAGCTGCATCTAAAGTGTTGGGTGGCTTGCAAAACCGAGTGTGCAGACTTGTCTCAGACTGAAAATCTCACGCCAGCCAGCTGACCAACTTAGTGACACTTTTTTAAACATGCATAATCGGACAAAGCAGCGCCAACAAGGACCAGCCGCGTCGTCCGTAAGGGACCCGCCAGTCTTTATCAGAGCAGGCGGTCACCGACTTCCATAGACAGCCTGAGGCTGCAAATCGGCTGGGTGGCGAAAGACATAGTAGCAGGTTTACATGAGTTCCTCCTTTAACCAGAAGGTGGCAGCGTTTCCCCATTTAAGCCAACTATTCGACTCCTCACAAAACGGGCACATGATTATAATTTCAGCTGCCTACTAAAAAAACAAATGTGTTTCGATGACAACAAAGATGCCGAACACTCAGAATTACTTAATAGTAACTCTGTGACTAGTTACTAATTGCAAGTACAAATCATGAACAAATACTGTACAGTAGATACTTAAGGTAAAAGCGGGGGGAGTAGCTGGGCATCTCAGGCCCCCAGAGTCACTTTGGGCCCTTTCAGTCTCTCAGTCGATTTTTCTGAGCAGGGGGGATTTTGGAACCCTTGCAATGTGCCCCCCCCCCGAATCTGTCATGGTTTCCATGCCCCTTCAACACTCCTGGGTGAAATGCATCACAATCCATTAATGACGAACAAACATGAGATCAGTATATAACTAAGTATTAGTTTGTGGTTAATTAATACATAAATAAGAGCATAATACTGTATTATTTTTGCCCCCTCAAGTAAAGTGTTACAGCTGGATCAACAACATAACGTGATTTATCCCATAAAGCCTTATTAAGGTTTATGACGCAGCACGGATGGACACCTACAAGATTTTCACATTTTTCCTATATCTTTCTGTTTCTGTCTGTAATCATCTCTCTGTGGTACTTTTGTGGGTGTGAATTTTCACACATACTGCACTGGTGGTGTCTGAAATGTCAGCCAAGTACGTGAAATAAAATTAAATTAAATTATGGCATGAGAGTTGCTACACACGACACATCCCACATAAACATATTTTGAGTATGTTGTATACATATATTGGGGAACATTACCGTGCTACAAGAATACCAAAAAGCCACAAATGGAAACTTGCTGGGAACCAGTTCAAATCAGAACAAAGAAAACAAGCTTTAGATAAAGCCAATATTTTTTAAGACAGCACTTTTACTTATAATCATTAATTCATATTCTAATCAGCACTAGATGAAAATTTATCGACTACAAAATATCAAGGCATGTTTGGCCAGCAGGGTGGCCTCCCTTATTGTTAACAGAAGAGCAGGAAACAGGAGGCACAGGAGGTGTGATTCTGGAATGCCCCGTTACCGTTTGGAATGCCCTTAGACACATGATGTCACAGCTCTCTGGCTGCGGTGGAACGATTCAACCTTAAGGACAGCCCCACAAACTAATAAGGAGCTAAGCAAGCCTAATTTGTGGGCTTATCAAAATGAACATCTCTGAGATCTGACATGCATGCCTGTAAATATCAGTACGCCCACTTTCACTGCACGGCATGAACTGATATCGCCGATGCCGTGCAAACAAAATCCGAAGTCTTAAATAAATCCTATTTCTCCAAATACACATTAGCAAAAATCACAGCAAGAGAACCACGACAAATCACTGGTCTCAGAAAAAACACCAGATCCGGAATGTGGGTCGGCAGACTAAGTCTCTTTGCCTGCGATGGGAAGGTCACTGGTCCCAGCCTTGGCAGAACAGTCACATGTCCATGGGCCTTGAGCGAGGCCCTTAACCCCCCCAGCTCCATGGGCCTTGAGCGAGGCCCTTAACCCCTAGCTGCTTGGGCGCTGTACACTGCATGATCCTATGCTGTGACCCCCAAGCTGGCTGTCACCTATGTATGTGTCTCATGGAGAGTAACATGGGGGAGGTGAAGAGAGACTTTCCCCAGAGGGGTTCATAAACTGCCACTGTTTTATTATCCCACTGGGACCCTGGATGCTTTCTGTAGTGTAATATGTGTTAGCATTAGATATGTGATGAGAGAATTCAATATAATAAAAATAAATAATGAAAATGAGATATTCTTATTGTCCTCAGTAATCTGTTTCTCAGAATTTTGTAGGTTAGAATTGGTCAGCAGTGTCTTTACTGAGGACAAACAAATGTGCTTCACTGGGCGACAGGCGGAGGTATTGAAATTCTAGCACTTTGTTGTCTTTTTGATATTGTATTTGAGTGGGTGGGGTCTATAGCGGGGTCTATAGCGGTGCATAGCAGCTCCCACAGAAAGTGTCATATTGCTTCAACAATAAAAACCTGTTGTTCAATACTGAACAATACACTCTTCGGTATTAGTTGTATGACGCATGACTTGAGATATTTGGATATTCCTTCCGCTCCAGTAAACGATGCTGAAATTCTGTGTAAGTAAGTACGGTGCCACTTTACAATAAGGCTGCCCTTATAAAGGGATTATGAATGGTTTATAAGCAGGTTATTAATTAGGTTGTAACACTTTGTAAATCATTACTAGACAATTACAAACAAGTTATTCCACAGTTTTCTTCTTATTAATGAGTTACACTGCCATTTATACGTGGCAAAGGGTATCCCTTATTATAAAGTGGCACCATAAGTACAGGTTAAAAAGCGAACGATCTTCTCCTTGATCGATCTTCATCAACATTTGAACACACTGGATTCCCTAGCAAGTAAGTGTAGAAGGCCCAGAGTCAGCAAAGAATATTCTATAAGAAGAATCAGACTAGAAGCACATAATTCAAAGCAAGTCAAAATTGTGGTGGGGAGAAACATGCTGTGGTAGGTATTATTACCAAGTTCAATATACTTGTAAAACAGTAACAATGTGACAGACAAAAAAAAAGATACATTCTGACACCTTTTCACCTCCCACTCATTATTTACACCTTTTTGAGTAACACAGGTCCTCTTCCAAAATCAACTCTTACATTCGTTTGTTGTACTTTTTTTCCACTCGTTATACAAAAAGCTGTTAATCTTGTCAAATATAGACTACATTTTGTGCCAGACGATTGTAAGAGTTGTAAGATTGTAAGACGATTGTCCATTGGCATAAAAATGGCACTGTATGCAGCTGCACATTTTTCAGTTACTTCTTTTGAAACATTTGTACCTAAAGACAATTTTCACATCTATGAACCGAAAATGCATTTATTACTAGAATGTTTTATCCACTAACTGTAACTTTTGCTTAAACATGACCCAAGCTATTGTCATTAATTTAAGAATTTGCCCACGAAAAACTGTGCATTGCATGTTCAAATTCCATGGCTCCAGAGGAAAACAGTTGTAAATACATATACAGCAATCATTTTATTAGTTTAGCTTCATGGCCCGGCAAACTTGATTTGTCTGCAAAGGTGTAGATTATGTCTATATTGTGTAGGTCGATATAAGACCATATATGAATATCTGTGCTAAGTACAAATCAGGTTCAGTGATTGACTGTTTAGCTAGGATATTTTTTGAATGTAGATATGCAGTTCAATATATAATGTCTGGCTGTCCAACACTGGTCACTGGACGTTCAGAATGTCATAAAAACTTTCATTCTTGCTCCATGGGAGACGTATTTACTGACGACCATATTTTGGATGAATCTTTGCTCACGTTGCTTTTTTTTAAACAGTTTACCGATTATTAAAACCAGACTTTTGCAGTCCTTGAGGCATGCTAACACTGGACTGTAAAGTATGACTGGGCTACAAGTGCATACATCAGTAAATCATTTTTGTATGTAATCACTGATCACAGGGCCTTGCCTTCGGCCTGAAGCACTGTTGTTATACAATACTTCCTTCCCAGTATAATACCTCTTTCCCACCAGCAGTGAGAGTCGGTGTTGGTGCCGGGCTGCTTCTCGCTTTGGTGCCTTTTGAGTGATTCGTAATTATTTCTCTGTTTATATACAGGTAGTTGTTAATTTTAGTTGTGTGTTGAAATTTTAAGTAACTTAGAACTGAAGATTATAATCATGCATTTATTTACTATTGTGATTCGCCTGGTCGGCATTACATTTACAGTTATAAACAAATGAATCAACACCCTTCTGACCAATCAGATTTGAGAATTCAACAGCGTCGCGGTATAATGAAATATAATAGATCTGTCAGTAGCCCAGCTTTAATTTTATCTAAAAATCTGGAGAATTAAGAATACATAAATGCAGAATAACACTATAATACTTGCAATAGTACAATATTTCTCTTGAACAAGACCAGAAAAATAGTATTAGTAACACAGAAATTTAATTGTTTAAAGGAATGTCCTTATAATTTATAGCTGGACTAGATTTACCTGTGATTACACCTTTTCTTTCTTGCATAGAATAATAACTTTATCAAGAAAGAAAATAAGACAACTCTTTAACGGTCATTTCTAATTATCATGAAAAAGACACTAACAAATCATGATATGATTTTGAGGTCAGGGCTCTGTGCAGACAAGTCAAGTTGTTCCACAACAACATCAACCAACCATGTTGTTATGGACCTTGCTTTGTGCACTGGGGAACAGTCATGCTGGAACATAACAGGGCCTCCTCCACCAAATTTTACAGTTGGCACAATGCAGTCAGGCAGGTAAGGTTCTCCTGGCATCTGCCAAACCCAGACTCATCCATCAGACTGTCCGACAGAAAACGGTGATTCGTCACGCCACAGAACATGTTTCCACTGCTCCAGAGTGCAGTGGCGGCGTGCTTTACATCACTACATGTAACACTTGTCATTGCACTAGGTGATGTGAGGCTTGCATGCAGCTGCTCAGCCATGGAAGCCCATTCCATGAAGCTCCCAATGCACAGTTTTCTGCTGGGGTTAATCCCAGAGGAGGTTTGGAACTCTGCAGTTACTGAGACTACTGAGAATTGACGACTTTTACGCACTATGTGCCCCAGCACTCAGCAACCTCGCTCTGTTAGTTTATGGTTTGTCACGGCTGAGTTTCTGTTGTTCCTAAACGCTGCCACTTTGCAGTAATATCACTTACAGCTGACGCAGAAATATCTAGCAGGGAGGATATTTCACAAACTGTCTTATTGCGATGGTGGTGTCCTATCACAGTACCACGCTTGAATTCACTGAGCTCTTCACACGTTTTTTACACGTTATTCCATAGAGACCGGATAGGCAAGAAGGGAGGTGGTGTTGCAGTATATGTAAAAGAAAACTTGCAGGCAAGGGAGCTCACTG
>JAODKC010000053.1:4935945-4949088 GCA_026777985.1 Mormyrops attenuatus | reverse complement strand
ACACTCACAGACATGGGACACACACGCACAGACATGGAACACACACGCATGCACACACACAGACAGGGGACACGCACGCACGCACACACACAGACAGGGGACAGACAGGGGACACACACGCACAGACATGGAACACACACTCACAGACATGGGACACACACGCACAGACATGGAACACACACGCATGCACACACACAGACAGGGGACACGCACACACGCACACTCCCACACAGGTGCACAGATGTACCCTGTTTTTGGTGAACAGGAGGTCGATGGTAGCGTCAGCGATGATGTTCATGCGCAGCTCGAAGGCCAAGATCTGTCGGCGCTCTCCGGGGGGGGCCATCTCCGTCACCTTCATGGGCTGGTAGTCTGCGGGCAGGAAGAACTTCCACAGGCAGTCCCTGGGGGCAGGGGGGTAGCTCAGTGAGTGAGTGTGAACCCCCCCACTTCATACGGAGGTGCCAAGCTGATGTTCACTGTCAGCTAACGCTCATTATGAGACCGGAAGTTGCCAGTAAATCCCCTCCCTTCGGACAAGATAACGGTTATGGCGGGAAAGCCAGGATCTGCCGGTAAATCCCCTCCCTTCTCCTTCCAGTCCAGAATATCACAGGAGAGATAACGAAATTACACCGTGACACGAGCCAGAGAGGAACGGGCCGCTCATCCACGCGCCGGCAATAATTAACTAAGGCCTTATAAACCCAATGCTTTGCATGTTTTGCATGCTTAAGTCTTAAACACCTAAATTAAACAACTGCGTACACTTCACGCTAACACCATTATCACCATCAAACTGTACGATTTTTAAAATTTCTTTACATTAAAGCACACATTATCTTTGTTGCTTTGGGCTCTGCAGATTACATTCAAAGCTCAAAAATAATAAAAAAAAACGATTCATCCAAGCGATAAATTCCAGGAAGCCTTTCTGTGTTTCCCCTGCCGTCTGGAAGGTGGCGCTAGAACCGAGCTGCCGTTACCTTTGCCGGTCGGCCCAGGGCCCATAGTTGAAGTCTGTCCCCTTGCCGCAGACGATGTCCAGGCCCCAGCAGGGCGGCAGGTCCTGTAGCTTCGTACCCTCACCGCACGCCTCCGCGTCACCGTTCTCCAGCTCCTCTGGGACCAGGCCTGCCCAGCGCACGCACACACGCACACACACGCAGGCACACACACACACAGTGTGATCCAGGAGTGTGTGCGTATGTGCGCACACGCGCCCACACTGCACGCACGCGCTCGCCCGGCACCCACGCGCCCGCACTGCACTCACGCGCCCGCACTGCACCCACGCTGCATCCACGGCACCCACGCGCCCGCACTGCACCCACGTACCAGGCTCATCCATGTAGTAGTAGATGTCCACGTCGTTGGACTGCATGACCACAAATCCCTCTCCCATGAGCCTTGGGGGCCTTAAGGGGACAAGACACGTCATGCAAGACGACTTATATGACCATCAGGACCAGGAACACAGCTACACATTGCTAACTCAGTGCTTCTGTCCCAAAAAATAATAACAAAATAACTTTTATTTTCATTTCCAGCCTACAGTTTTATCCTTTCGCTCCTTTATACAGCATCAGAGTGAAACCCTCAGAGGCTGAGAAACCTTCAGGCAGTCATTGACCTCCAAGAGGACTAGTGCTGTGACAGGTCTCTTTGCTTAGTTCTGGATTCACTTTAAATGAGAAAAAAAATGGAGCCACGAGCTTCTAATCTAATGTACCCCCTCTCTGACGCCAGCTGTCACGGTTGGGACTGAAGGCAAACACCGCGAATGAAGAGGAAACGCCATATCTGACCACCTGTTTAGTAGTCACATATCAGGCTTTGTTATTTGTCCCCTGAGTGCACATTAAAATGATCTGTCCCAGCATGCAGGGCCAGTGACATCACCAGTGACATCAGCAGTGACATCACGGCAGTGCATGATTAATGGGCCTGACAGTCCCTGAGAGGGAGCTGCTAAAGAGCCATCCTGAAGCCTCCCAGATACTGGCCCATCTCCCGCCCTCCTCTGATTAATGCCAGGCAGAGTCCCGCAAGCCCCTTCGTGGTGCCAAATATCTTTGTGAGCAATGTCACCCCGTCTCAGTGGGGCTGCATATTACTGTTTGCCGGAAGGGGCTGCTATGAAGCTGATAGCACAGTGAAGATCGAGACTCCTTTAAAAACAAACTGCTGGGTTCTGCTAAGTTATCTGTGACGAAAAATGTCACCTAACGTGATGAAGCTTGTGTTTACACACAAGCGATAGCGCTAATGAACGATAACTGCATTTAGGCAATCATTCATTAAATGGTAAAATTCAACCAGCGTACACCCACTTGGGCTGTGCAAAACCAGTGGTATTGGAGTGGGTGTGTGTGCAGCAGTTTGTCGCCCCCTACAGGTCTGCCGACTTACTCGTCATTCTGCAGGCCCAGGTAGCGAGGGCTGGGCATGAGCATGACGCGGACGTTCTCCAGCGTGCCTTTCACGATGTGCATAAACTGGTCCAGCCGGCTGGAGGGCGGCTTGGTGGCGTAGGTCAGGAAGGCGTCATCGAAGTGGACACACAGCGTCTGCGGCAGGTAGTGGTTCCCGAAGGCCAGGCGGCCCTGGGCAACGACGCACCACGACAAACAGAGAATTGTGGGTAAGGAGGTGGAGCCACAATAATAGCTGAGCTCTACCAAAATAGCAGAATGATCTTTATACACTTTTTTTGTTTGTCTGTTCGCTTACTTACAGCTTTGTTTGTGTGTTTGTTTGTTTATTTGTTTGTTTGTTTATATCTGTATATCTTTATACACTCTGTATCGCAAAACCTGACAACACAAAGGTAAATAACAGAAAACACAAGTGTAACCGGGGCAGCAGATGAATATATGCCACTGCAATGAACATTCAAAACAAAAACATTACTCTTCACCATAAATATTTGCTTAGATGCCACTCAGCTTCCATACATTCCAACCAACATCAGCTAACTTTTCAATCAATTCCCCAGCCTTCTTAAATTCTGCCTCAACTACACAAATAAAAGGCCTGACAGAGTCGGACAGTATAGCAGATAGTTATTACTGTCAGAACGATGTGCCAGTTCTGCATTTCAGAGGAGCTGCATCAGGAAAATGAAAGCTAAAGGGAGATCCGTGAATTGAATTTTCAAGTAAAACGGAAAGAGGGAACAGACCCATGATGCAACACTAAGTCAGTAAATATCCATTTGTGGCACCAAGAGTTACTACGCAGCCAGACCGGCATGGGCACTGCAGATAAGGCCCTTCACAAACAAAACAGAGCCTTCGCCGTCCAGCACCTTCCATTCATCTTCCGGCTGACTGGATCCAGCCACGCCGTCATTAAAGGCTAATGCTGTCGGAACAGGATGCCATTCAAGGAACATCTAAGGCAAGCCCAGGAAGGACCACTGGGCGTCTGCTAACACCATTACATGAACCGACTTTGTTTCAGGCCCAGAAATGAATGGAGGGGAGCAGACGTACGAGAGCAGGGATGCAGCAAAGCCTTTGAGACCATATGCACAGATTCTTGTTGACCTTAAGCCACCCGTCAACTATTCCAGCTGACCCCAGATCAGTAAAATGATAAATGAGACTCACAGTGCTGTTACAGGCCTAAAGCCACCCGTCAACTACTCCAGCTGACCCCAGATCAGTAAGATGGTCAATGAGACTCACAGTGCTGTTACAGGCCTAAAGCCACCCGTAAGCTAGTCCAGCTGACCCCAGATCAGTAAAACGATAAATGAGACTCACAGTGCTGTTACAGGCCTAAAGCCACCCTTCAACTATTCCAGCTGACCCCAGATCAGTAAAATGATCAATGAGACTCACAGTGCTGTTACAGGCCTAAAGCCACCCTTCAACTATTCCAGCTGACCCCAGATCAGTAAGATGATCAATGAGACTCACAGTGCTGTTACAGGCCTAAAGCCACCCTTCAACTATTCCAGCTGACCCCAGATCAGTAAGATGATCAATGAGACTCACAGTGCTGTTTTGGACCTTAAGGCATCCATCCCTATTCCAGCTGACACCAGATCAGTAAAATGATCAATGAGACTCACAGTGCTGTTTTGGACCTTAAGGCATCCATCCCTATTCCAGCTGACACCAGATCAATAAAATGATCAATGAGACTCACAGTGCTGTTTTGGACCTTAAGGCACCTGTCCCTATTCTAGCTGACCCCAGATCAGTGACACTCACAGTGCTGATGTTGACCTTGATGACAGGGATGAGTGACCTCCAGGAGGATGAAGGGTCTTGGGACTCCGTCTGGATAGTTACGCTTTGAACAGCAGACCAGGACACAAGTTTCAGAACAATAGAACAGGTAGAATTCTGCAGAATATTTATTGACTGTCTTCAGAGCAAGACTTCAGCAACCCCCAGGAAGCCTTGCTAGAAAACATCAATATACAGTAGACATCCTTCAAACCTCAGACACAGAAAATGTGCAGGCTCCAGGCAATGGCTTCCGCGACTTTCCTCATGCAGCCCTACGTGACACTATGACACAAACGCAGACTGGATGATTCCGCGCTCTGAGGCCACGCAATCCCAGAATGGCAGCTGAACAAGAAGAGCACAGAGAATTGCAGCGACCTCCTCACCTCTCGAGGGTCTTTCCTCGACCGTCTCTCCCCTTCTCCTCGTCCTTCTTAGGCTGTGCGAGCGTCGGCTCCAGGCCAAAGATCTCCTGCAGCCGAGCATACAGGCCCGAACGGTTGTAGACGTGGAACTCGAACCCGTTCACAGTCGTGTACAGTCTGGTCTCAGCCTTTGGGTCTAAGAAAAACAGAACCTTCTGCTTAAACTAACCTAACCTTATGGTAAAATGATCATTCTTTAAACATTTACTAGCGCTTAATCTCATACCACCAGCAGGTGTCACTGTTTAATCCTTCCCACAGGCATAACTCATCAGAATACTGTAAACAGGCTTCTTCTCAGCTAATTTTAGTATCTTAGTATCTTAGTCCTTGTGTCAGTAAATACTTTTGCTTTCTACTGAAGCAACGTTAATCTTGTTGCACTTGGGCTCCTGTAACCTTCAGTGCTGAATAACCGATTTAATTCTCATACAGGTCGTCACAAAGGGATAAACATTCTTACTTACTGTACTTACTTCCAGTGATTTACTTGAGTGTCTTATTCTTGTTCAAACCTTATGAGTCATCTCATCTGTTGACGGTTTTATCATGAGAGTAGGAAACCATGACGCCTACAATGTAAATTTGTAATGCTCGATGACACTTAATGTCCTGTACTTGATGATTGAGGTGACAAGCTGGTGTCCCTCTGTCCCACTCATAAGTAGCCCACACAATCCTGTCAGTTTAATCCGGAAACACCGCTGAGAACATCTGAGCCCGTCTGTAATGCCTCTCAGCAGATCTGTAGCCCAGTAGAGGGGTTCCTTACCATGTAATTTCTGATTGGGGTTATACATTTTCCACCAGCGAAATATCAGCAGGCCGTCCTGGATCCTGAAAGAGGCAGCAAAAATAGTAAACACTGGGGAGACCGCAAACTTTTGGAGATCAGACCTCCAGGCCTGATCCATCTAAGCGGCCCTGCAACCCAAAACCACGGCAAGGGTCCAACATAAACTGCAGAGTTTATTTTTCCTCAAAATCATTTCCCATCCAGGATGCCGATGGCATTTCAGGCCTTCCTACATTTCATCAAATCCCAACCAGTCAAAAGCAGATAATCATCTTCACTCTCAACGCTAAAGGTAACAACTAATAAACAAATTAACAATCATTAATAAACAAATTAAGCCTTTCAGGATACCATAAACTACAAAACAAGTGGATCATTGTAGCTTTTATTTTGCAGCCTGTGCTGCAGACAGATGGGCAGCCTCAGCAGCTTCAGCAGCTTCATAAGCTAACACTGAGTGATGGAGATACTGCTGGGGACTCTGTATGGCGCCACCTGCTGGAACGGCAGGTAAACCGCCACAGCCTGCAGTCTGAAAGCGGCGCTCGTCCGCAGGGGGGCTCACGTGGGGTCCGTCTCACCTGATGGACATGTCTTCATTGATGTAGTACACGTCCCGGAACATGACCTTCCCTGACAGCACCGAAAAGGAGAACGAGCCTGCAAGAGGTGGAGGAGAGAGCACAGGTGGCCAAACTCGTCCCCGAGCCTCATCTCCTTGCCAACACAGGGCACTAACGCTAAGTGGCTTTTGAATACAAGGCTAAAGGCTAAATGGTCTTGAAATGCAGGGTTTCTATGATACATTTACAGCATTGTATGCTAAGTAGGCCTTTAAGACGCACATAATCACACTGCATGCTAATGCTAAATTATCTTTCAACAGAAGAAAAAAATTACCCATAATAATTATCACTTTGTAACACATGTAACAATGCTAAGGTATTCTTTCTTCAGCACATCGACTGACACAGTATACCACCAACAAATTAAAAAAATACATTATGATAATTTAAATTACTGTTTATGGAATAATTTCCACTCACCTATGTGAATATATCCACGTTTGTAGAGTCTGTTGATTATCAGGGTCAGTATGAGCCCAATATTCCGGGAGTTGTAATATGTCAAGTATATTATCCATCCACAGGACAGAATGGTAGCTTTAATATAAAAACAAAACAAGAAAAATATATTAGGTAATACCAGCTTAAAGAGGCAGTACAGATTTTATACTAAATATATCTCAAGGGAGGGAATTCATTGGACGGCAGGGGAATGCATTTATGTCATTGGTAACACTGAGTGACACCAAATGTGCAATGCTAACAGGCTGCAGAACCAGAGGCCCAGGCGACTGTTTGGCAAACACGCCCATGGCAGCAGGATGCTGACATGTGAGACACCCCAGCTGAGGAAGCTCCATACCAGAGTGGGCCACAACAGGCCTGGGGGGGGCGTAGTTTGTGATGGGAGAACCAGGAGAACCGGTCTGAATGGTGGGGGAATATCAGAGGACCATACACGGTCAAGTAGCACCTACCCCGTGTGTCAAGTTCCTGCATGAATACCTGATTATAAGGGCCATGGCGTAAGAGGGGACAGACACGGGGGGGCCCCCCCCCCCCCCCCCCCGCCCCGGCTGGCCAGGGATCGGCCCGATGGACAAACTGCCTCTGTGCCTCGGGGAAAGGAGAGAGCTGAGGGCAGGCCAGCAGGAAGCAAGCTGTGGTAAAAGGAAGGCTGGCTGTGTTTACTGCACCATCCATCCATCCATCCCTCCATCCATCTATATCCCCTTATCGAGCACTGGGTCACAGAAAACCAGCAACCAATCCCAGGAAGCACTGGGCAGGAGGCAGGGGACACCCAGGATGGGGTGCTTTCTAACACAGGGCACACACGCACACACACAGGTTTGTAACTATATCTTTGTGGGGACTCTCCATTCATTTCTATGGGGAAAACTCTAATCACAGCATAACGACCTTAACCCTACCCAGCCCTAATCTTAACCATAAGTAACCAAACAAAATACAAGACTTTTGGCATTTTTACTTTTTTGATTGCATTTACAGATCTTTGTAGGGACCTGAAAAATGGCCCCCACAATGTCAAAATGATTTTGGTTTTTTATCACATTGTGGAGAACATTTGGTTCCCACAATGTACTATAAGCCTAATCCACACACACACACACACACACGCACTGTGAGAGGGCACATGTGCAAACACAGAGAGGGCAGAGCAATGCTTGAACCCACAACCACGGACATGCATGTCTGCAGTGCTGCTCGATGAGTTCCATCCTGTCGTCTGGGCAAAGGCAGCGCCGCTGCCACAGTGCACTTACACGTTCGGCGTCACTAAACGGGAATGGCCGCACGATTCAGCTCACAGATAACGAGTGTGCTGAAATGTTTCATCTCATAGTGCATGTCAGCCATAATGAGCGGCTTGGAATGTGTCCCTAAGATTAGCCCTGCTAATAAGCAGGATACCTTTACATTTCATCAGGCATTAATTCACTCGTTTATGCTCAGATTAGTTAACTACATTATTTTTCTGCCAAATCTGTCCATTTGGGTTTTGTTTAATTTCTTCAAGGATTTTTTCAAATTTATTTATTTTTGTCTCCCTTTACAATATGAAGAGAAAATGTGGAATCTGAATGACCACTGCAGACTCTGTGTAATGCGACTATGGCTCAGTATGTGATTCTAATGCGTGGATCCAAACACATCCAAAAGAGGAGCGCCGCAGCGCTAACGCGGTAATAAAGCCTCTCTGCCACCACTGCCGGCTGGTCCTCATTAGTCCCGCGGCTTCCGGCCCTGGCTCCGCGGGCCCATTTCGCCCTGTCCACAATCGAGCCGGACCTTCGGCTTCCGGGACCGGTCACGCTGGCCTGCCAGTGAAGTACCAGGTAATCTAAGTACCAGCCCAGCTAATGACGGCTCCTGTTCCCAGTGCCATCTGCTGGCATGCCCCCCCCCACCCCTGTTTGATGTCCCCTCATGAGCGATATTGTATGCATTTCCTTCTCCAAACCCCCCGCCTTAAATTCCTATTTTTCTCCAAATGAACATGCTGGAAAGTGTGCTGGCTGTGATTAGCCCTTAACCCTCTGCTCTCCAATTAGTTCATGAAATCTGTGCAAACGTCTTTCCAGTAATTAACAATATATCCCAGTTTTCTTATGCAGTTAATACACATGCAATGACTCTTTTCTGTTGCCGAATACAGTGAAATAAAATATATTCCCCTTTCCGCCCCATCTCCAAATTACAGGACCTTGCTGTAGTGTTATTTAAAGAAGCATTCCTATCCATCCGTTTGGGCTGTATTTTGTATTTTTGGCGGATATATTTTGTAATTTTGTATTTGTAAAGACATTTTCCTATTCTCTTTCTACATTTTTGCAAGGTTTTGACAATCAAAGGTGCATTGTGGGAAGTTGCAAACAAAGACAAGGCGACGTCCTGCTACTCCTGACCACGGTTCTGACAAGAATGTGTGAAATGGTAACTCAGCTCTGCTTGGTCGTCGCTGCAGAGGAATGCGGGAACGGGGCACAGATGGGACCCCATGATGAGGACACGTGTGTCCGATTCTGAACATCAGCCTCCAATCAGCAGGGAATCCTCAAAGATCAGAGGATGCTGCATCTCTAATGGACATGCATCCGGACAGGGTAACATTAACCAAGGCCATCACGTAATCTGTCTGCTCCTTACCGGAGGTTAACGTTATTATTTTAGGACTCACTTTACCAAGCTGTGCGAAATGGTCTAATGAAAAGCCTGCTTTTGTTGCAACCTGGATGGTGCGTTAATGAGACTTTATACTGGGTTAAAGGATAAGTACTGACTGAGCTTCAATGTAACGCCATGAATGTTAAGTAGACTGAGAAGGTGTTTGTGCAGGAGGCCTAAAGATGAGCAGAGCTTCCTCCACACGTGGGGATGCGGATGTCGTGCCACAGGGAAGGTCTGACGGATCACCGTACACGCCACACACTGTGCACACAGAAAACACTTCATTACTTTTGTCCTGTTCCTCCGCCACCCCACTCTCCGCACAAACTCTGCTTCCTTTAGATATTAATCATAATCTTTGGCTGAGGTTCACTCATCAAGAATAAAATTAAAAGTAAAACACATGACGAATGTCTGTGGTTGAAGCAAACGGGCTGTTAATTGTTTTTATTATTCATAAACTGTGGCTGCAGAGGGTGGAAGGGCCAACTGTGATAATCGATTTTACATCATGTCATTTTTGATTTTAGTATCTGTGTATTGCATTACATTTCAGACGTTTCGTAAGGATTATCGTGGAATTTATGTCAAATTGATATGCCGATATAGTGTTCATGGTAGGTTCTCTACTGCGCATGTGTGTTAGAAGGAGGAGCCCTAACGAAGTCACTGGTCAGCAATTTTACATACGTGCGCATTTTGAAGCAAACTGCATTTTGACCGTCTTCCGTAAATTTATCCACCTGATTTTGTTTACTTAATGATATCAAGGAGAATAAACGACATCGGCGTCCATCGGGATCTGCTCTCGTGATTATCGCACATTTTAACTGAGATGGGTGATAAAATGATCCCTGGATAACGATACGCATTGAAAAAAATACCCCTTTACTGCGCCAGCGAATGAAGCTTGATTATAACTTAATTCACAACTGTTTGTAGTTTCGCCACTACAGGGGCTGAGAGAGTTAAATGAACTCCCTGAAAAGTTTCTTTTTAGGTTGTTATTCGAGTGTGTTAGAGCAGAAACTCTACAGCCGATTCTCTCTCTTTCTTTCTCTCTCTCTTGTTTGCATTTCCCAAACGAGTACAGCCGAATATCCTTCGGACACGTTGCCTCCTTAGAAATGATGAAAGCAAAAGTATGTTCCGGCGCTGTTTCGGGATCCGAGCATGTTCCGTTTTGAAATTCTCTGCAAGCAAAGAGGCAGGGATATTTTCTGAATAAGACATTGAGCGAATTTTACACTGTGCCATCCAAACTCCTATATATAAATGGAAATATAGACATCAGCCGTAATCAAATCCCATGCTGGGGAGAGGAAGGGTCCTTTAAATCCCACAGACCAGAATTTTCCCCAGGTATTTATTTTTGGAACTGCACTTTCCATGACCTCATTGTTAGGTTCACTTTACGGTAATGAGGGAAGGAATTAGCCCTGAAACATGCTTAGGAAAATAACCTCAATCTTGGCAAAAAATATTGAAAATACGTCTAGTCAATTTTAATTTCAGTACCACGAAATTCTCATTATTAATGGAACTCACCCGTACGTGATGGAACCTCTTATTGGAAATAATTACATACTGTGAAATACACGAACACTTAAGTATACCATCTAGAATGTTCTCCAAACAAGATAGCCGTATAGAGTGCTTACATTATGGTTTGTGTCACCACAAAGGTTTACTTGTATATTTAAACTTATATGGTTATTCTATATATTTTGTATTTTTCATGAATATAAGACGACATTCTCAAGACGAATTCTTGCAAGAAGAACGTGGAAACTGCTTAAGATGGTTCATAGGAATTCCACTTTAGGTTCTTACCCTTAATCTGTGTTAAGATGAAATTCCCTTTAGTATAATACTGTGTGAGAACGTGTGTCTCATCTCGAGTATTCCATATAATCGTACTTTACAGGTCAGGTCATTCTGCTCCCCCTTAAAATCACAGCCTTCCAATCTCTGGCATTTTGCCTCACTGTACACACGAAGCACTGACAACCGACACTACGAGATCAAACATAATTAACGATTCTGAATGTTTCCAAGGGTAATGCTTCTCTGCGTCTGAAGGAACAGCTCACATGGGTGCGGGCTGTAAAGTGCAGGTCTGGATGGAAACCGCGCGTTAGGGCGCCTGCCAAGGGCTTCACGCCGGGGAGGATGGCGCGGCTTCCTTTGCCATCAGGAGAATCCGGCCAAACATCTCGATAAGCAGCCCCAAATTAATGCGACGCGCAGCACTCCCCCACACGGCTGCGGCCAGCCGCTTCATTACGGGAGAAGGGAAGAGCGTAAAACGCCTATACAGCGGCACATCTGTACCGCGCCGGTGTAAATAAATCAAAGGAACAAAGCGGCGACACCTGCGCGGAGCAAAGAGCAGCACAGCGCAGACGGAGGCAGCTGCTGCAGCGCAGTGGGGCATTTGTTCTGATTACAGACTTGCGGAGAATCTGCAAAGCAGCATGTTATCAAACAGCCTCGGAGCATATTCATTTCAAGTTTGGGCGTTCATTGACTTCATGGCTTATCCTTTGCTACGATACGATAAAAACAAACAAAAGAAATCCATTTAATAATCTCACAGATACCATTGCTTCAATATTAACTTATTAGAAGTGTTTAAGTCTGTTTTTTTCACTAATGATCCAATTAAACTCATTATGAAACATGATTTTTATGTGAACTATCTTATTATTTTATATTAATCAAATCTTAAGTAGTTAAAATCATGGGTTATGAGCAGAGATGATCGATTTCTTGTAGTAAATAGGGCGTTTCAACCCAAAAAATTCTAAACATTAAGACAATTGGTCTCATATCTTGTAACCATTATTTTCTGTTACAAATTCACATAGAATTCTTATTTTATTGCCCAGGTCACCGCGTACTGTATTGTGGACGCCTCGACCAGTAAACGATACCTCTCGTTCCTGCTCGATAATCCCCTGCCCTCAGACCCCAAGCTTTGCTCTCACCTGCAAGGGTCTGGGCGTCTCAGAGGATCATGACATATGAAAACAAAAGCATTCCAATGTACCTAGAAATGGCAAAATAAAGCACGCTGTCATCATTTCATGATTACGGACTGCTTTGAGGATCACTTTCTCCATAAATGTTCACAGGATCGCCAGCTGTCATCTCCACTGGGAAGCTGTTCCCTTTTTTTCTTTACAGATCATGAAGGTAAACAACCGTGGACTTGGAGCTGTGTCTGACGAGCCCGGGGGTCATTCGGATGACAGCGTCCCGTCAGCGAGACTCCGGAACCCGGTCGCCTGTGTTTAATAGACTCGCAGAGCGACAAGCAGTTTGTTACCTCCTGTCTGCCCTTTATCGGTCTCCACGCTGACATTTGGGAATCAGATTCCAGAACGTCACCTCCGTCACCGTGGCTGGCAGCGAGTGTCTGAGACACATTGTAGGGACGAGGAGATGCGTGACCTCACTGCTGTTCCAGAAGAAGCCTGCAGGGGGTGCTGTTATGTGAAACACTTCCACTTTGTCATCTGTCATCAATTACAATGCCATGTGGTGATATTGCTTATTTTCTTGGAGAGCATACCGTATGTTTGTTACATTGACATATATGTCAGTGATAGGATGACCTGAAATTTGAGCATTTTCCTGAGTTGTTTTCTTCCCATTGCCAGCAAATCATCTACACCAAAATTTCACCCGCCCAAAATACCTTAAGTTTTGCTTCATGCATCAATAGTTTCTTCTATTTCCACGTAAAATAATGCAAATACACGTTTCAGTTTTGGCATTTTCGATATTAAAGCAAAATTACACCCAATCCCCAGATTAGATGTCAAAATATGGTTGATTTAGAGGCCGTACGTAAAGCGCTGTGTATTGGGGGGGGGGGGGGGGGGGGAACAACCCCAAACAGGCCGAGCCCGGCC
>JAODKC010000053.1:4911182-4931923 GCA_026777985.1 Mormyrops attenuatus | reverse complement strand
TTAGCCCTTAGCTCGCAGTCCACAGCCCATAGCCAAGAGCCCTTAGCTCACAGCCCTTAGCCATTAGCCCTTAGCTCGCAGTCCACAGCCCATAGCCAAGAGCCCTTAGCTCACAGCCCTTAGCCATTAGCCCTTAGCTCACAGTCCACAGCCCTGAGCCAAGAGCCCTTAGCCCAAAGCCCTTAGCTAACAGCCCTTAGCTCACAGCCCGTAGTCCTTAGCCCATAGCCCTTAGCCCATAGCTCACAGTCCACAGCACGTAGCCCACAGCCCTTAGCCCTTTCTCTCACTCGACGCCCTTTTCACCCACTCCCTGCACACCTGACCAAATGCCTCACTGAACTATCTTTCCTCTGCAAGCTAATCTTACCTGGGTCAGTAAAATCACACACTACACTTAAGTATAACAATAATAATAATAATTACTTCATTCTTCTAAATTTGTAAGCTGTTGAATTTGTTACGTCACATTTATATACAGACCTTCTTAAGAAAGGTACAGTATTCCTGAATTTTTGGTGACACAAAGTGACCCCTTCTTTAGCTGGCTGCCCCCCCTCATTGTCTCTAAAGTCCTCAGCTGATCGATTATCAGCTGGTCAATAATTAGAGCAAATCTATGTAAGGCTCCCTATCAGGCAATCGCAGCCCAGTTTTCCAGCCCCTCTACAAGGATGCTGATATCAGGACACGGTCCTCAGGGACCCACAGATGGTCCACATATTTGCTCCCTCCAAACTCCCTACTGAGAGCCGGGAAAGAGCAAAAACATGATCTGGGGGTCCCCGAGGACCAGGTTGGGAAACACTGGCTTAAACATCCTGCTCCCCTTGATGAAGCTTGGCTAGCTGAGAAACCCTCAAACACACTATTGCAAAACAAAGTGAAAGTGTTTATGGGAGGGCTTTGGGTAGACAATGAGGACAGAAGTTTCAATCTGGGCTCAGTAAAGCAAACCCTGCCAGACATTCAACAGGAAATCCTACAACAGGAAATAAGGTCCACAGAGCTCTGCAACCTCGAGGAATTCTGAGAATTATATCAAGCCCCCAAGGATACAGATCATTTAAGCTGCCATCCCAGCTCACAACGAAGCCTGAAGCAAACAGGAGAGCTCTGCTCTCATTCAGGTTCCAGTCCTGAGGCCCCCCAACCAGTCTGAGTCAGGTTCCAGTTCTGAGGCCCCCCAACCAGTCTCAGTCAGGTTCCAGTCCTGAGGCACCCAACCAGTCTCAGTCAGGTTCCAGTCCTGAGGCCTCCCAACCAGTCTTAGTCAGGTTCCAGTCCTGAGGCCCCCCAACCAGTCTCAGTCAGGTTCCAGTCCACATTTTTGTTCCATTCCAGCAGATCAACTCCTAGTTTTACTCTTCAGCTAATTATAAAGCCCTTCATTTCCTGACTCAGGCATGTAGTCAAAGGACTAAATTTTTTTTTTTAAATCAATTGGCTTAAGGGGCTGAGGGTCACTGCTCAATACCATAGGACTCCCGTTTACTTTATTCACTACAGATATTTGCTGTGTTAAAATTATGAATGAAATTACAACCTGGCCAGTGAATCCGGCCAGCGCTCCAACCAGGCCAATGAATGTGGCCTGTACTGCAAAAGACCCACAAATGTTGCCTGTGCTCTAAAAGACCCATGAATGTTGCCTGTGCTCTGAAAGACCCATGAATGTTGCCTGTGCTCTAAAAGACCCATGAATGTTGCCTGTGCTCTAAAAGACCCATGAATGTTGCCTGTGCTCTAAAAGATCCATGAATGCGGCCTGTGCTGCAAAAGACCCACGAATGTGGCCTGTGCTCCAACCAGCCAGTGCTGACCACTCACATTGTGCTGAGCCTTCCTAGGGACACTTATGTATCAATACTAAGGTTCAGTCTCAGAACTAAGTTAGACTATTATCTTAGCACCAAGAATCTTACATTGCCCGTTTGCACACTGGTATTTTTGGTTTCCACCGGCTTTCACTTCAGTTTTTACTGGCCCAGCACAATTCCACAACAGTGACAATAAATTAAGGGAAGAGATTAGTACAAAAAAATCCATGTGCACGGCAACCCAGGAAGTCAGAAGACGGTGTGGTCAGTTCTGCAGTTTCTTTATTTAAAACTAGGAGAACACTTTTAAATTGTGCCTTACGGACAGTAGTGCTGGGCGGCGGTATACCGGTTCATATCGAAAACCAGTTTTTATTTTTGTTATGATATGGATTTTTCTTATACCGTAATACCGGTTTAAATAGCCGTAACAACGTTTGGAACATAGTGCAGTGTGTAACTGTTTAAGGGGGGACCTTTTCACTGCTACGCCGCTAAACACGCATGTAACGGAGTACCTGCCTTAGTGGAGGTACTGAGTGGTGAAAATGAACAGAGAAGCTGTAGCAGACGATGAAGTTGAACATGATGACACGGAAGGACTTTTGCTTGTCTGTTGTCTGAGATACTTTAGTTTTAAAAGCTCGGACGCGGTCCAAACAACTATTTACTGCAAATGCTGACGAGCTAAAGTTGTCACCGGAGATGGCAACACGAGCAATTTGCTGCAGGACGTTAGCCGCAAACATACTGTGGAGTACCAGGAATGTATGACACTGAGATCGACATCCTCCACGTCCTCAGGTAAAACTGAAAAAGCTCCACTTTTTCCGGTCAGACGTCACTTGTAGACGCGTTTGCTAGCGCTTCTCTTGGGTTTACAGCGCTGTGATTTAATGACAAATTAACAGATTTTGTACGCCACCCTGGACGCGGATATTTTAATCGATTTTGAGGTAGTTGACGCGACATATTTTCTGACGCGCGCTCTCTGTCCTCTGTCCACCTGTGTGTGCGCGCATTGGTGTGGGTACAGAGGATCCCGCTGTGCGCGATACAAAGAGCAGAGGAGAATTAGAAACGCACGATCATGTCGACACAGAAATAGGCTCGTTCGGGATGAACAGCGCCTGGAAAAGAGACGAGAGCAGGCGGCCGCAGCAGGGGGAGCGGTTAAAAGTCCGCTATGAAGTCGGACAGTTTCGAACTTTTCTAGCAGCATTCAAGCCCCCGTTTTTACTGTGTGTCGCAAATCCTCACATCCTGTGAGGTTCGGATGAATATTAGATAAAATTGTATTTTCCACTAACTGTTTGTTGTTAAAATGCTCTACAGAAGATGATGTGTTTATGGTTTAACCTCCATATGATTTGTGTATTTCTCATGAAAAACACAGTAAAACTGTGATGAAATGCTGTCATCATGTCATTTTGCTGTTTAAACTTAAATGCAAACATTAATCTGTCAACAGAAACACAAGACCGACTAATTTAAGATACAATCTGCTTTTCTGAAAAATCACAGGATTTATTCTGTAAAAGAATAGATCTTCGCAATGAAAACTCAGATTAATTAATCAAAATACTTCAAAGCAATTAAAAGAGTCCTGTTGTTGATCCAACACCTGAACCAATCAGACCTTAGATCAGGTGAGAGCAGGTGTTTCCTGTCATGCCCTGAGGTTTTGCAGCCGTTGGAGTGCAACTGCAGAGCCTTGCTCCAAAATCTGCGGCCGCCTTGATCTCATGAGGTTATCGTTGCCTACGTAGGCATGACATCAGAGCAAATCGGCATCGAGTCGGACAGAAAAGTAACCGGCATGCACTGCGTGCCAATCACCGGTGATCGAATCTGCGCAGAACTTGCTCATCTCGAATGAGCCTATGGACTGTGACATGTCGTTGAGTAAATAAGATAAATAACATATGGCTGTTTAGGTAGTTTAATAAAAGGACAATGTATAGACCTCTTCTATAGGAAAGGCAAACTGAAATGACTTCTGTTGTGATCTGGCGCTCTTCTCTCAATCAGTGGAAAATATGATTAACACTCACTCAGGCATGGGGAAAAAAATACCGTTGAATACCGTGAAACCGTCATAATTTTGAAAAATGCCGTGATATAGAATTTTGGTCATACCGCCCAGCTCTAACGGACAGTATATTGTGGTCTAATTTCAAAGTTTTTGTCATGTGTACTAAATGCAGTGAAATTCTTATTGCACATTAACTCCTTGAACCAATGATTGAAGTAAAAAGCAGAGTAAATATAAACAGCAATAACAACAATACCACAGTGGTCAGTAAGTATAATCCCATAGTCTGTGCAACATGGGCTAAGATAGAGTGGTGAGTCACAGCAACAGTGGTAGGTAACAGTGACAGTGTGGCCGTATTAATACTAACCTGCAATTTAGGGCTGCCGTTAACGACTATTTTTCCATGGATTAATCTATCAACTATTTTACCGATTGGTCAATTAATTTAAATGATTAATGTTCCTCCAGAAAATCTAGTTGACCATTTAAATTAAGTTCATTTTATTTTGACAACAACATACTCTTCGTCACTGCAGGGCTTTGGATAATGGGCACTGGCTTTTCTGCAGTGTATGAACATCAGCCACAATTCAATAAACAGAGAGTAGCACGCCTAAAATATTAATGAGTCTGTCATCTGTCACCTGCAAAAATTCGTCGCACGCTTATGCTTATTAAACTCGGTTAGCGGAGCACACCACATGCTACTGTTTTGGCAAATCATGGAAGCGATAAGCACTGAAATGGCGGTGAAGAAAGGGACAGATCAGCAACAACACCTTTTAAAAGAGGAGACACTGTGGATAAACAAGAAAAAAGACGTTGTTGGTGTGGCGGTACTTTTGCAGTTTAAAGTCCGACACGTTTCTTTTTGTAAACATGGTTTTCATTTTTATTCAGTTCACAAATTATCTTCTTTTATTTAGTGCCCATTTGTTTCAGTTTTAGTTTACGATAACATTTTTTGCCTACTTTGGCGGTCCATCGTCCAGAAGAGCGCCTGCGCGTTTCCTCTTCAGGTGCTCCTGTATAGCGCCAGTGCTGCTGAGGGACGCCATCGAACTTTATGGTTATGTGATAATAAAACTACTCCCATAACTACATTGCGATATTAAAGGATGGTCGTGTTGGTGGTCTAGTGGTTAGGATGCTTGCCTGTGGACCAAGGGACCGCAGGTTCAAGTCCCACCTGTGGCATTACCATCATTGGGTCCCTGAGCAAGACCCTTAACCCGCCCTTACTCCAGGGAGACTGTCCCTGAATTTAGAAAAAATGTAAGTCACTCTGAATAAGAGCGTAAATGCAAAGGAAAACATTTGTTATAATAAGCTTAAGCGATATGGAAATCATAATGGCTATTTCATTAAAATAATTTTTAAACCTACGCGTCGATGTAAAATATTGATGTTGACGCATTATCAGTGTCAACTTCATCAACTATGTGAGCTAATTGTGGCAGCCCTAGTGCAATGTAAGTCAGTGCCTTTCTGAGGACGACCAATGATGTCTGTCCTTTTTTAAACCACAGCCCAGCATCCACACAGTCATCCAAACCGTCAAGGTTTCCGGGGATCAGGTGCCTCATTGTTTTTCTGCAATCCCCTTGCTGATGACCAATTCCCACCTTGTAAATTGTTCCTACAGTTACGAAGGAGAAATAGTGGTCCTTAGTGAGGCAATTAAGGAGAAAGTAATTGGCAAAGCACAGGATTACCCTGGTCACTGCCCCCGTCCCCCATCCCCTGTCTCACAAATATCAAGGATATCGATATGAATAAATGTAAACAACACAATAATTAATTAAAGTATGACCTGTAGACATAGGCTAGACAAGCAACACAAATGAGATAATGTTTGTTTAGTGTCAGGGCATGTAAATTCAAATAGTAAAAGCAGTAGGACTAGACCACAGTGAGTTTTACTTCCACACTACAAATCTAAACTGCCATTCCATTGTGTTCAGTTCAGTTTCAGCAATTAAACAAAAGCAGTTGGATGTGAACCTCTGAGTTGTGGCACAAATCTTCTGGAGGAAACATGGATATAAAGGAAACAGGTTCCACCCTTTCTCTTCCTGTTAGACTTCCATCCATCTTTCTCCGATAGTGACTTATCTAAACAGGCCAAGGGTGATCCCAGCCTCTTTCAGGGATCACATGTCAGGGGTAGGGCATCCCCACCTGGAAAATTACCCAGATAAACACAAGCCCTCCATACAGGCAGAGCGGTAACCAGATGTAGGTGTGAGAGGAAAACTCCTGCATTCTTTAGTTTTCTGTACTCGATCCTCAAAAATACAGCAGTATCATTCCCGCACGACTGCTCGGTTCTGTATGACGGTAAACACCAAGACCCCTTTCTGTCCTTCTGTTAGATATGGGGATAATACTCAATATCCATAAAACAGCTTGTAAGCTGATTAGATTATACAAGCTTACTGATCACAGTGTTTGCTGACACTGCAAAATAAATAAACGCCAAGTTATATGCTCCTGGGTTTGTGACTCGCTCCGCCTCACATGTGCAACTTAAGTGCTGTTTCAGCACTTTTTCTGTTAGTCTCAGGTGAAGTAAATTGTTTCTGTTCAAAAGGAACAAGGGCCCAAAGTTTTAACAGTGTTTTATGATTGCAATAAAATGAATTAAAAGTACAGCCAATGAAGGGTCCCGCTATGTTTACCACACATCAAAATGTAAAGGGCTATTGCATAATTACCCACAATGCACCCCGATGCGCCTTGCTTCTTGACCTACGTGTGCTTACATGTTGTCAAGTACGCCAGCTATTCCCGAAAGACAGATACACGTGATTTACTGGAATTCGGAGGGATTTCACATCTATGCAAAGTCACATACCAAACACCCATAAACATATTTGCATGTATTTTGCTCTTGTCATGACCGCCTCTGCACTTTCTAAGGTTAAAAAAATCAGCAGGTGGTTATGAATCTCTGAATCACCTCTGATTACACAAACAACCTCCCAGGTGTAAAACGAAAACCTAAAATAACCAGGGTCAACCTATAAAAACACGTGTTTGTCATTTAACTACATTACTTGGGCCAGACTTTTCAAAAACAGACTGTAATTAACAGAATATACTGAAGTAACAGATAAGCCATTTTAAAGTGGGATTTAAAAAATACATATTACACTTTATATGCATATGCACAATAAAACACACTTCTGAAACTATTTAAAAAATGTACAAACATGTAAGAGATACATGCAAGCAGTACACAGGGAGGGGTGCAGGTATAGTCCAAATTCCCCAGGGGTAATTATTTCCTATTAGTTGATAGATTCCTATTCAATAAACTGAGAGTAGTATGCCGAAAACATTAAAGAGTCTGTCATTTGTCACCTGCATAAAGTATTTCCTTTGAACTTCCCATGTAAAACACCCAGGTGTATAAAGGTCTCGACCTACACGGCTTTGGCATCGGTTAAGCAGCAAAATGTAACGTAGTAGTGGCAACACTCATTGATTCTGCTGATCCCTGAGTGACCACAGTGTTTTATGACATAATCGCACGTCACGGGCCCATATTTCACAAAAGCAATTGGGATTCAGCAGCACTTCCGTCAGCAAGCCGGAATCATTAAACACTACGCCACCCACCGCCTAGAGACTGAACTGCAACGCTTTACAAACGCGACCACCTTCCACAATGTGTCATCACACAAAAAACCTGCTTTCTTCGGTTTAATGTAATTCCCTCTTAGTCTACTCCGTTCCTATTTATAATCCCGAGGTCTCGTGGGACATACAGTAGGGGATTAGAAACTGAGGGGGGGGGGGGGGGTAATCTGAATGTAAATAGGACTATATAAGCAGAACACGATCCTAGGATATATGGGCATTTTCGGTAACAAAAAAAAAAATATTGCTACTTCTGTTTCTTGGAAACTGAATATGGACTGGTCAGTTTACCTCTTTCAATACATTTTCTTTTATATTCAAATCAGAACCGGGACACTAACTTTAACTCTCACCACAAACCCTGTAAGTTGCATTATGCCTGTTAACTGTTACTCATCACTTTGTAACTTCTGTTCTCGCTCATAATCATTCAAAGACAATAAAACTGCCACTGATTCAAATAATAAAAACAAACATTGATGTTTCAGTTGCATGTAACGAATTAATAAATTATTTTTGTACTCGGTACATATTTTTCCGCCGATGCGATGCGATGCGTGCAAAATAAAATCCCGAATCGGAAACAACAAAATAACTACATTTATCGCTCTCGATGTAAGTAAATTAGCAAATTGTGTAACTGAAGATGGATGTGAAAAAGGAGGGGGGCAGATACACGATCAGAAGCTGGGAGTTTGTATGTTTGACCAACACATCGAATTAAGAACTGATTCAGATAACCTACATTATTTTAAAGTTAAGGAAATGCATACATTTTTGACTTAGCAGAGGCTGATGTCTGTGTGTCTCGCAGCATCTGTCATGCAGTGATGGGGGATGCATGGCTGTCTGCGGGGGGATGCATGGCTGTCTGCGGGCGGCCGGTGCATCTTATGCTGCAGGCTGGGTGAGCGATGCTCGGTGCCTGATGGATGGCCAGTCACGTCCAAGACTTAAAAACCGTCGACGGACCACTAACACATATCCAGCAAAGGCGGGCTGCGGCCATCGCGCCGTTTCTCTCATTCTGCATCATCGCAGCCCCCCCGTGTTGTCGTGCACGGTGCAGCTGGCTTGGCCGCGCCCAAATCTCACGTCAAACGGCGTAAAGACGCGAAAAAACGCAGCACCTACCTTCCGACACGAGGCGCGCTTCTGCACGGCATCTCCCCCCCGGGGGTTTTACCGACAGGCGGCATATGTCCGCCCGCAAACGGCCGCACTCGCATCACGCAGACCGCCAGCTTCCATCGTTATTTACATGTTCGGCCCGGTCTTCCTGTCGCGGACTACACTGCCCCGGCGTCCAGCCAATCACAAGCCGCGGATCACGGACGTCGACCAATCAGAGGGACGACTCAGAGAACTATGCGAGTACAGTAAAATATGCATATTTTCAGCGGCCAATTAAAATGTTCGTTTCATTTGAAGCAAAGAGCGCTGTTATTACAGGTTATTCTCTCCTATAGTTTTCCACCCTGAAATCCTAATTATTACCTATAAGCGACAATTACTACGGAGGACGTTGAATGATACAATGGAATAGTACTATATTATTATTTTATTATTGTTATCTTATATCTAGCTTTAAAATTAAGCATCGCGGTAATAAGTATATTTGAAATATGTTAATAGGGCACCGTTTGTCTGTCGGGGAAAATCTATGTTATTGTTATTATTATTATTAAATCTAGCATCTGGCGTCTGGATAAACACCATTATGTCCTGTTGCCTCAGGTCCATTAAATGCAATATTGTGGACATGCGGTGACTTGTATGAAATGTAGCCATTACTAGTAATGTCATTTGCAGGAAATTGTTCTGTGTCCTCCAGTGTTTAGTGACGTCAATAAGATCGCAAAGCTGGAATAAATGACGTCATCGTCGGTGCTATTAAAGGCAGCCGTGGATCACCTCCATGTGGACTCGCCGTTTAATTTGGACGCGGCACATAGTGGAATTTCTCAAAAACAAAATTATAATGCGCAACGGAAGCCATTTACAGGCAGACAAAATTGCAATCACTTTCCTTTATTACAAGCTGTCAAATGAAATTCCCTGGTTCCCGTTAAGACGTTTGTATTCATTAACAAAGGTTCAAAGTTTCAAAAGCAAAAGGTGATAGCAGTCACAGTAAAAACAAAATGCACCAGAAGTTTAGTTAATGTGTCATGCAGCGGAATAAGCGTTCGGCAGAAACCTGTAGTCTGCAGTCTTTGTTAATAAAGTGAAACCATAGTCAGCCTAACGTGGCTCATCACTCATGCAAATGTTTTATATGGATTTACTTGATAGAGGCTTCCATTAAAATAGCCTACTCTTGATTGCAAATGTATGAAGTATTAATTCAATTATAAACCTTAATTCAGAAAAGCAGCTCTGTTGAAGTACCCAAATGTCAAGCGATCGTAAACGGAATTTTAATGGCTGGTGAATGAAATCTTTTCGCGCTGTCAATCACGGGTAGGTTTACACGCTATTTTAATTGGTTACTGATTGTCCGTTTTGGGTCTAGCTATTCCAAGAGTATGGGCAGGTTAAGCTGTTGGAAGCAGAACAGTTGGAATTAATCAGGCAGGATTTGACAGTGGATGATATTCCTTTACACCAATGTTTCGCAATCCGGTCCTCGGGTACCCGCGTTTTTTTACTGGCGCTGAGAGGGAGCAAAAATGTGGACCGTCTGTCAGGGAGCTCGGAGGGAGCAAAAACCTGGACCGTCTGGCAGGGAGCTCGGAGGGAGCAAAAACCTGGACCGTCTGTGGCTCCTCAAAGAACGAATTGGGAAACACTGCTTTACACCATGCAACCAAAGCCATTCCGTCACATTGGAAACTACTTGTGTTTTTCAGAGGTTAAAAATGATCTGCGTGGTTAATGAAGTTACACGTCTTACTGGGTGTTAATGGAAATATTTAACAGCCAACGAAAAAAACTGACAGTGATGCTTAAATAGCAGTATTTCAATTATTCCTGATTCTTTACTGGGGAGATAGCTCTTTAACAACTACGTACAAGAATGCACAACAAATTACCACTCAAAATAAAAACACATAAAATAAAAAAATAACAGACCCAGCATGTAATTATTATTGCAATTCCCCAAATAAGGAACACTGACCATGGAAATGGGACAAGCTGGTCACCTAATACTCAGTACTGGCAGGACAATGGCACTGTCTGTGAGACAGCTGGAATAGACGAAGCGGCACAGGCGAAAGCAGAGACCACATCAGAGAATAATCTAATCGGGAAGTCAAGCACGAAGCATCAGAGACAATCCACATATAACGAGGGAACCAAGCAATCAAACATTCAGACCTTGGTGACCTTGAACAAACACAGGAACAAGCAAAGAGGCAACACCTAGTGTGATCCTACAGAGATTCAAAGGTTGCCTAGAGGGGTGGGTGATTACAAATTAGACCCTTCTGGGGGCAGATATCTATCCATCCATCCATCCACCCATCATCCATCCATCCATCTTCCAACCACTTATTCTGGCCAGGATCACAGGGATGCCTATGGCCATTTCTAGCCAAAGACACAGGCTGATGGACACCCTGAATGGGATGCCAGTCCATGTGTAACATGAGCACAGGCATGATTAGTGATGTCCCATCTAACACATGCATCCATCTTTCTAACCAATTTTCCATGCAGTGTTGTGATGAGTCTAAAGGCAATTCCTAGAGGCACAGGGCACAACAACACCCTGGCAGGGATGTCCAGCCCTCTCAGAATACACACACTGTGGGAAATTTAGAGAGCTACCCTCACCTTTTTGGACAGTAAGAGAAGATTGAAGCACCATGGGGGAAAATGTAAACTGCATACCTTCAGAGCAGGGATTTGAACCCCAACACAGAAGACATGAGGCAGCACTGCTAATCATGAGGCCTCCATGCCTAACTGATAAATTTTAACAAATGGGTATTGACTAAAATGCCCTTATCATCTTTTTAAAGACTTTATTGCCAATTTTAACTGAAAAAGTTGCCACAATTGATAAAACAAGTGACTAAATATGTCTTTCAAATTCTGTGATTTTGTCCTAAATAACTTAAAAATATAGCATGCAGTTTAGTATGTTTTTACAGTTGGACATTTCAGGTTGAGAATCCTTGCCAATGCTAGGTCCTGCTATGCTTAAATTGTTAATCATTGTTACAATATGAAGTTATCCTGAATTATCTCGTGTGGGACATGTCTTTAGAAGTGGAATGGAGGGGCTCACGCTCGCCCATGAAAAGCAGTTGAATCTCCTATCTGAACACACCCTATAAACTCACTCACAATAGGGTGGAACGGAATAACATTCAATGGTAACTTCAAAAAGCGCCCGCAGAAAGATTATTTGAAGTGGAAATGGTCCCTCTTCATTTTAAAATGAGGTGCGCGCCCTCATACCCCACCTCTGATCTAAACACATACACCTGGCACATGTTTCACAGCTACAGCTAAGCTACAGAAAATGACCACAGAAACCTCAGAATTGATATGCAATCTGTATCAGTGCTGTGTCATGTTCTGTAATGACCAGGATTCAATTACAATCAGGTTAACAACCAGAAAAATGTATCATTTGTAACTTATTGGGTACAGATGAGCCTCTTCATTGTGGAACCGATGACTTGTTATGCTTACGATTGAGTTCTACTGGATTCGGAAGTCCAATCTGATTTTTGCACTCTTTTGCTGAATGCGATTTGTACTTTGCATATGCGCTGCCTTTGGTTTTCACACTGGGGTTAGCTTATGGTTTTGGAGGATGTTTTGGGACTGGTCACCCCTTGTTGTGAATCAGTGGACCTGCTTTCTGTGCGATTAGAACTTGGAATTTCTTGCTAAGTTATACAGGGTCACAGCAAAACAGAGAGGCCAGAAACGCTATGTCAGTTCATGACAGGGTACGCGCAATCATACACAGTCACACGCTATGTCAGTTCATGACAGGGCACGCCCAATCATACACAGTCACACGCTATGTCAGGTCATGACAGGGTACGCCCAATCATACACAGTCACACGCTATGTCAGTTCATGACAGGGTACGCCCAATCGTACACAGTCACACGCTATGTCAGGTCATGACAGGGTACGCCCAATCGTACACAGTCACACGCTATGTCAGGTCATGACAGGGTACGCCCAATCGTACACAGTCACACGCTATGTCAGTTCATGACAGGGTACGCCCAATCGTACACAGTCACACGCTATGTCAGTTCATGACAGGGTACGCCCAATCGTACACAGTCACACGCTATGGGCGAATCTGAGTCCTAATTTTACCTAAACTACATCGTTCAGGGGTGGAAGGAAACCCAAGTACTTGGAGGAGACCCAAACAAACATGGGGGAAAACGTGTGATCTCCACACACACAGAGCTGGACTTCAAAATCTAGAGCCCAACTGTCTACACATTCAACAAATAGATAATCAATATGTCCACAAAATCAATTACAATGGCGTCCATAAAGGCACATGCCGTGTTAGATCCACTCAACGTTAAGATTGTTCATTCAACTGAATGTTTGACTCATTTAGTTCCCATTTGAACTGATTTGTAAACATGAGCATGTAAAAATAGCATAAGGTAAGATAAAATAAAATAAGATGCAAAAAAAATCCACCAGAGGCGGAACCAGATTTTAAAGAGATATTTGTAACTGTTATTCTGAAAATTCCTCATCAGTTGAAATGTTTCAGCATGTGACGTTCAGTATTTACATCCGTATGGCAAATGTGTTCCTGCACCAGGGTATGTCTAGGTTTGTCTGTGTGCTGACAGCTTAGGATAAGAATGTGCATCATAGTCCAGCTGTAAAACACCTTCATGAAGCATAAATCTTCCAGCTACTTATGCAGGACAAGGGCACAGGGAGTCCGAGGCGGCACAAGACACGACGTGGGAGAAAAGCCTGATTGGGATGCTGGTCCACCACAGGGCACACACTGATATACAGTACCAGTCCAAAGTCTGTACGCACCTGTTTTTAGTGTATTTGTTTCTATTTTAGTTATGTTATTCACCTTATAGCAAAAGGTCTCAAGGCACTGAAGCCATATGAAATATTGTAACAGCCAAGTGAACTGTTCAATACCTCAAAATTTTCTTACATTTTAGACTCTTTTAAAAACCCCCTTCTGATTTGATGACAGCATGCCAGACTCTTGCCAGTCTTTCAACCAGCTTCCAGATGCAGCCACCTGGAAGGCTTCTCCAACAGTCCTGAAGGAGTTTCCGCAAGTTCACGGCGCAAGTTGGCTACCCTGCTCATAATCTTCGACCCCAAACTGCGGGTTTTAGGTCGAGAGATTGGGGGGGCCAGGTCATCTGTCACAGCACTCGGTCTTTTTCCTTGTTCACAAGATAATAGTTACTCCGTAGCCTGGAATATTCCTATTCTCTTATTATGCACAGCTGCTCGGAGTGATCAGGGTTACATTTCTCTATATGTGTACAACTGTGTATGTGTCAAATAAACCTCATGAATCTTGGAGATGTGCTTAGGGTTTTTGAGTTCTTGAAAACAAATGATTTTCAGTAGCTGTGCCCAGCCTTTTGAGTGAAACTTGACTGTCTGAAAATTAGAGATATCAGTTCGCCTAACTGCATGTCTTTGGTACCCAGTACCCAGAGAATTATGACCATGGGAAATCATGGGGAAATACGGGGAGAACAAGGGAAATCAGAGGAAAACAAGAGGAGAAAACGGAGGGAACACGGGGAAACACGGGGAGAACACGGAAATCACAGGGAAACATGGGGAGAACATGCGGAGAACATGGGAAATCACGGGGAAACATGGGGAGAACACATAAACATGCAGTCTATTACCTACCCACCTTCACAGTGCTAAACAGACACATTGAGGTACAATTCACCTTCAAGACAATCCCAAAGCAACAGAAGTCTCATTTTATTACATAAATGGAACAATTCCTTTTGTACTCGATAATAAAACTGAAGGTCAGAGATTAAGCCGGCAAATCCTGCACAGCAATGTGTTGGTTTTTCGTAGCCTGTCCTGGTGCCGCGTCTTCCCGCGGGATCCCGTCGATTGCTCATTCATCTTTGCACAGAGGGGGCTATCAGTCTGTTCCGCCATCTGCTCAGCTGCCCATTGCTTATCCCGTCCTGAGCCCAGACGCTCGCCGGCACCCCCGCTAATCCACTGCATCGTAATGGATCTGTCTATCACTCCATGCCGTCTCTGATGAAAAGGCCCCCAGCATATCCCCATCGACCACCGCCAGTGAGTCGGATGGACAAGCAGCATAAAATTTGCCGGCTTTCTTCCGGCGGCTTCCGCCACGGCAACTGCCGCGGCATTCCTATCAAAGAACGTTAATGCAGCGATTCTGATAGATTGATGGCCGGGAATGGACTCCGGTCTTTCGGTTGTCTAAGGGCAGGTAATCAGCTGGCTCCTGGAGCATGATGTGATGTTAACAACATGGAAGCAGAGGGTGAACACTTTCTTTGGCAAACTGAACTTGAAGCATGCACATGGTCAGTCAGAAAAGGTGTGTGTTCATAATTATCTGACACTCTACAGTGTCGTTTGAAGGTCTTCATCAAGGCAAAGTTAGCGTCTAGTTTCAGTCATCGATTTTGATCTGATAGAGACTCTTTAATAGGATTCCGGCACAAAAGAATGCACTACCCCTAGATGACTCATAGAACATCAGTGACTTGATTTCCAGGATTTATGAGCGTGATCCCTGACCTCTGATCTCCATACTGCATAAACATCACAATCTGTACCATCTACTCATGAAAAAAAGGTGCAATTGTCTTCTAGAAGTTGATACAAATTGAAGCAACTCAAGCATAATACAACTGTAGAAATACCAGGGATTATGCATCTTCTGGCAATCAGACCTCCATCTATCTGAGGTCATTAGGTCGCATCCTTGACCACTCATCGAAGGAGAAGACAAGACAAGCATGCTAAACATAGGACAAGCAGGTATAATGTGATCCACGTTCTTTCTGTTGGGCTCACTAGCAGAGTTAAAACCAGTCTATCCAGGGCTGGTCCTAGCCAATGTGGCACCCTAGGCAACGTGGCACCTCCCATGAAAGTGAAATTGCCTGGCGAAGCCATCTCTAGTATTGCCCGGCCCAGGTTCTATCGATTCTGCATTTGCCTTCCAGAGCAGAGAATGTGCCAGCAACCAAAACGTATCTCAACATCATGACAGTAGCCATAATGTCAATGATATATCACTAGATATCTTCTGTTAGGAAACATTTCTTCAACAAGGATACAATAGCAGAGCAATGGTTGGGATTGGAACCCTCAGGTTCCCCTCGTTCTGCTGAAGATTATGCGCTTCAAAATAAATGCTTTTGAATAACCTCTCCAAGTATGAATGGTGCAGAATTAAAAGACCTGGGGACTCTGGCCCAATTATCTGAAAGATACAGAAGAATATTAATTTTCTGAGCAAGCATCTTTACTCAAGTAGGTCTAAATGTTTTATCTATTGTACTTAATTTGAGGATGGAACATAAGCCCCAGACATCAGCAGTTCTCCTGCTATTCATTCCAGAAAATGCATCTTTTATTAGGACAGATCACACAGATACGGAGTCATGGGCTGACTGACCAGAAGAACAGAATCAAAGTGATCCAGTGGTACATGTTTTCAGCTGTGTGGTGTAGGTCGTACTATTGTACTGGAAACATACTGTATATGCTTTTCAGGTACACAGTGTCCACACTGTTACTGTCATTCACAACCTTAGACTTCCATTTATGGTATGAATAAATGATCTATAAGCTACTGTGTTCAAAGTGTTCAGATTTGCAGGCATTAATCACATTTTTAAAGAATCTGCATGGACCACCTAGCTCCAGGCCAGAGGTTTAAGGACATTTATCACCTGACCACGAAATGTGTAAATACACGGGAAAGGCAGCAGATACGTGAATGAATGAAGGTCACTTGGCGCTGACATGTAGGCTGAAGCCACCATGTGTCTCTTTCGGATTTGTTTGAAAACGCGGGTCTTCAGGTAGCCGCATCTCTCGGAGGATGATGATGATGATGATGATGATGATGATGATGTGGACCACGAAGTCCCGTGCCTGTCGGTCTGGACACCGTATCCCCCTGCAGTTCACTTCTGCAAACTGAACGGCACCCATCGGCGGCGGGGAGACGCCGCACTTCGCGGGGGGAAACAGCGCAGAAAGCTGAAGAAATCACAGCATATTGGAGCGAGGAAGCGGAGGCTGTCTGTATGTCCACGAAGGCGAGAAAGTACCAGAAACGCGTGTCATTCTCCGAGGAGGAAAATGAGTGTAAAGAGGAAAACGGCGGCGTGGATGCGCGTCACTTAAAAGCCGTGAAAACGGTCCGGGATGCGTCTGGATATTACCATCATCACAATATGTGAGTATGTAGTAATAACAGGGGAAAAAACAGTTTGACACGATATTGGAAGTCCTTTTTACGAGGAAGAAAAATCAAGTAACTATGCTATATTAAATTATGGGCATTTGTACAAATGTTCGCTTTCCATTACAGATTAAAACTATTTTCGTAAAATTTCGCAATTTCTTCTGCGGTAAACTTGCATGATGCTCCGAAGACTGACTTGTTGTTAAGGGATTTATCTAAATAGACAGTGTGTTACGCCGATGCATAATAAAGCTGGAAAACAAACTAAAATACATGCGTTTTACTTGAGTAATTGAAATACAGGTCGGATTAATGCTGGCAGAGATCATTCGCCTTGCTTTTAGCGCCACTGGGCGGATTACGCTGCTTAATTACTGATGGCCACTGCATGACAGATCATGCATTGTCGATGCATTTTTGTTAACTCTTTATTGACTCTACTTGATCAGCACTCTTTAAAACAGTTTTGGCACTTAAAATGAATTCGTTTAGTCATTAACGCGCAAAAGCCCTAATATTTAGACGAGCGCCTGTTTCCATCCTATCAAATTGGAGACGAGTTCATTGTTAATATGCATACTATTAATAGGGTATGATGTGGGCGATGTTTAATTATTTCATTGTGATCGAAGAAAATAACCTGTTGTCTGGGAACTCATTTTACTTAAATGAACAACAGAAGCAACACACGTACAAGGTTACACACAGGTTGAAATATATTTAAAGGTTAGAAGAGAAGTAATACGCCTGCAGTGGCCGTCATGATTTAGACTCGCGGGATGTAACAAACGTGATGCCGATTCCGGAAAACAGACAGTAAGTTAGGATTTCATCTTAGCTGTGCATCATAACGCGTTTGACATGTCTGTGCATGATCCGCACCTTCCCTCTGGGGTGTAAATGCTAAGTTTTAGAAAAGATTGGGCATAAATGCAGCCTAAGTATCCTGGCTCAGTCAGATATTCCCCACAAAAGCCAACCCCTGGCATGCGAACAGTAACACACACTCCTACAACACACACACACGCACACACACACACACACACACTCACACACGCACACGCATACACACACTCACACACACATACACACACACGCACACACATACACACACACACACACACACACGCACGCACACACGCACACACTCACACACACACACACACACTCACACACATACACACACTCACACACACGCACACACACACTCTCTCTCTCACACACTCACACGCGCACACACACTCTCTCTCTTACACATACACACACTCACACACACACACACACACAAATCCTTATCACCAGCCAGTACACACGGCCTTCACTGATTCAAAGAATTCCAAATCTTCCTATTGAAAAATGCAGGGAATACCAAACTCACTGACAGTATCTGACGATCTGGCGATGTATTTACGATTTATCGTTTTGTACAGATTATAAGTCAAAGGCCCAGGGGGTGTTTTCACTCCCAATCCTTCTTCTGTAGAAAGTCAGGTCACAAAATGCCCTTTCCTCTGTGTCTCCACAGCCTTATGGGAAAACAGCAGTAAGTCTCATTAACCAAAAATAGATTAAAAAAGGGAGATTTTAAGGATCACAGAGAAGGCAACCAGAGAATCGTTAACAGTTCCAACACCACTGTGCAAAGAAATTTAGTTACGTTTATATCCAGCCTCTCATTTGTGTCACAGAATCGAATGACTTGAGATTCAACAAAACACACGAGGAGAAGCTGTTCTGTTTTTCAGATGACCTAATGCCACCTGATTGGACTGTTCATTTTACCCACAATTCCATGCACATCAACCTCATGTTTTCTCTTGTTCTTCTTGAAATCCAATTAATTATAGTTACCTGCATATTATTATAACATAACGTGACTGCCAAGCCCTGAACCTAAGATATTCTCCAGTCCTCCAAAAAAATATATTACTGTGCAGAAGAAAAAAAAATCCAACTCCTTATTCCAGAAAGTCCTTATTCCAGTACTTCTTTAAATATTAAAAGATCTGGCAAATGTCCTTGCAGGTATGGTAGTAGTTAAATAAAAAATTGGAAGCACAAAACAGTAGCATTTTAAATTCTTCTCCTCTCTTACGCATCTAAATTAGTAATCAGCTTGAAAAGAAAATATGTATATTTTATATATTTTGTCTTTTGTTCACCCTTCAGTTTTCTGTTTTGCTTATCCGGGTTGTAGGTATAGATTGGCACACTGATCACGACTGATAACATTTCGGGTTTCCAGCTATCTAACATCACCACCTTACGCTGACTAAAACTTGTTGCTTAACTTGGTGGCAGTGATCTCTGGGAAGACGTGGCAGATGAACTTCTCAAAGATGTGCTGATATCCTGAAAAGCCGATCCCTTCCAATCTCAGCGTATACGGCCGCCATCTCCACTGTCCCGTTTCCTGGTGCCTAAGGGAGACTTTATTATTAGAAATGTATAAATTGTTCTACCGACTGAACTGAGGGAAAAACTGAGGTAATGGCACTGGCTTTTAAACCCTGGCTGTCAGCTATGGAGCGTGGAGAAAAGCAAAAGGTTTTCGAACATCAGAGTCTGAACTTGGTGCTGCTCTTTCTTCATTGCTGTTGTTGATTTTGTAGTATTGACTTTTCATGCATATTGATTGAACTTATACTGTGTACATACCTCTTTATGCTTGATCATATTGTGTATGACCTTTTGTCTTCTCCCTCCCTTTCACCCCTGAGACAAGTGACAAATAGCCAAGTGGTTTGCAAATCAGTGAAAGTCCTAAACTTTTTTATTGAGAGATAAGTCATAGTACAATGATTTGATGTGAGTGAAGCTTCAGTATAGCTAAATGGTAAAGTTAAGCTGCTATTCAAGTTGGATACATGTCATTTGTGTGGGAGTAAAGATCTGCAAAAAGGAGTCACTAGCGCACAAATCCTGTGCCTTGGAAGGGAGACTTTCTGGGGAGGAATAGCAGCAGTTCCTAAGTCTGCAGAGGCTAATCCACCTACACAGTCATGTAAGGACGCGTAATGACGTCCTGGTCAGCGACGGGCTGCATATACCGCATATACCACTCTGGTCCCTTAAGATTATAAAAACCCGATAAACCAAAGGTTAATGCATTACTCACGTGTCTGTTGTGATGCTGGTGTCAACGAACCTACTGCGCTGTCAAAAGTACAACAAAAACAATTATATACTACAGGCCTCATGTTGATTGGTTCCCAATTAGCATGAGTGGTCAGGGACAGCTTAACGGTTAATTTTGAAAAATTAGGTATAGGGATAACAGTCGGTTGTGTTGGTGTGTGATACTTGTGTGGTTCTACATGCGTTAATGCTAAGGATAGATGGTCGTAGCCTTAGAAGTGTACAGATGTCTGTCCTTTATTTGTGATTCATTTGTTCTAGAGGAATGTCTTCTACTTGGCCAAAGACATCGGCTTGATGGACCCTAATAAGCTGGTGCTTGGCTACGTGCTATTAGCATGTGATTCAAATTTTCAAGTTTTATTTGTGACGTAAACAAACAAAAACTGTACATGTGTGTAGTGAAATGCCTTTATTTAAAATTAATATTAAAGAAATGTTATTCAGTGATAATGGTGGGCTAGGTGCTGTTCAAGTATATAGTTAGACACATATGTAAAATTATGTGTTCCGGGGTAAATATTTGATAAACAATGTGCGATTTAAACAAGGTTGGACTGGTCTACCCAGAGAATTATAAGTGGGCTTCTGTATCTGTAGGCCAGAAATGAAAAAAAAATCTTCCTGGGGAAAAAAATATTCAATATTTAAAAAATTCAGAAATATTCCAGGCCCAGGC
>JAODKC010000053.1:4893875-4910577 GCA_026777985.1 Mormyrops attenuatus | reverse complement strand
CCCCCCCCCCCCCCCCCCCCCCCCCCCCCCCCCCCCCCCCCCCCCCCCCCCCCCCCCCCCCCGCATGGAGAGACGAACAGCCACATTCCAGTCCAGGGTTCAGTATGTGTAGTGCAGAGTCGCTGTTAAGCCGTGTGTGATTAGCAGGGGTTCAGAGTTAATCCTAGGCTGCGCGTGATTGGCTTATGAATCGTGTAGTTCATAACTGAGCAGTGTTGATTAGCATGTGTTATAATGGGTGCTTGACAAAGGATTTTTAATATTCTGTAGTTCAATGTCAGGTTAATATAAATACTCATTAGTTTACACTGTTTACAGTGTATTGTGTGTTTAAGGTGTGTTGCTATAAAGGGAAGTGGTAGACGATTATATATGGGGCATATGAAACTGCATAACAGTCACTGGAAAGTAGGTGTATATCTCTGAAACCACATATGAATAATTATAAAATAGCTATACCACACTATACAAATCAATGGAATCCCAACTGATGACTGAAATTAGTTAGCAGGCATAAAATCAGAAATCTGTTTTGACAGCTCAATAAACAAATATAGACTTACGGTTGTAATACTTGATATTAATTTGAATTCATCACCACTGCCGCACATCTCCAGGGGTGAAGGTTCAAATCCCAACGTTCGCTTGTTTGTAAGGAGTCTGCGGCTGTATTATGCGTATGAATGTATGTGCGCCCAGTGAGGCACTGACATCCTATCCAGGGTATATGTAAGCTCCAGGTTCTTCCTGTAACCCTGACCAAGATAAGTGACTGGAAGACAGATGGACTCATTACTAAGAAACTGAATGAAAACTTTAGCAAGACCGTATTATCATTATGCTTTATTAATAATTGGCATGGTACCACCGCAATGTAGTTTAATTCGGTGTAATTATGTGTGAAACAGCTTTATTATTCATTAAGGAGGAATGCCGGGAATATTGAAGTACACGTTGGGATTTGGGATTTTCACCCGTGATTAATAAGAGTTGGAAACTGAGGAATTATGTGACGTCAAGAGGTGGATTTTAATTACACAGGAAGAGCACCGGAGGGCGCTTCACCCTCGTACCTTGGCCGACCTGACTACACGCCGTCACATGCGACTTTGCAGCCGTGGTACCGTATGTTTGATACCATGGCTTTGGTACCATTTGCATGTGGCCGCAGACATTAGTAAACCCCTTATCGAGGGATATCATCTGTGGCGTTTCATTACAAAGTAATTAAAAATCGGTGGGAGTTTACAGCTTCCGCAGGTAGCCATGTGAGGGAGGCCATAAGTCAACGGGCTCCACCGGACCTGTGGACTCGACTAGCTGAAGCCGTAATTATCTGAGACGGTGCCTTAGCGCGTACGTCAGAAACGCTGGCCTCGGCCCAGCAGTGTTATTTACAAAGATCTGGGTGAGGAAGGAAGACCGTTCAGTAGCGCAGGAAGTCTTTGGGGCAGAGAGACCGGCACTCCATCACAGCCAGGCCTGTCCTCCACCGCGTAATGGAGCATGTTTGCGTGGTCACTCAAGCATCTCCCCCCGGCTCTCCCAGGTCACCGCTGGAAAACCCGGCACAGTGGCGGCTGGCGGCGTCACGGGAGAAGGGTCGGCGGCAAGCGGTGCGGGGGCCTGCCTTCATGTTCAACAACCGTAGCACCAGCCTGACAGCCGAAGAGGAGCGCTTCCTGGACGCCGCTGAGTACGGCAACATCCCCGTGGTGCGGCGGATGCTTGATGAGTCGGAGACGCTCAATGTCAACTGTGTGGACTACATGGGCCAGAGTGCGCTGCAGCTGGCCGTGGGCAACGAGCACCTGGAGGTGACTGAGCTACTGCTCAAACGGGATAACCTGGCCCGCATCGGCGATGCCCTCCTGCTGGCCATCAGCAAAGGCTACGTCAGGATCGTAGAGGCCATCCTCAACCACCCGTCCTTCGGCGCCAGCGAGCGGCTCACCCGGAGCCCCCGGGAGCTCCAGGACGACGACTTCTACTCATACGACGAGGACGGCACACGCTTCTCACCCGACATCACGCCCATCATCCTGGCCGCCCACTGCCAGAAGTACGAGGTGGTCCACATGCTGCTGACCAAGGGAGCTCGCATCGAACGGCCGCACGACTACTTCTGCAAGTGCGTGGAGTGCGCCGAGAAGCAGCGCAAGGACTCGTTCAGCCACTCTCGTTCCCGTATCAACGCCTACCGCGGGCTGGCCAGCCCTGCCTACCTCTCCCTAGCCAGCGAGGATCCCGTCCTGACCGCCCTGGAGCTCAGCAACGAGTTGGCCAAACTTGCCAACATCGAAAAGGAGTTCAAAGTAAGATGTCGAATCCATTTATTCCCAAAGACCCGCTAGACTAACACATACCGCTACAACTCGACCACTAGTCACATATTCCATTTGACACCATAATTTCTTTCTAAACCAGAAGTAGCAATTTTTTTAATGAGGTACAGCTAACTGGATGAAGCGAGCACTGACATGAGCATGGATAGCATTGCGTCTGATCTGAGCTCTGTGATTTCCTTTATTTTCGGCACGCCTTTAAAACTAACTATTGCTTTATGTCATCCGTGCATTGTGTTTCTGTGTATATGTGTGTGGGTTTGTGTATATTGATGTCACCACCAGGTTAAAAAGAGCCAATTAAAAGAGACGGTGCAGAACAATTGCTCCTCCCTGGTAAATATCCTCAACTTCATAACTTCATTAGCATTAGGAAGGTCTAGCTTTGCATTGGCTATGGCTGCACAGCGTCATTCTGGACATCTGGCAGGTTTCGAGAGCTCAGCAGAGGGTCTGAATTTCCAGTTACAGCTTGAAGGTCAGATTTATGATGGAGATATGCGATTTCACGTTTCTATCGACCACGCGGCCTCAGCACTGCATTCTCAGCGTCCAAGTTTTAATTTTCCTTTTTCATGAATCATCATCCATCTATAATCAGTTTCTAAAGCGGCCAGTTTCCATCAGCACCTCTCCGAATTAGATAGATCACATTTTTGGGCCTGTAGTCGGGGCATCTGTCTAATTTCTGATCGCCTTTGTTACTTATTTTCAATGTCTGGCATAGTGGAACATCCTCTCCCTGGCTCTTCATCAAAAATCCTGTTTGTGTTTTTACTTGCTGGAAAAAAAACAGCGGGTGACTTTGAGGTGCAGTAGAATGTTTGTAGGGTAACCGGTGGGAGTTTAGTAATGTTTGTCGTTTGTTGGATTTTAGGATGCAGGAGGTGTGAGGTGTAAAGAGGTTCAGTGTGTGAAGCACACACACTGTGTTGGTGATTGCATAGCATACCTCACACTGATAGCACAGTCCATGTAGTATTCTATGGTAGCACCAATACGGATCTTTGCTAAGAATAAACCATCGATACAAGTACATCCCATAATATTCAAATATTATATTTTTTTGTCACCAAAAAACGTGAAACAAAACTGAGTCTGCAAAACCTCTATCCACTGAGCTTATTAATCATAATGTTTAAGGACACTATTGTTGCTAGCATTGTGGGAGCTAATGAGTGGGCGACCTATAGAACGTGTTAAATCACATTGTAGTCCTGCTTGCCTACAGAATGGCTTAAAATGTTTTAAAAGCCTCTATCAATTAAGTCTGAAAGAGTCTGTGCCTCTAAAGGTGGTACCAATAATCAGTCATGAATTCGAACTATTGAAGTCGGCTGGTAAATTGGATTGTTCCTGATATAGATGCCTAACCCAACTGCTTGTTTTGGGAGAGACACGGGTTCCCGCTGCTGTCGCACTCCATACTTTAGCTGTCAGAGGCGTTTAATTACAAACGTAACTTTGTCGTCAGCGTGGGGGCGGGCAGGTGCTGTTCTCTAAGGCACATTGATGGTGATGATGGCCGTGCTTTTTATCAGAGGAGAGATGGAGCTGTCATTCACTCATCAAGCCCCATCCCCTCTTCATCTGCACTTCCGCCATGTTTCATGCCAGCTTCTTACCAGACTTCAATACACAGACGTACCCAGTAAGACCCCCGATTACACACCCAAAAAGTCCCTTTGTGTTTATTAAATGATTCTCCGCAGTCATTTAAATGCTTTAAAGTTTTGCTACATCTCATTATGCATGTGAATATTACAGAGATCCATACAAGCACCCTGTCTCACTCATGAAACATTGTGGTTCCATTTGAGACTCGAACCATCAACCTTTGGCTGTTTCCAGATACAGAGAGTTTCTACCGCTTTAAATTTCACACTGTAATCCTCACTCGGTAAAATAAACAAGTAAATGCTGAAAGGCATGAAAAAGTCACTTATGCATCTACTCTTCACTGGTTTCCAGCTTGTCATAAAACAGCTTCACAGTGACACTGGTGTATAATTAATCTCAAAGATGACAAGAACTGGACCTTATACATTTTTTTTTCATATTAAGCTTCTTTCCTCCGATATTTTGCAAAAACTAAACATATTGCTATGTAGTAACAGGGAATAACTGACAGCCTCCCTAACAGAGATGACTGTGGCTTGTTCCGGAATAGGACGGTATGACACATTCACACATTGTAGATGAAAAAATGTGATAATACCTATCAGTATTAGCAGCTGGTCCTTTTTATTTTGGTTGGTGCATCCCCTCTGTTTTTTATTTTTTTAAATAATAAAACCATTACACTGCCCCCCCCCCCCCCAACAATGGGGCTTGCATAAATATGACAAATGGCACTTCAGTCCTGTCCCAAATGAGACTGTGCCTTTGAGACCCAGAGGAAGGTTTGGTGAAAGTTGAGCGATGATTTGTTGTGGAAAGGAAGGGGAGCGGGTGAGATGCATTCTGTGTTGTGAGGGTCCATTTCAAACACCCCATTTTGGCTGGCATGCCAGTGGAAAAAGGACATATTCATGACACGAGTCCATCGACGACTAGCTGTTTCTCCAGGAAATATTCCAAGCATGTGTGAAGTTTAAGCATCGTGCATTTTTCGGTGAAGAGCTACTGGCTCTGACCCTGAGCTGTACCTGGAAATGTGCCCTGACACCTCGCCAACATGTCGCTGGAACACGCAAATAAAACGGCCAAGGATCTGGAAAGTAATTGGACGTCCTCGTGATCATGTTAGGGGCTTAGAGACCGAGTCAGGCAGATTTCGATGGCCTCGGGTCACCGGGCACAAAGAGCTCGCTCGGGCGTGTAGATCGAACGCCCTCCCTACACCAATGTCTCACGTTCCGCTGCAATAACATTTGAAATATTTTCAGCAGCTAAAATAACAGCCCCCGCATCCCATTGTCACTCTCCAATCGGTCCCATGTAGATTCACGCTACTTTTTAAATGTTTCTCATGCAATTTTCATCTATTTTTCATAAATTTTGGGCATTACAAAATCTAGCCTGTCGAGCGCAGAATAGTGCTGATGCAGGGGATAAAGTTCTCTTTGAAAAAATATGTTAATATTATACAGTTAAAGAAAGTTAAAGGAAATAGAGCACTAATCCATATCTGACAGAAATGGCGGTAAGAACCCATTAATTCTAAGGTCTGGGTATCTTGCCCCCCTCCCCTGCACGCTGTCCCAGAACGACTACCGCAAGCTGTCCATGCAGTGCAAGGACTTCGTGGTGGGGGTGCTGGACCTGTGCCGGGACACGGAGGAGGTGGAGGCCATCCTGAACGGTGACGTGAGCGCCGAGTTGGAGGAGGGGCAGACGCACCGAGCTTTGCTAAGCCGGGTCAAGCTGGCCATCAAGTACGAGGTCAAGAAGGTCAGTGGGTGTCCCCCAAACACTCTCCTCAAGGTCCAGTAACACCACAACTACCCCTGCCGAGATTGTCGGAGAATGTTACTGACATTATTCTGCAGTTGGGGAGCCTTCTACTAGCTGGAGTCACATGTGTTTTGTCCTTACATCTACTGGAGAGTCTGTAAAGTCCTTGATAGGCACCCCTAAGCCCCACACTGGGGCTGCTAAACTCTTGCATTTATGTATTTCTACTTACATTAACTTATTTAGCAGATGCTTTTAACCAAACAACATACAATTGAGAGAGCAGGTCCCCAGAGCAACTGGGGGGTAAGCTCAGGGGTCCAGCAGCAATCTGCTGACCCTGGGATTTGAACCAGTGACCTTCCGCTGAGCCACACACTGCCCCCATATATGATGGCTGTTCCCTGTTAGAAGTGGAACATTCATTTTTCACTCCAATTATTTTTCCACAAATACCTCCACATCTATACAAAGAATGAATGGTATACAAATCATATGCAAACTGAAGTAGTGCCGTGCCGTGCAGCTGTCTTCAGTTCATCAGTTGAGTTCACGTGTTGACTGCTCACAAACATGGCATCCAGAAACTGCCCAAATTTGCCTGAACTGTTCTTACAACTTATGAGAATCACATAAATTATTGCTGTCTAATTTGAATTTGGAATCATGGCTGAAAACATTTTAAACATCAATAACATACATATGTGAACTGGAACCATTGACTGCCCTCCTGATTTATACGATTAAAGCTTAACACACCTAACGCTAAGCTATCCATCCCATAGACAAAGGTGAGAGGGACAGTGTAATTAGCCCACATTAGTCTGAAAGGACAGCGGAGGGAATTGATTTCTCGGCTGCAAGATCAGTAGCAGCAATCAGACACCCCCTCCCCCCCCCTTACGTACCTGGGCTATTATGTGCCATTTGATGGACGATGCAATGTCGGCAATCTGGTGCTGTTCACAGAGGTACCACCATTGCCTGGCTCTGCCTGAAGCACTGTGACCTGCTTCTTTATAGAACCCACAATAAATGGGTAACTCCTCTTTGTTCATAGTGCATCATTCCCCTGGATAAAATACGACAACGTTGCCCAGGTCTCAACCGGTAGACCTAATTAGCCGGTCATTTTTTTCAATTTAGTTGCAGCTTGCCTTACATAGATTATGAATAATTATGTAGGACAGCCATGAATATAACACCTCAAGTGCCCAGAGGAGTTTTATTAATTAACCTACTAGTTGAGTCCAAATTGCTGTATACACTTGGGGGTTGATTCTGTTCTCTCCACAGGTGACACTGTACTTTTGCTCAGACGCAGAAGTGGCACGCACTTACGCTTACGGTGAATTTACTGGCAGACACTGCATGATGGCAGCCCCTGGTGCACGTGGAGATCCTCTGTTTGTTCTTCCTTGGATCTTTATTGCCTGTTGAGAACCTGAATGGAATATGAAATAACTCAGCTTACAGTGATGCTGTGGCAAACTAAGAGATACTTCTACTCTGATATTAGGGGCCATAGCTCTTTGGAGAGTGACAATGAAGCCCTTGAGTTAAACTGCCGCTGCTTCTTTCATTTCTGTGAGGGCTCTCTGTGATTTAATTGAATTATCCCATCACATGGCAGACCTTTTATATTTGTGGCCAGAACTCTCACAAGGGGTTTGCCTAGATTGGATGGACAGTGTTAACATAATTACCCAGCACAACTTGAGAAGAACCCACTCAAGAGAGAAATGCCCCAGACTTCCCCGAGAGTGACGCTGAGCTCGATGACTCACCTGTGCCTCTCTTTCCCTCCCACAGTTTGTGGCTCATCCTAACTGCCAACAACAGCTGCTTACAATCTGGTACGAGAACCTGTCCGGCCTCCGGGAGCAGGCCATCGCCGTCAAATGTCTGGTGGTGCTCTTGGTGGCCTTGGGGTTGCCCCTGTTGGCTGTTGGCTATTGGTTCGCTCCCTGCAGCCGGGTATGGATACATCTCGAACACCTCACATGCTCCAAGTGCAATGCATATTATGGATCCACAGAATCTAGATGAAAAAGTATTTTGGCAGCAATATATTGAGAATAAATAACTGAAAGACCCACATAGTAGAGGGTGAAAACTGACTTGGAAATGTGGAAAGTATGATACCAGTAGTGATTTATCAAAGAGAATATTTAACAGGCCTAAATTTGGGAAGATGAACATGGATAAATATTGTAGGACCTCACTACTAAAACTGCCTTATAACTTCATGGTGTGTCAGTTTGGCCTTTCTGATGTTACTAATGCATTTAGTAAGATAACAGAAGGTACTGTACCAACTGACTCCCCGTTCTACTGCAGTGATACCACTTTAATCTTCAACTTTCTGTCCCCACAAAAGCTGGGAAAAATTCTGCGCAGCCCCTTCATGAAGTTTGTGGCGCACGCTGCTTCATTCATCATCTTTCTGTGCCTGCTCGTCTTCAATGCCTCGGACCGATTCGAGGGCATCACCACACTGCCCAACGTCACCGTCACTGACTACCCCACACAGATCTTCAGGGTGAAGACCACTCGCTTCACCTGGACAGAGATTCTCATCATGGTGTGGGTCACAGGTGATGTATCTTCACGAGAAAGATAGCTGCTGGAGCGCTTGGTCTCGTGGAAGTATAGCTTGATTACTTGTTTGATTTTCATTGAGGTCCCTAATCACACACCTTTCTAGGACCTTAGGAATGTCTTGGTGTCCAAAAGGCTTTCAAAACCTTTCATACTTCAAAGCAGCAGTTTTTGTATCTCAAGTGTATGAAGTACTTCTTAAGTGGTCTAATGTGTCCATGAAGTCATCTATCCATCTTCTCAATTTACCCATTACTTTGAAACCGTGATGACATATATTCATTATTTAATACTTTTTCCAGCGTGTCATATCATATTACTCTCAAAAAATTGCCGTGGGTAAGATATATTTGTCATTCACAGTGTTGATCAAGTAATTTTAAGATCGGGGATTCTTTATCTTCGTAACTGTGATGTAAGGAAGGGTACCGTTCTCTTGGTCAGTGTAGGATCAAGGAAGTGTTACATCAATGTGGGACATTTGAGTATAAGATCTGTAACTGCCTCAGCGTTACTAAGTCTTGGATTTAGAGGGGATAGGCTCAAGAGTTTGGGCAAGAAATTGCATTGGTGTTGTTGGACCATGAGAATTTCTGCTTGCAGAAATGAAGATGATGTAAGGAATTCTGTGATGAAGGTACATAGATTTCCGCATCACTCTGGGGGTCCAAAGTCTTGATGGACTTCAGAGAATTATGCTGGGGTCAAATATGTGAAAGTCCAGCTGAAATAGGGAGAGATACGTCATCTACCTGCACAATAAAAGCTTCCCAATCTATATCTGCCCTCTTGACTCAAAGATGAAAGGCGCTGCTGTAGAGTCTGTTTCTGTGAGCTCCGCTTCAATGAGTTCCTTCTGTATTTAAGAAAGGGCTGCTAAAGGCTTCACTGCATCCAAATGCATTTCCATTGAAACAACATTCTACAGTGTTGTGCCAAACACAAGATGGAAATTTTAAAAACAAATTAAAACAGAGTAAATTCAATTTAGAGCTTTTCATCAACAAGACCTGAAATCCCAGGAACGTTTTGAACGAACATCGCTCAGCAAACATAAACAGATCAGCTTCATACAGTTAACTCCTGAGGCATTTTACCCTTTTGTCCTAATAACAAAAATAGAAATTTATCATGATGAAAAGAAAATATGACAGTTACCATCAAATTCAGCTTTACTGGGTTTCCCAGTAGGCACTCTGTTGAAAATTAGCTTAGCTGCCAACATAGCACGACGCATAAAAGGACTCTGGCCGTCTGAGTCCCCACATTATTTCCAGCAAGGAAATGAAAATGGAAAGTTAAGAAGTGAATTGTAGAATGTCCAGAATTTGGAATTCATTTCTTATGGAAGCAAAACTTACGTCTACCCCGTAGCTTTGCGACCCTAAAACCCACAGACATAAGTCATCCAAGGAGACTTTGATCATAAGGAGAGTTGCATGCCTGTCTGCTGTCAGTTTACCGTAGTTTACAGTTGTTTCCCGAGGTCCTGCTCTTAAGGGTTTAATCCTGTTGGATGCAAGTGAATGGCAGCCTGAGTTCTGAGTGATTAAGTCAGCATGATTGAGTTAATGGGAATCCTTCTTGGGTGACATGGACTCTGCAAAGCTCGCCTGGTGGGTAATATGAGTCGACCTGGCATTGACAGCTGACAGGTCTGAGCAAGACTGGTCTCCCTTAATGTCAAGGAGCTTTGAAAAGTGACTGAGAGACCCCCAGATGTACATCTTACATGACTTGTCATAGTAAAAAAAGCCCTGGATACATAATCCACTTTCTGGCAGCTTATCTCACAGTAGCATATTACTTTTGAGCCCCATTCCAAAGGGTAAGGATTAGATGTTGGTTCTCTTTACATGGATAAATGGTCATTACATTTGATTTAAGTTTTATGAAGCCCTGTTATATATAATATTAACAAGAAGATATGCATGATTCCCACTGTGCCTCTTAAGTCCCAGATATACCTGATGCCAGTTTTTTTGTCGGGTCATACCTTGCCAGATGCTTTGTAGAAACAGAAGGACCAAACTTCAAACACAATCAGATGTGACCTGATGTAGAAGAAGCTTTACCAGCCCATGTCATCCTCAGATGTCACCTACGTCATTAGGATAAAAAAAAACGACCATATTGTCCCATTTCAAGAGTGACGTGGCTTCTTTCTGAAAGAAGATCAGTGATCTCTTTCACAGGTACCAGAGGGACATGAGATCTGATCCTGACATAGTGCAGAGGAGAGACCATACAATGTCTTTTGATACTGGCCATAGACATGTCAATCAGGTGACAGTTTGATACAATACAGACGTCGGCTCTTAAAAAAGGCTGCAAATGGCCAATGAGGTTATTAAAAGAGCGATACAATGTAAGCTGCAGCTTCCAAAAAAAGAGCTACAAGAAATCAAAGCATAAAAAATACACCCTAATGTCGGAGTCCAATAGACTGTATCTTCTGCCGGTGAGCCTTTCCAACCATGTAACCTCCCAAGCCCTGGACGCCACTGTAATATATCACCTGTATCTGCATGTCAAGCTCTTGATTTAATTTGGTGCCACAGCTGTGCCCAGTCAGGCACTCACATTTCCCAAACAATGAAACCCGAATACTCCACACACATAGGTTGGAAACAGCATTCGGTCTGCGTATCTGTAGGGACGAAGCATGTAGCTAAGTGCTAAAGGAATGTACTTCCTGAGCAGATTGATATTACCAGGATAGCATGCCAACTACAACGATTTATAAGATGTCCAGTCAAGAGATAACAATCAGATTAAGTACATCTAAAAGTAAAGAAACTTCTCACTAAGGTTGGACAGTATGAAATTTTTCATTCCGTCTTACTACCAGACATCAAACCGTGGTCTGTGGTATTTCGACAGTATTTTCAAAAGCTGTGCTATTCTGGTATTTTTAGATCTTGGTGTTAATATTTACTGTAATTGTGTGTGTGTGTGTGTGTGTGGGGGGTGGGGGGGCTATACCCAATATACTGTGGTATGCCATATTAGCATAATACCCTTGACCTTATTCATTCTTTATATATTATTATAGTTACAGGCTATTCAAAAAAAACATTGCCCTGATTAATACTGTTGGTTACTGTATGTAAGACTACATAACCTATATAAAACTGGTAATATACACAATGCCTTTATAGGAAAAAAATCCACAAATGTACAGTATATGTAAAAGTCTTAGGCCGTCAAAAAAAATGATGGTTAAATGGTCTTCATGCTGGTGTAAAACTATGATATTATGTCTGTCAAAGTGTGTCAGCTTAGCCATTTCAAAACCTCTCCTAAAGTCACCCCAGTATTTACAGCAACCATCCTATACACCCATGTATTTTTTTGACTTGACCACTATCCCACCATTTAATGACTGTATGGAAAGGCTGGGGTGCCCCTGAAGAGAGGTTTGGGATCCAAAGCAGTGTTCATCTAGCCATCCAACTACATAGATATCAGTCACTTTTTGGAGACTTTTAGAAGAAATTAGAAGAAATTCTTGTAAAGTTTTATTATGGTACTGGTAATTTTCATATGTTATAACGTTAAATTGTATTTTTTTGTTCTGAGCACATGCACGTACTACTCAGATAAATAGCTTTACACATTTCCTGTGACAGCCAAACACTTGTGCACAGTACCGTATTCAGTAGTGCATCGTGTCCAGTGGTGACTTGGCATTATCCTGTGCGGTGAAAATGGCTGCAGATGCTGAGCCGTCTGCCCCTTCTGCAGGGATGATGTGGTCGGAGTGTAAGGAGCTCTGGAGCGAGGGTCCCCGTGAGTACATCCTTCAGCTGTGGAACGTTCTGGACTTTGGCATGCTCTCCATCTTCATCGCCGCCTTTACGGCCCGCTTCTTCGCCTTCCTCGAGGCTACCAAGGCTCAGCAGTATGTGGATGAGAAGATCCACGTTACCGACCTCTCCCTGGTCACACTGCCCCCTGACGTCGAATACTTCACTTACGGTGAGTCCCGTTACCTGCCGGCTGTCAACTGGAACAACTCGACACTTTGACTGAACTTCGTAGAAGTTCAAGGGTTGCAGGTGTGGTCCTGATGGGTCGCAGCATTTAAGTTCTTCAGTATACGTCAGTGGGTAAGCCCTTGATTGACCATAATTAAGTTTCCAACTCTCACTCTGTCTATGGGATACATTTTTGAGAAAATTTCTGGGCACTGTAGTGAGTAAATTTCATTGAATTACGTGAGGAGAGACTATTTTTTAACATGAGGAAGACTGACTTTAGATCAGTGGTTCTCAATCCTGTTCCTGGTGCCCCCCCCCAGCCAGAATGTTTTTATTCCAACCCTACCTTAATCAGGCGTATATGGTCCTTAGTAGGCTAATCGTGAACGTGGCAGTTTGAAAGCAGTATGGGTTGGAATGAAAACATTTTGGAGGGGGCTGGGGGCAAAAACAGGATTTAGAACTACTGCTTTAGATCATTGGCGGTCAAATCTCAAAAATCACAAACAATGGATTGAGTGGCTTTTGGAATTTACTCTTCAATTACACTGCTCACTGAGCCAGTTCCCAGTGCTACAGTTGCCGTGGTGTTAAGACTTAAGAAGGTTAAACTCATTCTTTTGTGAAACCAGTGCCAATGACACACAAACCAGTGTATAACCATGCTGGTCCTGTTGTATGACGCTGGCATTAATGACACACAAACCATTGTATAACCATGCTGGTCCTGTTGTATGACGCTGGCATTAATGACACACAAACCATTGTATAACCATGCTGGCCCTGTTGTATGACGCTGGCATTAATGACACACAAACCAGTAAAAACTCATTCTGGTTTCTTCAGCCCGGGACAAATGGCTGCCCTCTGACCCCCAGCTGATCTCGGAAGGACTGTATGCCATCGCAGTGGTCTTGAGCTTCTCCCGTATCGCCTACATCCTGCCTGCCAACGAGAGCTTTGGCCCATTGCAGATCTCTTTGGGACGCACCGTCAAGGACATCTTCAAGTTCATGGTCCTCTTCATCATGGTCTTCTTGGCCTTCATGATCGGCATGTTTATCCTCTACTCCTACTACCTGGGCGCCAAAGTCAACCCCGCCTTTACCACGTGAGTGCATTACCATTGGCTGGCTGCACTGCACGTTTTCATTGTAATGCATACCAATTGGACTGCAGAACGGAGATCATCTTTCAAAGTAATTTTAATCCATATGGTCATGCCAATTGCTCTGGCTATCAGTAAAAAGATGTTCATGTGAAGTGCCCCCTTCCACATCTTCAGTTAACTCCACCCCCAGAGGCTGGCTGTAAGGTTAAAGCGCGGAGGTGGAAAGTTCAGGTCCAGAAAGTAAAAATCCAGACCAAGATTTTGTTTCAACCAACCAGTTGAACATAAAGAGTCACAGTCACAGAGACTCAACTGGTTGGTTGAAACAAAATCTTGGTCTGGATTTGTACTTTCTGGACCTGAACTTTCCACTTCTGTTAAATCTAAATGAAAAAGACTGGATGATGAATATTGCAGCCGATTGTAGCTGTCTGTGAGGAATGCCTGAAGGAATCAACAGCACCCAGTTCAGGTTCTTAGGGCTGGGTGTCTCCCAGGCCAGACAGAAACCCGCACAGAAGAGGATTCCAGTGCACTGTGAAATTAAACTTCACAGAGCATGGACACCCCAGAATGCTAACCTGTTCATGGCCATGAAGATAAGTACTATAGATACGTAATATCAAAGCAAGTAAAACAGTAAACATCCATCTAAATAGAAATTTACTAACTGTTCTGGGGATGAAGACCTGCCTCTTCTTGCAATTTTATGAATGTATTTCAGGGTCATTTTAGTCTTTACAGTTGAAAAGAAGAACAATTGTTACTGTTCCTTTTTCTTATAGCTAAGCAGAAAAAAAATTCCATGAGGGTGCAAAAAGCAGCCCGTTTTAGTGGATTCCACCGATTTAATGACAATGGCCTTGGTTTCCATCCATACCTTACTGGGTGTTATATGCTAACCAGGCATCTACATTAACATTGTTTGTTTTGAGAGGAAAATGCCCTTTCATCCTTTCTCTCGATGTGTCTTAAGGGTGGAGGAGAGTTTCAAGACACTCTTTTGGTCTATATTTGGCCTGTCGGAGGTCTCCTCGGTGGTGCTGAAATATGACCACAAGTTCATCGAGAACATTGGCTACGTACTGTATGGCATCTATAACGTCACCATGGTGGTGGTGCTCCTGAACATGCTTATTGCCATGATCAACAGCTCATACCAGGAGATCGAGGTAAGATCCCAGGGTTCTGCCGGAAAGGGAGCGATTTTTACACTGCAATTTTCAAACATATAACATGACCACAAATGGAATATTGATGCTTTGAAATATTTAAAGATACTTTTAGTCTGTTGAATTTAATTTAAAAAATTACAGTAAGATTATCACCTCAGGTAATGGAGTATTTGGTAATTTACATTACATGGTTATATACTGTATATAATACAGTGCGGATAATGCAAAGGAGATAATCATGATTGTCACGATCAGGGCGAGGAATTGGGGACCTGGAACCTATGTAAGGATGTTCAGGACATAAGGCCAGGGTCCAGCCTGGAGAGGAAGTTAAAATGACTAAATCGAAAATTAAGGAATTTAGATTAACCGCAATGCCACCTACTGGCCACTCTACCAATTATAGACTGTAAATATGCATAAATGTTATAAAGCAATTTTCCTACCTGCCTTGAAACTGAGACTGGGGCAGCCGGCGTTAGCGGGCTGTCCCCCCCCCCCCCCGCAGGACGACGCGGACGTGGAGTGGAAGTTTGCACGCTCCAAGCTGTGGCTATCCTACTTCGACAACGGGAAGACGCTTCCCCCGCCCTACAGCATCGTGCCCAGCCCCAAATCCTTCTTCCACTGCATCAAGAGGCTCGTGGCCTTGTTTAGGTGCCGCCGGCGGAGGCTCAAGAAAGACATTGAGCTGGGGGTTGACTCCAAGTCCAGGGTATGGACAAGCCATTTCAGCAGGGCTAGGCTGGGAAGGCGATCCAACCAATCCGTTCTGAGAAATGCTAATGATAGGCACAAATATAACCGTTTTGATTCCAGGCCGAGACTCTAAGATTATGAACTGATTGGCTGGCGTGCAATCAAAATAAACTGAGAGAGCCGGCAGCATTCATAATTACCGGCGATGGCTTTCGGAGTATATCGGCTGGTGGTACGGTCCAAATTATGGCCCAAACCTGGACCGTGTCATTTATAAATCGTGATTGAGAGTGTGTAGCCGCGGAGCAGAATTCTGCACCGTTCCGTCTGGGCGGCTGGTCTGGACAGAAAGCCACCGTGTCCGCAGATAATGCCACAGGTCGCTCCGGTGTTTTACTCGCTGGCTGACTGGAGGGAGTCCGGCAGATTTTACATACAGCACAGGCCATAGTAGTGAGGAGGTTTTCACCATATTGCTTTCAGCACAAGAAAATGTATTAGAATGACTAAGAAAGACGCCCCACTCACATGATGAAATAAGGACGGTGTGTGTGGTCATGTATATATTACACTGTGGGGACCAAATGTCATCACAATGTGATAAAAAACCTGCTATTTTTATGGTGCAGGGGCCATTTTTATTCTGTCCCTAGAAGGGGACACTTAACTTTATAAAAATCTGTGGCAGCAATTAAAAAACTTAAAATGCAAGAAGTCTTGTGCTTTCTTTGGTTAAGGTTAGGGTTAGGGCTGGGTTAGGTTTAGGGTTAGGTTTAGGGTTAGGGTTAGGGCTAGGGCTGGGTAGAGGTTCAGGTCATCATAGCTGGGATTAGGGTTTTTCCCCATAGAAATGAATGGAGAGTCCCCACAAACATATTAATACAAGCATGTGTGTGTGTGTGTGTGTGTATATGTGTGTAAATACTTGTCTGTAAATATTCACTTAGATTATAGAATTTGATGTATTTTGCAGTCTCACCTGATTTTTAAGTAATATAAAAGCCGAAACAGTGAAAAACAACAAAACTGTCTATTTTCAGCCAGTCCCAGTATAATTTGTTTTTGTATATCTAAATATCTCGAGACACTTTTCACAAATAATGGGTTTTGAGAGCAGTTACTGTTCACTTGTGCATAAACTTTTTTCTTAAACGTATGTGTCCATTTTCATAGAGAGACCGTACCCAAATGAATCAGCAGCGCTGCCCCCGCCCAAATAGGGGCCCTAAGCAGAATTTAATTTTGAGGCCCCCCCATATTACGAAAAAAGAGTAAAAAAAAATCCACTAACAATCTTTTCCTGTGCACTCTTAGGGGTAAATTGATCTTGACAGCTGTTGATTTTACGTCTAGCTTATAAATTGAAGAACAGTCATAGATTACTAAGCACTT
>JAODKC010000053.1:4838895-4850037 GCA_026777985.1 Mormyrops attenuatus | reverse complement strand
CCTCCGCTCCTCCCCCCACCCCCCCCCCCCGCCGCGCCGGCGCGCGGGGGGCCGGCCCGCCCCCCCCCCACGGGAGTACCCAGAGGAACCCCCACAATGACACGGGGAGAACACGCAAATTCCACACACATGGAGCCACGGCAGAGACTCGAACCTTTGTCCCAGAGGTGTGAGGCGACAGTGTGAATCACTGTGCCACCCCCTTTTGTATGATTTATTTTTTAAAATTAACATTTTTAAATTTCAGTTTGCAGACCATTGGATTTGTCACCGTTTTCATGTTATGAATTTAATGGGAATTTTCAGCAAAAATGGATCCCTGACGCATGAAAATTACACGAGTTACATTGTAATAAGTATCAATAGTGACTAATATGAAACAGTTATCATAAAATGTTTTGCAGGATATATCAGCAAAACATCAACAAAATTTTGAAAGGTCCGCCCCTGGGGGCACCGACATTGTAAATGACAAAGAGCCAGGTCGCCGGCTTGGTGCGAAAGAGACACCCCTGTTTTAGTTGCACCCTCTTCTCCGCCCACTTTACAGTGTTTGCCATAAAGTCTAAATAAACAGCGGGAGAGACATGAAGAATATGAAGTATGCGATCAATCAACAAGTCGGGCACATAGACTGACACACGAGCCTCCAAAGAATACAGCTGAAATCAGTCCTGCAGTTATTCACCTGCTGTCTCTAGACAAGCTTAGAGGAAATAAAGGTACTGGGCCATCGGGGGCGCGGGACAGTGAAGTTCATTGTTCATTTCTTAAAAGGTGGTTTTATTTATAAGGATTAACTTTCTTTGAGGCTTGGTTAACAGGACTAAGTCAGGCTAAGTGCACTGATGACAGGTACATCAGGCATTCCTCACTGGGATTTCACCTTGAACCTTTCATTCTTAACTGTGTGTCGACTGAATCGAGGGTGGCATAGTCCTGGGGCTCAGGATCCTCACAGATGGACCTCCTATCCGCCTGAGCACTGTCTAATGAAATGCTCTCTCTCTCTCTCTCTCCCTCTCTTTCTCTCTCTCTCTCACACTCACTCACTCCTGGTGACCATGGCCTGAGCACTGTCCAATGAAATGCTCTCTCTCTCTCACTCCTGGGGACCATGGCCTGAGCACTGTCTAATGAAATGCTCTCTCTCTCTCTCACTCCTGGGGACCATGGCCTGAGCACTGTCTAATGAAATGCGCTCTCTCTCTCTCCTGAGGACCATGGCCTGAGCACTGTCCAATGAAATGCTCTCTCTCACACACACTCCTGGGGACCATGGCCTGAGCACTGTCTAATGAAATGCTCTCTCTCTCTCTCTCTCTCTCTCTCACTCCTGGGGACCATGGCCTGAGCACTGTCTAATGAAATGCTCTCTCTCTCTCTCTCACTCCTGGGGACCATGGCCTGAGCACAGTCTAATGAAATGCTCTCTCTCTCACACACTCCTGGGGACCATGGCCTGAGCACTGCCTAATGAAATGCTCCATCTCTCTGATCTTCCATTAGGCCCCACCCCCAAACCAGAGTCACGACTTTGCAGATGTTTAGGTGAGAGGGAACCATATTAACTAAGATCACTAGCACCCCTGCGTTATCAGAAATCCAGTTATTTATAAGTAACAACTCCCATATAAACACATACTGTATAAGAATCTGTCTCACTGAAGAAAAGATTGATGGAAACAATAAATGAACAAACAAATGACACTTTTGTCTCCTGTGTAGCTTCATTCATGATCATTTGTCATCTGATTTTACACAATATTAACACTAATAAAAATGTTTGGTGTCAATATGGGCCTTGAAAATTTGATAAAATGATCATTTGTCATCTGCTTTTACACAATATTAACACTAATAAATGTTGGCCCTTCCCCCCCAGAAGTCAGCGTCCTTTAAAGGTGCTACAATGAACTTATGCATATTCATGGGACATCGATGACACAAGTGTATGATTATGTGACTCCCTGAAAGTCCCCCTGAAATGCATATGGTCCTGCGAGTACATGACCAGCTTGGGGAGTGTGTGGTGAGTCAGAGTGTAATCATACAGTGATGATAGTTACTCTGTTAAAAGCATAATGCTTCAAGGCCGCTCCATAATAACTTACATGACACTGTCTGGAAGTGGCCCAAATTAATAAGCTGAGAAACAGAAAGCTGCCTTTGTCAATGAGACCATCTGACCACCCCAGTTAAGACACTGGTCCCCAGTGCTCCCAGCACTGCCATTTGTGACCTTTCATAAAAGTGTAGATGGCTCTTGGCTACAAAATGTCAGCTACTGTGTTTCAGAAACACACCATGTAGCTCGTTCAGTCCAAAAAGATGTAACATTGACACCGTTTACTTGTTTGTTCACTGAGTCATTTTTTTATTGGATACTACCCTGAAATACCCAACTATTTACTTTGTTGATATATTGTGTTAGGTAAAGGTTACCCTATTGTTAATTTAGACATTATTTATTGCACTATATGCAGAATGGTAGCACTTAATTTGCATTAAAAAAAAAATTGCCTGCATGTCATAAGCTGTTCTGTTTATTTTATGACACTTATTGTACCTAAAAGTTCTTCAGGTGTGGGTCAGTTTGGGAACAGGATGAGAGAAGAATGGCTGTACCTGTCAAGTAGGGCATCAGTGATTTCTAGGAGACAATGGCCAGTTGCAAACATTAATGTGCCCATTCATCCATCCATCCATCCATCTATCCATCCAGAGGTACACACATAAAGATTCTCTGCAGGGAGTACATAAGCTATTTAATAGAGGAAGTTCTTCTGGCAATTCTAGAATGAGCAGCACAGCTGAATTTTACAGTGTTGCCCATGGCTATATCTAGGAGGCACATTCTATGTGCCCCTCCTATTACTCCTCCTATTTCTATTCAGCCAGTCTCAAAACGTCATTTTTTTTCTCCTTTTTTGCATTTCGATTCTGATTGGTCAATCTGGTCGTATAAAACACTACGCTAATTCAAAACCGTTAGAAACCTCGTCGAGATACAGCAAGTGCGGAACTTGGCGAGTCTCCAGATGCAGCGGTAATAAAGCACCGGGCACCTGTGCAAAGGGCAACAGGTCTGTGTGGGACAGATCTAGCACCATCCGCATGGGCAGCAGCTGACAAATTTACCTGCGATGTGGCAGATGATAGGTGGGGGTAACGAGCGTATAATAGCATCTAACCTGTTTGAATCACTTTGTAGAGTACAGAATACATTTACCCAAACTATTGTATTTACATTAAGCGCTTAATACCTAAAATCAGTGTTATACAGGACGACGCACTATTTATTAGCTAAATATTGCCTAGGGAGGCCTGTCCCCTTTTTCCTCGAGCCACAGGGGTCTTCAGAGAAAGTTTTCAGACCCCCGGTTCACCAGCGGAATCGCTTAATGGTGCGTCATCTTTTCTTAGCCCCAGGCTTTAATATGACTCATACCTTTATTGAACTAAGTGTTACTGGTTAAATGCCTTAAAAGAGCCCAGAGATGTATGATTGCAATTATGAACTGTGATTAATTTCCGGATTCAAAGCAAATGAAGTGAGTTGCCTAATTGTAGGTTACCTTTTTTGTTAAACAAATCAGCTATCTCAGCTATTTTGACGCAGAAATTTATTTATGAACAGCTTGTCACTGAAGTCAGCCAAACTATAGACCTAGCCTATATAAAAACAGAACCCGGTACTAATACTGTTGCATCTTTATATAAATCTAAGAAGTATATGGTCGCTACTAATTGCTGTAAGTATAATTTGATAAATTTAGATTAATAACTTTTTTAAGTCGGGAAATTTTATGTTTAACCTTCAGCACCAGAGGGCGGGACTGGCCCGTGTATCTGCCTGGGGGTGTATCTGCCTGGGGGGTCGCCGGCCGGGATCCCGGGGAGCTTCGCTGTGCGGTGGGGGCGGCAAAGCGCTGCATCAGCGCATGATCCCAACCTGGGCCGTGGACAGCGGCCGGAAACGTGAGGCACCCCTACAGGGCTTAGCCCACATTGTTAATGTCGTTACTGAACATGGATCCCGAACGGTAACCTCTGTCTCCCTCCGTTTCCATCTGCTATATTATCATTTCGGCTATTAAACGTTTCTGAGCGTTATAAAGTTAGCTGAAGTAGACGTGAACAAATGGCTTACCAGTCCTGGCTAGCAGCTTCTAGAAGTCCAAAGACATTTTTATAAAATTGATAGTAGGCCTTTCAAATGCAAAACGGACAGTACTTCTATACTCCATGCTATACCCATAATTGCCCTAGTAATATATCCCTAGTTACAACTAATAATAAAGGACAATATATGTTTCTTAATAAATCTCATTTATATATCATCATTTTTGCAGGAAAAAGTTCAGAGAAGGCTAATGTCTTATACATGGTAAGGTATGAACATATCTAAACGTATATAAGGTATCTAAATATGGGCAAAATAAACGCACTCTTCTCTCATCATTATCAGCGAATAACGACGATTTAATATGATTTCAGAAAGAGAAAAATAACATCTTTCCCATTTTATGAGGCGTATAAACGATCGGATAAGTTTAAAGGCGCGTTTACACATGGGAAAAGTGCAACACGACCAACTTCTTCGGATATTTCAGCTGTAACAGTTGGATGGACTCGATGTGATATTCAGCCGCGGCTTTTGTCGTAACGCCTGCATGATTCGCACACGATGGCAGCTTTATGGGGGTTTTTTAATGAGTTAGTCCGGGTAGATGGACGCGATCCCGTCAGCAGCCCGTTTCACAGCCCGTGTCGTATATAAGGACACGAGCGATCGTGGCAGTCACTGCCGACGCCGACCGTCACCGACGCGCTCTGCCCCGAAACACCAGCTCCTCCGTCTCTGCGATGCGGCCGGGGGTCTCGGCGACTTAGCGGCGCGAACCGGCGGCCGGGGGTCATGAGCCGCACCGTCACCTACGGCTTTGATTTCGGGGGATGTTGCTGCGGAAGCGCATCAATAATTAATGGGTCCCTGGATCGGCGGCCGAGGGTGAGAGAGAGCGCAGCTCCGGAGATCGCCGTCTCGCCGGCAGTCGTCGGCGCATCATGTCACTATCGCCGAGAAGGTCTGATGAGGAAGACGAAGGAGGATGAAGGTGGCAAAGGGAGCGGGAGAGGTAGAGGAGGTATATAATGAAGTTGAGTGGGAAAGGACTGTGTGCCATCGTCTCCAGCAGCCTTCTCTTCGTGTGCGCCCTGGGCGCAGCTGCCGTGGGATTCAGATGCATCTCCCTGGGCTCCGAAGTAAAAGTGCATTTCCACCTGGGCACGGCGGCCGGAGCCTTTTACTCGGGGATACTGGTCGGACTGGGGCAGTCGTGCCTGGCTCTCGCCTGGCTCTGCTGCAAAGGCATGCCGAGGAGGCGCAATTTCTTCCTCCTGGGCATCCTGGTCTTCATGCTGGGGGTGCTGACCGCCTTCTCCGGCGCCGTGGTGGACGGCGACACCGTGTCTCTGGTGGAGCGCAAGTATTCCCACTACTGCCTGGACTCGCTGGAGCCGGACCCCATCTGCCAGCGGCTGAAGGACTACCAGCGGAGCCTGGTCATGTCCGCGGTGCTGAACACCCTGGAGTGCCTGCTGGGCTTGTTCAACTTGGTCATCATCAAACGGTACAAGACGGCGCAGTTTCACCGGCGGAGACTCGGCCACCGGCTCAGCGTGGCGGCGATCGCTTACAGCCCGGAGCAGGAGCTCAACTCGGCGGAATTTCAGCCGGTTTCTTACATTAATTTGGGGGTGTTTCCCGTGTACGATGAGGCGGGGGGGGAAGTACAAAGCGGCGGCCACCCGTCCATCGAGCTCCCGGGATATTCCGCCACAGACCCCGAAGTAAATCACTCTCATCCCTTTTCCTGCCCGCTTCCAAACGAGCTGCCGCCTGCCTACGAAGACGTTTTCCCCGGACAAGCGAGCAACAAATAGTCGGTAAAAGTTGGGAGGCGCTTCTCCGAGGTCGCACTGACAATCGCGGACTGAGGCTGCAGAAGTCTTTGCCCCCATCTTCCCAAAACGGAAATATGTCCTCCTTCCACAAAAACCTACAGAAGGTACACGTCTTATCCTTCCTAAATTTAGCCATTTCAACAAATATAAACAAAGTACGCGAACTACCTTTAAAGTACACATTTGCTCTACCGGCATAGGTGTTTAAATGGTAATGAATCGCCGGGCATTTAATGCTGCCCAGGTACAACATGGTAATAAATGTGCGCACGCCTGGTGTAAAAAATGGCATATATCTTAAATTCACGCTTTAAATAAAATCACGTTATTCATAGATGATCTGTACGTCTCATAACATGATATCGAGATATAAACTCGGATCGACCACAGATATGCAAACCTCGTGTAACACAAACACGAAGAACTGCTCCGTAACCAGAAATGAATTTCGAATACGTGCAAAAGGAGCGATGAGCGACATTTCATCTTCCAGCCACGTGTCACTCCTGGTCCTTGTGGAAGGTCCGATGGCGTTTGTCGGAAAGGCCGCCTCAGCATTTCGTAAAGGTCCTGCCTCGATCGCCCCCCTCCACAAACGGGACATCTTCGCCTTAGATCGGTTTGAGGGACTGCTGAGGGGTCCTGCCATTCTCAAAGACGACTTTTACAGGCGTGCAACAACATTTCCCCCTCACTGTCTATACCTATTTTTAATTTGTGTACCTAGAAAGAGAACTTTCCGCTTTACTGGAAATACACGAAGCTGAATATTTGTACTCGGATGTATTTGCACTTTACTGCTCCCAGTTCTGTTTGCAGCTGTAGCAGGTGTTACGGGACTCTGAATAATAGAATCAATATTTGGCTGTACTGCCCGGATATACTGCAAGATACCTCCGGGGTTTTGCATTGTTACGGAGTCTGATTTTGCACGTCTGACCAGCTTTGACTTCTTGGGATATCCGTTTGTAAAATAGTTTCTCCAGAATTGTGGAACACCTCTTACATTTTAACAGATATGGATGTCAAGTTGATTTTGCCACCTTTCAGATCTCCTCTAATTAAAACGGATCAAATCTGTGTAGTCTGAACTTTGCTACCTGGTTTAACAGGTTCCCGCTGTTTAATATGAAGTTGGGATTCCTGGCGATTGAGCAGTAAGCTGCTGTGTATCAAAGCATGTATCTGTGGATTTGGACGATGCGCTGCCTACAATACTGAGGTTAAAAATTTTTGATATTAAGGAAGCAACAAAGAGGTTACTGTCAAAATGCCCATTGCTTGTATAATGGTCCATACAGCCCACACAAGTGAAACCGCAGGGAATTAAGTGTAAGTAATGACGCTCGTGCCATTCTCGGGGAACCAATCAAACTCTGGAATGGTGACTTCGCTGCCCATGCTGGGGTATTGGTGATCCCGGGAGTGCTGCAAGTCAAATAGTTACTTAATATGTTTGATGTAGCCTCACATAAATGAATAGAAAATGCTAATTTCCGTTTGCTCAGGCTGCAGAAATGACAGTGTACAACACACCATGATGCTGTAGGTATTTTGGGAGCAGCGCAGTTAGTGAGACTCGTTTTTGCAGTTGATCAGCGAAGGTCACCTGCGTCCAGCTTATCACCTGGGTTCTTCTGCAGCGGCTTTACGGATGGCGGCTCTTTTGGGGCCCAGATCACAGGCTGCTCAGTTGGAAGACGAGTTTCCCTCCATGTCATTAGGAATACTTTCTTTTGTAAAAATGATTTCAGTCAAAAGTGTATTAGGATACAGAACTGCGTAACATCCAAAACCCCCATCTATGTTAAACACCCAGATGGAGTTAATCATTTTTTCTGTACCTCCCAGATTCTGTCTTCCTGAACTCTCCAGAATAGAGTTATTGCGTCGGTAGCATTCTACGTAGAACAATAAAGTGATACTCACCAGGCACCTTATATGGTTTGAGTTAGAATCTTACACTGGACAGTGAGGTGTCCCGTGACTGTCTCTCTCCAATTGCTCATGAGGGACTGTCACAAACCCAGCAGGAAACTCAGGAGGATTGTATTTAAACCCATGTTTCTATCTGCTAAACGCTGATTAGATTTCCTGCTAATGCAATTGTACAGCACATGAAACAAAACCTCGCTGTGTGATATGCAGAGAGATTCTATACAGCTAATTATCGATGTGATTGTGTCCATTATAGTTTATTCTGAATATAATGTACTGCCTGCAAACAGTGTCAGACTCCCAGTTATGGAATGGATAACAAACTCTGTGCTAAGCTAAAATCATTGCTTTACGAATCTCTGATCAATGCTTTCATTTCCTGAACTAGGTTCTTAGCTGGTTACAGTATGAAGAACCTCAAAACTTTATCTTCATCCGTCAAGATATTGATGTTTTATCCACGGCTAGAAATTTCGACCCGGTGTTAATGTAAATCGGTGATACTCTGAGCCATGAAGATCTTCAGGTCCTGTCAGGTCCTGCTAGCTTGTCCTCGGGTCTCTGCTTAAACAGTCACCCAGAGCAATGTTAGCTGTTGTCCACGGTCTTGACTCTAAGGGCACAGTCCTGTCAGTCAAGAGAGATATGAGTGGAGTGTCCATTAATCAGCCATTACTGAGGCATAATGGGCAGTCTCATTTCTAATGCGATACTGTGCCGGCCTGCGTATTTTGGTTTTGTACACATGCAAGCAGTCTCACATTACAAAAAGTGAATTAAGTTTTCTAGCATTGGAATTTCACCCGTGTTTTACTTTGTTAAACTTCAATCTAACAGACCCGTGATTCTAGAGAGAATTCTAAGGAGTCTGGGGGCCCAAGACAAAAAACATATATCTCCGTGGGGCTCTCAAACACACCCTCCCTGAAATGGTAACATTTATTACCATTATTTTAGACTGAAATCTACATAAATAATATGAACAAAGAGAATTTTTAACCAGATTTGTCATTGAGATGTACTATGTAATAGATAGATAGATAGAGATACCTTATTTATCCCGAAGGAAATTTAGGAATAAGTGGCCCTTAGGGGCCCTCCTTCAGGCTCGGGGCCCCAGGCAATTCCCTGCCTTGCCAGTCCTGTCACTATGCCTCTGCCAGGCTCAAATCGTATATTAATAAGATCAATAGTCATATTTTCACTTGTAGTGTTGCTTTTCCTCTAGCATGTACATTTTTAAAGATTTGTCAGTAAGGATCATACTTCTGGTGATCAGTTGTTGGACAGTTAGCAAAGTCTGGAAGCTTATTGTGTAACAGGAAATAATATTGCAGTGTGTGAGTTAAGTATGGGCTTAAAAGTCCAGCCATTAACATAAGTACCACTCTTCACAACCTAATAAGTTCCCAAGAGACTTATTTTCTAAAATAAGGCATTGCTAACAACTTAAAATGTGTGCTTTCCTCCGATTTATGTCAGCGCTGCTTCTACAGGATGTTTCAAAACGTTACTCCAATTACATTGGATTCTATATGTAAAAGTACAAATAACAAATTTTTAATGCGTTCGGCATTTGCGGACTAAAGTCAGGCAATAAAACAGAGTTAGTGATTCCGGCCTGTAACTGTGGTCTTATTCCAAAGGTCGACATGGGTTAGATGCTCATTAGCCAATAGGTGTTACTGCCTTAGTGGTTTGAAGAATGGAGAGTGTCATTACCACGGTGCTACATGCTTCTGTTGTTATTTGAGACTGAAAAAAGAAATCTATGCTCGTGTCCTAACTCATTAGCGATTGTCCAATGTGCTGGTGTTTCATTTCAAATCGCTGATAGTGAATTTAATGAATTTATGCATCTTTTTTGAGTCTATGGTAGAGAGCGGTCACCACTGGCTGGGCTAGTGGGTCATGTGACAAAATGGGAAGAATGTCGGAGGAACTGTTTCCCAGGAGACAGTATGCCTAGGGGGTCTTTCGGAAGGAACACAAGAAAAGTAAGAAAATGGCCGTATCACTTAAGATATTAAAAATCTGATTTGTTCACAGCTTTCACACTGCTGTTACAGAGTGAAAAGGAAAAGAATATGGTTGTTGATGGCGCCTGCAAATGAAAGATGGGATGCCATATCGGCGGGTTCGCTGCCTTTTTAACCCCCTTGGATGGTGAACGGCGCGGCTCTGAAATCCATCGCATTTGTTCACCTGGAGAGTCTATTGTGCAGCTGTGAGAAGTGACTTCAAACCCTGGACCTTTTGCGGAGAGCTGGCTGGTGTGCTGAATTTTGATAGAATTCTTCAACAAAAGTTGAGACTCTGTTAGGTGAAGTAAAGCCTTTCGGCAGATCCAGAATCAGATAGATTTACATATAATTGCGTATCCACTGCTGGCCACCCAGAGCACACAGTTTATAGAGTTGAATCAACACAGTGAGATTCTGTTATAGGGCCTTTTCCTTTCCTGGCCTTGTCCGGCTGTGTCGCAGTCCCTGTTTGGCTGTCATGCTCGATCCCGGCCCCTCCTCAGGATGGTTAGCCATTTAATTGGCCAGAAAATTCCCCATCCAAAACCTAACGGTCCCATCCCAGCATCAATAAATGAACTTAAAGCTGAATTTCCCACCTATTTTTGGATTCTCAGCAAGCACAACGCTGGCTTTCCAAACACGACGTCCATTGCTGAGTAACTCCCTATAAAAAGCACCTTCACATTATCTTTTCCGTACAGAGTTCTTCTTTAAATGGAAGACCGACGCAAATGCTTTGGAATTCCCACCTGAATTCTTCTGCACTCTATGGAGGATTCTAGGGAAAACAGCTTGTTTCTATGGAAGCCTATAGAAATTGAGGGCCTGTCTCAGAGAGTGGTGGGGGGGTCCATCCACCTGGCTTGTGCAAAAGGGGGCACATCGCTGCGATGCCTGCCGTTGCCAGGGGAGACCTATGAGCGGGCATCTGCCGACGGAGGAGCAGGCGTAGCGGGGGAGGGAGAGGAGGTGTCGGATGACGAGGGGAGACGCCTGTCACGGGGGAGTTCGGCCGGCCCATCCCCCGATCGCAGTGATGATTCAATCGCCGCCTCGGATCAGTCAGAGACCTGGCAGGAGTCAAGCTCTTGTATCCCTGCAGTCCACAGACCAGCAACACCGTAAGAACTGTGCCTCGGGGGGGGGGGGGGGGGGGGGGGGGGGGGGGGGGGGGGGGGGGGGGGGGGGGGGGGGGGGGGGGGGGGGG
>JAODKC010000053.1:4807278-4821728 GCA_026777985.1 Mormyrops attenuatus | reverse complement strand
CACGCATGCATGCACACACACACACACACACACACAACTCACGCATGCATGCACAGGTTTGTAATTATATCTTTCTGAGGACTCTCCATTCATTCCTATGGGGAAAACTCTAATCCCAACATGACGGCCTTAACCCCCACCCAGCCCTAACCTTAACCATAAGTAACCAAACAACATATGAGACTTTTGGCATTTGCAGTTTTTTTAATTGCATTCACAGATATTTGTGGGGACCTGAAAAATGTTTTTTATCACATTGTAGGGGCCATTTGTTCCTCACAATGTAGTATGAACATAATCCGCACACACACACACACACACACACACACACACACACAAATTGGCAGTGGTAGCAGTGGCCTGGGATGCCGTTTCCTCGTGTTGTGGTAGAATGGTTTGATATGCTATGGAAGGTGTTGGCACTCTAACATTTTTGGTGGTGGAACTTTGTTATGATTGATGGCCGCAGTCCAGGGCCAAGCTGCCCGTCCCATGAACCGGCCTGTGTCTGGAGGATAATGGAGAGGAGTTACGGTGCAAACGAAAACAGTTGTTCTAAGGCATGGAGCAGCCAATGCATTATATAAACTTTCATGGCCATTCAAAGTTTTCTGTATTGTATGCCAACAGTATCTGTTTTTCAGAGCAGGAATACACAGCTCTGAACATTGCAGTCACTGGAGGGAACATGTCACTGGAGGGAACATGTCACTGGAGGGTTACTGCAGCATTCTGCAAGGAGCATTACGATACAAGCAGGGGGCAGGGCAAACACTGCAACAGCTATGCATTAAAATTGTTGGCTGGATACCAGTATATTACTGGGACTGTAAAAATATCTCTGGCTTGTTTCACAATAGACCTAGTCAGAAACGCTTGAGACATCAAAAACAGCACAGATTACCATGGGGAATGTGCAATCATGCGGAGAACATGCCAATTCCACACAGACAGCCAGAGTTGGACTCAAATCTGCAACCCTGGAGGTACAACCAACAAGTAGTTGTTTCATCGCGTGATGTCTACCCGATGTTATACCAGTTCTTATTTTCTTAGCATGCTCCAAAAGAACCCTGCAAGTAAATTTGTTGAAAAGTGAAGCTGATCATTTACTACAACATGAGTTCACATTCAGGGATTTTAATCCATAATCCTTTGATTAATGCAGCCGCTTAACCTCCACTCTGTTTACTAGACATCTAGGTGTTCTTGGCCTTCAAAGGGAGTCTTTTTTTCCTTCACTGCAGAGTTGGGTCTCCTGTGACAGCTGCAGCTTCAATGGGGAGAGCTGAGTTTCATCTCCAGCCAAATCCTGATGTTCCTCTCCCTCACTGCCGAGTGGCAATCTGATGGCTGGGTCAGGTGGTCCGTCAGCAGTATACAATGAGAGCCCCGTCCAGGCCATCGCAGAGAGAACAGCAGGTCCTGCGTGGTGGGGAGAGCAGCCACTGCATACCGCCCATCTGCTGAATGACCTGTAATTCTCTAGCTTTACTTATTTGCTGCCAGTTAGCTTGTTTGTAGTGCCTCACATTCTTACCCCCTCTTAGCAATGTTAATTAGAAGCTCCCATTAAGAACAATTAACCCAACCTAACACAGGCTAATGTAACCCAATGTGTAAGGGTTACAATGCTAGCTTGGGGCAGAAACACACACACACACACACACACACACACCACTCACGCATGCATGCACAGGTTTGTAATTATATCTTTGTGGGGACTCTCCATTCATTTCTATGGGGAAAACTCTAATCCCAACATGACGACCTTAACCCCCACCCAGCCCAAACCTTAACCCCCACCCAGCCCTAACCTTAACCCCCACCCAGCCCTAATCTTAACCCTAAGTAATCAAACACAAACGAGACTTTTGGCATGTTTAGTTTTTTGAATGCTTTCACAGATCTTTGTGGGGACCTGAAAAATGGTCCCCACAATGTTAAAATAACAGAATTCTGGGGGACATTTGATCCGCACAATATAATATAAACTTAATCACACACAAACACACACGCACACGCACACAGTGCTGTTGTTTGTAGCGGGTTTTTGGCAGTAGGTGATGATAAGATTATCTGTTGTAGACACTGTGTATCACTGCTATAAACACGTTATTATTCATTACTCTCTAAAGAAGGCAGCAGTGTATTGCACTGAATTTGCTGGTGGGGTCGGTCATGTGACTGCCCGTCCTGGCCTGGGCTAAAACTCTATCTTTGAATAAGTCCCACAATGTCAATACTAATCTGCAGTTATGAATGAGAATAAAGTAGCGCAATGTAGCATGTGCCTTTGGACATTGTTTTATGCGATTTCCTTGCTGAGTAAGCACAGAGAATTGCATACCGCGTGAAAATTCATAAGTCACAATAATGCATTAAATTTCCATGTGATATGAATGACCTTTCTACTCCAAAACGTAATGCATGTCTGTTATCTGAAAATTCAATGAGGCCTATAACGTCAGACCGACAGTTTTGCTATTTGATTACTTGATTATGTTTTTTTATTGCTCAGTGTTTTGGCAGGAGAATTCTGGAATGACATTCTGGTTAAATAAATAAAGGAATGAATAATAAATACATATCTATTGAAATTAAATCAACAGGAAGTGCTGAGGTATTTTATTCTTATCAGGAATTCAGTTACTTCCCTTCAGTGCTGTTCGATTTAAAATTGTAAATGCATTTAGCCGCTGAAACCAAATAATTATAATGTTTTATGCAGTCTTTGCACAAATATTTTCCAGGTCAAGTCAGCAAACGAGAATCACAATATTGAAAAGAGTTGACATTTCACCATCATTTCAGAAGAAAAGCATATAAGGAGAGACTGAACAACTACAACAACAAAACACAGACATCAAAGAACCATGATTTCCCAGAAATTGCTTCTCTTCCAATTGCAAAGTCTACACCTCATGTGACCACGTGACCCTGCAGGTCACATGGGTGTAAATCACCCGTGGGTACGACACCAAGTGTGGTCTGGAAAGAGGGAATCAAAGTTTATTTATCAAATGCACAACATTACAGCAGACAGCAGTAGAGGCAGGCAATGAAATTAGTTTCTCTGAGAGTGAACTAACAGGTAATAAGAAAACTAAAGAAATAAAATAATAAAAGGAAAATAGAGAAATGTGCACATGTGCAAATTGTCTTTACTAATAGCCTGATCAGCTGTGGAGTGGCCCCACTGCCTGAGGGCAGAGCCGTCGAGTGGCCCCACTGCCTGAGGGCAGAGCTGTTATGGATTCCATTTGTCTGTGAGCCAATGCTCTGATACGCCTTCCCTGACGGGATGACTGGAAACAGTCTGACGCAAAGCCACAACCCAACATCAAAATGGAGAGAATACTTTTAAAATGCTTGATATCAGTATCTGATAGATCTTTATTGACAAATATCAAACATACAACAGAGAGCAAAGGCAGGCACATATATACACAGGTCACCAGGCCTGAACAAAAAACAGGTGCAGGACATTGGCAATATACCGAACATCAGGGCTAGGAACAACAAGGCACAGGTGAGGGTCCTTAACAACCACGAAGGACTCAAACACTGGGAACGAGATGGTCTGTGACACCCTGTGGCCAAAAAAGGAAAGTACAAGCAGGACAGGGCAGTGACTGATCCTAACAGAATGTAAGTAAACATGGGTGATGCTAGGAAGAGTTACAGGCAGGGATGCACATAACTGGTAAAAGCGGTATGTGTGGCAATCAGTTGTTGTAACAGCACAAATGCGTATGAATTTGATGTGCATTTGTGCTCCTGTGACAATAGATTACTGTGCATTTTAACCTTTATGCTGCAAATGAATTACGAATTAGCATATAAAGTTTAAAATACATGAGAAATTCTTTTCATAGCAGTGCAAATGCACATAAAATAAGTACGCATTTGCGCTGTCCAAACATTCGATTGCCGCACGTATCCCTTTTGGAGGTGCATGTGTACTTGCGTAACATGTGCATCCCTGGCATTGGTTATTTTCCTGCTTTTAATTTGTTCCTTGCATTGTGAGGATGGTTTCTTCTCCCCTCTCTTTTATTCCAGAATTTAGTCAAAGAGAAAACTGATTACATCGGCTAAATCAATGAAAAGCAGCATGGTGTTTGTTACTGTCTTTTCAGAATGTCATTCTTAGGCACACACTCATATGTGGCTCATTAATGCATATCTGTTTTTCACCATTACTTACCCAAAGTGGTTGATTTACAAAAAAAGGTCAACTCATTACCACAAAAAATATAGGATTTTCCTCTTTATTTCAGCAGAACATGTCGAGACAGGAACCACTAGTTGACGAACACAATATACAAGTGTAGCATTTATACACCTTTCGTCCTGTGTTTCGCTGTATTTAGGAACTGCTGTTATTTACTCTATATTTCCTTTATATTTACTACATGATCACAGCAGTGGCTCTCAGAGGCTTTTCTTCAGCCGGGAAAATCCAAAGGGGTTTGCACAATGTAGAGCAAAGAAACCAGGAAAACGTTTTGGGCATTTTTGAGCTGGTCGTCAGGGTTCTGAAGAGTTTACCTCTGAACTTGCCAAGACTCTTATGTTGTTCTCAGGTAATTTCAGAAGACGTAAACTCAGCCATTCTGGGTGGGCTGGGGATGACTGTGAGTTTACGGTGACTGTGCATTTACAATCACCGTGTATTTATGGGGACTGTGAGTTTGTGGTGACTGTGGTGTCACTGTAACTGTGCAGTTACAGTGATTGTACTTAACCTGATTAGCGTAGCAAAATGCCCAGCTGTAATAATGTATAAAAACCTTTGAATAAAAACATCATGTAAGAAACTGAATGTAAATACCTAAATCCCAACAGACTGCCACTGTTTCGCTTTAATAGGGTACTTAAATACGGTACCAAATCAATCGCCAGTGAATTATTGCGGATGCTGTATTACATTGTGGCCTCAAACCTCCAGGATTGTGGATTTGAGACTGTGTGTGTGTGGATTTGCATGTTCTCACTGTGATTCCTCCTGAAGTCCAAAGACATGTATCTAGGTGACCTGGTATCTCTAAAATTCCCATAACGTGTGTGTGGCCTGCGATGGACTGGCATCCACCTAACATGATGCCTACCTCATGCCTCGCTTTCCCTGACATACCCTCCAGGCTTATGCTGGGTATGACATAAAGCCTTATCGAAGGTGGAATGGATGAACTACTGTTAGGTATTTCAGTCAGCCTGGATGAAACCATGCAGCTAAACCACTAATCCTTAAATAATGATAATAATAATAATAATAATAATGCTTAGATAAGCATCATTTTATAAAACAACATAACAAGACACTACGGTTGTCTAAAATTGGAGGTCTGTTTATAGATCCATGCTGTAAAATGTGCATGACTGTAGAGATGTGCATGACTCCCCACTAACCAGCACGGTGGGCTGGAGGCTCCCAGGGACCAAGCGGAGGTTAAGGGCAGGGAGACGCGACACAGAGCTGCAAAGTAAACCGCTTACGTGATGCTTTTTAGAAAAGGACACATTTAACAAAATTTGATTGTGTCATGTATGGTTGCTGGTATAATGATACTTGTCATATATTTTACTAATTTCACCAGGGATAATACATGTATGTTTATTATGTTGCGTACATCCAAAGGAAGATACAATAATGTTTATTTATACCACGGCTTTGGAAAATTTCACTTATCACTACTATAACCACTGGACTTCTGTCTTTCCCCATCTGAAACACCTCCAGCAATATTACAATATACCTGGCTGACATCTCTGCTTGCAGGACAAACAGCTACCAGCAGGTGAACATGGTGGAACTTCTTCTTATCTCTTATTGTGCTTTTCCCTGCTGCAAACTGAACCATAACTACGGGTATGAAGATGACATGATCCAAACCTGTTCACAGAAACTTCGAGGTCTTGGCAGTGAGAACCTCAACCTCACTGACAACATAAAGTTTATAACCTGGAGGGTCTAACCTGCAGATTTCTTCTGTACAACAACGACGACCGAAGCTCCTCCACGGTCACGTTCCATCTGCAGGCGCCGTTAGACTCTATCTTACGCACTTCGCCTCCATGATGGGCGTTTCTGCTCCTCCTCTTTCAATGCCCTGAACTCTCACCGCTAAAAGGGTAAAAGTAAGTCATTTCATGAAAAGGACAACAGCCGAACCCTTTTGATGAATGAACTGTCACTTTCAGTTGCAATCCCATGCAGCGTTTTCAAAGAATAAGAGATTTCAGGTATAAAACATGTGCAAGCTGTGGGCTGGATACATAAATATTCTGTAATTTATATCTAATCTACCCATCATGCATATATTTAGACATGGTATGGAAGTGTTGGCCCTTAAAAATTCTATTAAAAAGTCAGAAGATATGAGGGCAGTTGGTCTTGGGCTAGTCTGTTTAAGCAATTGGAGCCCAGCTAATTGCTATCGACAGAGACGTTTCCAGCCTGCTTAACAGAGTGCTACTGTAAATATCCGCAGACAACCGCCCTTCCTGCCCGCGACCTGCGATCGGCGGCTCTGTCTTTCATCACTTGGCGGACAGTTTATATAGTCATTAAATTAGGTGTGTGGCTTTAGCTTACAAACAGCTAACTCAGCTGCCCTTATAAACGGCTAATGGGCCAGGTCTACTTGGAATATACATACTTGTTAAATAGAGGAACATTGCCAATGTAAAATTTGAAATGCGTGAATTTGCATGCAGCCTTTATTTTATTTTTTGTTCTCTCATATTTTGCGTTACTCTGCCTGCAGAGGGAGCGTACACCCATTAATAATCCACGTCAGGATCTTCGGTACTATGTTCTAGAGAGACCTGTGACATTTATCCCTGATTCACTTGTCCAGCGACGGGGGGGTGGCAGGGTGCAGGGTGCGAGTGAGGAGTAGTTGGCGGAGAAGCTGCTTCGGGGTGTTTAATATACTCTGGAATGAAGTGTATTGCGTCTGGAGACTGACAAAGATGAGACACTAATTTTCCAGGGCTTAGAATATAATTTTTCATCACCAATCAATTCTTTCCCCAGCTGAGTTTAAAATTGTAAGTGTCTATAATTGAGAGGAAATGTACTTGTGGGACAGAGTGCGTTGGTCAAGCACTGGACTCCACAGTGCTGATGAGTCTGTGATTATTCATTGGCTAATTGCTAATTCTAGTAACATCCAAATGATAATTATGGACCATGTAACCTTCCATAAAGAGCAATTTATGAGGACTAACAGTCGCATTGAACAATGACATAAATAACACTAAAACTGAGTTTTATAGTAGAACAGTATTTCAGGTAAGACCCCCCAGAAAACATTAATTTGGCAGAGCATTTAAATTATGTTCTATTTTGGACATTATTCGTTAATGCATCAGCCTGGCCTGGCAGGAAGTGATTTAATGAGATGCACAATCATAAATTATAGCCATCACACTATCAACTCAAAATGTAATTACCATTTTCAATCAGTTCCATTGTCCTCCAGGTCAAAGCTGTACATTAAACAAAATATAAGAATGACATCACTCAAACCACACCACAAAAGGAAATGATTAACTGGGAAGCAAAGCATTTTCTATAAAAGGTGTCAGACTCAGGGGTGTATATGCTACAGGGGGACTGGCCCCAGCTGAGAGTTGATTGGGCCTTGGATTGGTCTGTCCGCTGTCACTCATGGATTCAAAACATATCATTGGCTAATGATAATAATGGCCCCAGTTATGTCCCCCATCATAAAATTTATCATTTATTTTTAATACTGTTGTTATTATTTATTGTTTTTTATTTAACAAGTTCCTATCACTAAAGATACACACTATTATGGTAATAATTAGTATTAAAAATTTATTGCACATGATGGGAGAGTATAGCAGCCACACCAAGGTACAGTGTTATAGATTGTAGAGTATTATGATCTGTTTGAATGAGGGCGTTTGAGAGCCAAAAAAGTCATAGCATACGCCTCAGAGAGCTTCACTTGGAGCACATTTGATAGAGAATAAGTTTCACGGCATGCAAACTGTTTGAAAATCCACAACGAGGATGACTCGTGTCAGCTGAAAAAAGGAGGTACAGAAAGAAGAAAAAAATACTTGTAAAGACTTTTATTAGAATTACAAAGGGATAATCTAGCCTAAAATTGTCTATGTTTGTGCATTTAAGTTAAATTTAGTTACACTTATAGCGTCTTACGATATTGCCCATGTCATGAAACGGTTATATTTGCTGAAGCCATAAAACTTACAAAACCAGTTCCCTTCACGGCTTTTAAACTCGTGAGCTTGGAGATACAAGCCCAACTCAGTCGCTTAAGCGCTACAGCTACCTTTACTGGCAGGTCTCACTGCTATGAAATGAATCTTTTGAACATAGTGTAGCCTGAGGAAATCACAGGCCGATTTGAAAACCATGGGACAGTGGGTTTCCTAAGTGTGCTACAACAGGGCGTGAAATATTCCTCAGCTTTCACAGCAGAACCTGCTGCATTGGGAGCTGGTGCGCCAGGGTGACTGAGAAGACCACAGAAACACTGCAACCTCCTCAATTAGATGTCAATTTACAGGAACTCAATGAACCATGGGATATGAAGTCACATGCACATGTAGACAGTGTATATGAACTGCAGTCTTCAGTGAGGTATGCTGTGTTTCCCTCTTCTTTCCCAGGGGTGTCATTAGGGCTACATTCATCCTTGCAAATTTTATTATTAGCATGTTAGTTAATTCAGCTCATCTCTGATTATACTGCAGTCAGACAACTCCCTATTATGAATCATAACAGGACATTACAACATTAGCAACATTACAAACATTAACAATTTACATATTTATATATTTACATTTTCTCGCTAAAATGGTTTAAATTTGATGCAAGGAAAGTATCTCTCCTGAGATATAAACCAACAAATTTTTAGACTGTAACCACGACTGTGAAATACTCACTTTATTTGCAACAGAACATTTTGCTACCTCCAAGGAAAGGAAACTGGTGATTTTTAAAAGTTCCAACTGTGACCTTTACTTTTCAAGAACTTTCATTACCTTATCTGACATTCAAAGCCTTCTGCTGAACCTTGGTATAAACTTCTATGCACAATGGAGCAGTCGACAGCAGAGGCTGAGAACCACCAAGAAAATGAAAACATCAGAGTGAGTGAAAGCTAAATTAATGGTTATACATTGGCCCTCTGTGCGAAATCGATCTTGGTGAAAGACATAAATCTAATATCCGGTGCTTTTTAGATGCCGATAATTATATCCCGTAAGATGACCATGTGGTACAAGCGATTGTTTTATTTACTTTTGGTACTGAGGCTCAGCCTAAATGATCATGGTGCCCATTCTGAAGTGTCCTTGTGATGCTTAAGCTCGGTACATAATGATTGTGTGGTGGCTTCTACAGTGGACCGTGCCCTTTTAGCATGTCAGCTCAAACATGGATTAACTGCTAATGAAGACCTACTACCAAAAAGAATAATCTTCCAAAGTTCCTCCAAACTGTTTCCCACTATCTGCAACAACAGCTTAAGAGACTCACTTAACTTTACCCACCATTTTTCAACTACCGTGAAAAATCTTTTTCGAGAACAAACTGCACGAGTCAACGGTACGCAGCTATATCCATCAGACATGCACACGTCTAGGCATTGGTCATCGATAGATGAGGAATGGGTTCAGAGTGCTGAACATTTTACCTACGAGAGTGTGTTTTAACCTTGCAAAAAGAATGAAAATTAAAACGCCGGGCAAGAAAAGTTTTTCTTCCCTTTCATCAATGACATCTTTGAATTACCTGCCTCCCGACTTCCCTGTATTCTATTTAGAGCACCATTTAGTAATGATAACTGTACTATTTCACGTCCTGTACAGAGAAAATTGGTTTACCCTTTTCCCATCTGCACAATGTTGGTGAGTCACAGAACACGCCGGCTGGCTTTTGTGAAATTTTAATTAATAATGCAATGATTGGGTCTGTAGCCTGCTCTGCCTTTGATAAAAGTGTAAGAATGGTGTTTAAGATCTGAATGAAAAGTCACCCATTGAGAGTCTGGCTCTGGTACGTGTGTTCGATGCACGTAACTTAAAATCCATTTAAACATCTTCTAAATACTTATCCAGGGTCATGGGAGAAGGATGTCCCAGACAAAAGTGGACACAGCACTGAAAATGGTAATATTGAAAACAACTGTTGAACAGGTAATGCAAACAAGCAAATAATGTATAAAAAATAATATTCATACACTAGAGCATTTTTAACATGTGACGTCAGTACATTGCTTCAGCGATGTAGGTAAACACACATTAATTGTGCTAGTGCTCTATCTGAGTCAAAGCCACAGCTTTTTTCACGCAATTAAAACATTCTCCAAATATTTCCGCTCCTCCGGAGGGTCTTTGTGGCACTTCTGCATTCTAAATGAACGCATGAAAGGACTTCAAACAAGGCTAGAAAACTTTCGCAACAGCAATTAGTACTTGTGTGAAACAGGGCCTTCATGTAGGAGCCCTGGAGCACCACAGAGAGCTCATGGCTTTCACTGGAGTTAAAAGAAGAACGAAAAGACTACACATAAAATATAAGGCAAAATATACTAGTAATACTCGCTAAATAACACATATTAAATAAATGAAAAAGGTTAAGTGTAAATTTACTTACAGGCATTATGTCGCCTTTTTTGCGTTAGCGCTTTCATAAAGTATAAATATCTTGGATATTTCCTGTGCAAGTCCAAATTTACTTACGTCAGAGAGCCGCCTGTATTTATCACAAACAGATTCAATCGCATACTTTAGTGGTACTAATGATGCGTGTTTGCAAAGGTGAAGCTCAAATATACAGACACTCCGAAGACCTCATGTAGTTCAATCGGAGTTTGTTGAATGGTGTTAGGATCTACCACCGGGGCTATTCCAAGGTCATGGAGCTGGTTTCTGTCAAGCCACAGGTTCTAACATTCAGTTTTGGGTACCTGAGAAAGACGGAGCCCTGTTGCAACAGGGCTGTCAGGGGGAATCGACCCCCAGGTCTTTGTACCACATGATGGATGAAATGAAGGTGTTTGCGAGTGCTAACAGTGAAGGACTAGCAGCTGCAAGATGCTTAGGACCTTCATGTGGTCCTGCGACGCTGCATTTACAGACGAGCATGATGCAGTGCGGCTCCTCACAGGCAGCTGTCGTGTCGGGCAATCCCGTGGCTCTCAACGGCCAATAACACAGTTCTCCCGTGTTCCTATGTTGCTTAGGCAACCCCATCCCATCGCCCAATCATGGCAGGTGTGTAGAAAAGTAAGTAATGAAAGGAAAACTCACACCTCAGGCTTTGACATCCTGAGGATTTTTCCATGCTAACTGTAATTCTCTATAAATCAGCTGCCAGTTTGTTGGGAAGGACTGTAGACTTATTCTTGCGTGACGTGCGTTGAGATCCAGCGCGGTGTGGAAACAAGCTCCCGGAAATATGTCAGCCACTAAACCAACCGAAATTTGTATTGCATAGAGTATATACTTAAGTATCCAGGGGTGTCACAGATTTAAGAATAGGGGGGCTAAGCCTTTTAGTAGGGGGGTCTGATTTTTATGGAAAATGAATGAGAACACACTATTTAAACTAATCAGCGTACATTTATTTGGGGAGGGGTTAAAGCCCGACCCTAACTACCCCAGCGAGAGCCCTGATCCTGAAAAACCATCTCGCCCCTGAATATCCAGTATATACCAGCCCTTTGAAATGTGGGATGTGAGTTGGCCCTGACAGGACTAACAGTGAGGTCCCCCGACCCACAGTGAAGAAATCCAGAGCCAGGCCTGAATGGAATGTTTTGGCTCTAGGTGGCTGTGTTCATATGAGATCAGGCCCAGACTGTGAGGCAGGAGGCTGCCAGGTGTGTACATTGTATCACAGGGATTATAAATCTGCACGTCCACTGGGCTCATTAAACCATAAACCCATTAGTGTTGCATTACATCCATCACACCTTCTACAAAAACAACAACAGTTTATCCCTTAGCAGTAGAATAAGGGCATTTTCATAAATGACAAATATAAAAAAGGTCTAGCATGTTAGGAGATGCAGGCAGAAAATACTCTAGTTTTTATGGCATGTTATGCACAGAGTTCTAGGCTTTTAATTGGTGTCTTACTGGTGAGCTTTGAGATAAATGAGGTCTTTTGCATCTATCCAGCATTATAGCAACAAGAATTGGAGCATAGAGGATAAAATGAAGACAGGAGAAGAACCATCAAAATGTTTTGCATGTCGGTGGCAGGGTGCTGCCAGAGATAGTCGCGAGATTCGCGAATCAGACAGTCGTCTCTCCAGGAATAGCATCCACACTGTTATAAGCGAATGGTAGCAGCAGTTTGCGGAAAGTTCAGCAGCAGAATCCGTATGAGAGGGAGCAGAGTGTCGTGGGGAGGCAGAAAGATTATCCCGTGATCACAGTTACACAGAAACAACAAAGGTCGGCTACACATCACAGAAGCTTCAGCAGATCAAATAAGAGGTCACTGCAAAACTGAGAAATACCTAAGACCTGAAGTTAGACGGAAAAAATGGCTTCAAAAATATGGTCCTAATAGGGAATAATCTGCTGTACCATTGAGGGGAGTAGCTACAATAAATGGCTATAGATTGTGCAATTTCTATAACCAAATTAAAATAAATAAATCAGCGATACTCTGGGGAAAGCAAATGAAAGTAAATTAGCAGGGCGTGATAGCGTTTTGGAGGAATTGCCCTTCATAATTGGGGGAGACACAAATTACATTGAGAGAATGTAGGTATTATGGCTAACAGGGGATATTAAATCATCTGAAGCAGGGGAATGGATAGGAAATGAAGGAAGGAATAATGAAGGAATGAAAATCTAACAGGAGGATGTGAATCAGGTAAGAGAACAACAGACCCAACCCTTCACTATATAGCAAGAGTATGGAGAAAGGAGGTCCTTCTATTAAAACGACTTCTAACGATTTGGTGTTTAAGTTTCATGTTCAAGTCCATTAGATTTCCACCCATCCATCCATCCATCCATCCATCCATCCATCCATCCATTATCTGCCGCTTATCTGGGGTCGGGTCATGGGGGCAGCAGTCTCAGCAGGGATGCCCAGACCTCCCTCTCCCCAGCCACCTCCTCCAGCTCCTCCGGGGGGGGGGGGGCGAATACCAAAGCATTCCCAGGCCAGCCGAGAGACATAATCTCTCCCGCGTGTCCTGGGTCTGCCCCAGGGCCTCCTCCCGGTTGGACTCACCAACCCAGGGGGGGGTCCAGGAGGCATCCTAGATAGCTGGCTGAGGTGGGTCGGCGGAGGAGCACAACTGATTTGACAGAAATCTGCGAAAGGCTGGCTAGAGAAATAAATGTAAATTTGGGACATTTGTGGCCACATACTTTTTACTTCTTGTCGGGAAGGAAATTAGTAAAGACAAACTTGGTTAATTATTAACTTCCATTAAGGAACCCTTCTGTAATGGAGGAACAGACTTGGAAGTTTCCATAAAGATGACAGTTTCACCACATGCTTTGACAAGATTGAGTGTTCTGGGCTCTGCAGCAAATACATTTCAGAGAGGGTATCCCAGCCCAGAGAGAGTCATTCACATCCCTCTTTATGACAGGTTCTTCTTAAATGTGATAAGTGATGATTCCTTGGTACCAGCAGAGCAGGGAAATTGTAATCAGTGTCAAGGGAAAGGGCATTACAGCCTCTAATCTAATGCAAATACATTCAATAAGAGAGTGGAGCCCAATCATAATAAACGGGGCCCTAATTCTCAACACAGCAATTCATTTTCATAATTGATTTTTCAGCCCTAACCTGCAGGTGAGATCAGAATGGAGACAGTAAGAGACTCGTGTTAGAGGCAGGACCAAAAAGATGATTTTGCGCCATAATTAAAGGCCTGCATTGTGGGTACTGTCAAAATGGAAGCATCTCATGCCTGTGATGAAGGTGTGATATCAAACATGGGGCTCTGTCAGACATATATATTAAAACGGAGGCATTCAAAGGCAGGCACATGGTGCTGGCAGCTCTCATGCTTCACGCCTCTGGGACGCGGGTTCGAGTCCCTGCCATGGCTCCGTATGTGGAGTTTGCATGTTTTCCCTGTGTCGTTGTGGGGTTACCCCCCAGTTTAAAAAGATGCTGAGGTTAATTGCAGTTTCCAAATTGTGTTTGTGCCCACTGATGGATCGGTACCCCATCCTGGGTTGTTTCTGCCGCCTCCGGGATTGGCTCCAAACCCCCCACAGTAGGATAAGCAGTTACAGAAAATGGATGGACATTCCAAGGTCTGTGTTGTAGATGAGACGTCATGATTGTTTAGAATATTTAAGCAACCTTATATAACCTTACACAAATCGTATGTAACCTTATATAACCTTACAGAAAACGTATGTAACCTTATATAACCTTACGTAAATCGTATGTAACC
>JAODKC010000053.1:4739760-4753866 GCA_026777985.1 Mormyrops attenuatus | reverse complement strand
GTAGTGAAGCTTAATTTATTGTTGAGTAACTGATAGCTTAGTTCACTACACTTTACAAGTAGCTTGCCCAACACTGCCAATTCTGCATTCACAGCGAGCGATACAGTACAATAAAACAATAGTGTCTGAGAGGTATGTGTGTGGGGGGGTAGATCAGTCTGAGAAAATGTGCTGTTGAGAGGTAAATACACAGTGACCAGATTTGTAACCGATTTTTAGAGATTGCAGAACTTTATTTATCTGCTTGTTTAACTGTTGCTCTAGTTACTTATTTAATCATGCAATGTATGATATTTGTAAAATCGTACATCAGCGATTAAATATAAGTAACTGGAACAACAGTTGAATGAAGTTCTGCAATCTCTAAAAATGTGTAAGTGTTTCCACAATATTGGCCACTAGTGTAGATTTCTCTTTCTCTTTGTTCATTTGGTCTTAATAATTCCAAAGGTCTGAGTCTGTAGTGTGATTTTATTGCTAAGTGAATCTTCATGGGACTGGCCCACCTGGATTTCTGCCGGCCCCCCCATACTATCATTTCTGGCTCCACTATGGCTAATATGTAACTATAAATATGAAAATAATACGAGTTGCAATCTTCCAGTTGCTCTACTGGAAGGAATTTCAGTGGCCCCCCAATCAGTCGGCACCTAAGCTGTCCATTGCTCGTCAGAGCTTGTCTGACAAGGATCTTGTTTACTATCTCTGCCAAAGGTGGGCAGAGACAGGTAGAAGGAAGAAAGTGATGAAATTATGTCATGAATGACATTTTTCCTCCATCTACCGCTACTGAGCTGATATATGTAATCTGATGGCAGCACTATGATTATCCAATCACACCTAAAGCTATTAAACCTTCCAACATTAATAAAAATGTGTGTGAGGAATTCTAACTTCCAATTAACATCCACAAAGGTGACTGTGACGTCCTCATTTTCCTCATCAGGTCTGGATCGCTTTCTTTGAAGGGGTTGCGATTTGCGTACTATGTTCTTCTGGATTTTGATTCTGCTGAAAAGTAGTTTGTGCAAAAAATTCTTTAACAAAAACAGCATTTCATTAATTAGGTAATTTGGTACAATTTTAACCAGAATATTTATAACCAGTTACCAAAAAATATCGTTACTTTTTCAGGATTCCGTGGCACTTAGGAATTTCAATTGGTTCATAATTAAGCCCTACTGGCCAGCCACTTCCCGCTCCAAGTAGGCTATTTGCTAGCGGTCTGCCATTCAGGCCCTAGCCAAGCTCCGCCTTGATTACCAGCATGTATCTGCCAAGCATGGGGTGCCTGTCCTGTCCCAGCTGGCCCTCACGCCCTCAGGAGGCAGCCTATGTTGCCTGTTGACTAGCCCTCTGCCCGTACAATAGAGTTCCCCAGTTCTCTTCCTGGAGAGCCAGTCTGCAACACAGTTTGCAGATTTTCCTGCTCAAAAAAACTTAGTAAACCTGGCAACTAAATGGTGAATTCAGGTGTGCTTGAGCAGGAAAATTTGCAAACTGTGTTGCAGACTGGCCCTCCAGCACCAGAAATGGGAACCCTGCAGTAGCACTGGATAAACAACGTCCTCTGGCTATAGACACATGGTGAGAGACACCAAAGTACGAGATGGGCTAAGCTAGCAGACGGCCCAGCAGAGGACTAGAGCACGCCTAAGAAATGCTGGATTGGTTTGCTGTGAAAGACCTGGTGAGTTTCCGTTTCTTGCCTGAGTGATGACCTCGTGATCAGCTGGGACAGTGGGGCCGATGTCGGGGATTAATGTGTTTGTCCAAGACCATCTGTAATACTTCTAAATGCTATCTATGGCTGACTGCTGGGATCTGTGAAGGATCGCCTTTATTGTGTAAAACCATAGTTTTTGATCTTGAGAGTAAAAGCATAAATTTTATTTTAAAGTGACAGGGAAGCCCATGATAAATAAGTTAATTTTTCCCTCTAGCTCCAGATCATTACGAATTGCATTTAATCATAGCCAGTTAATTGTTTGTTGTGTAATTGTCGGTGTATGCACATAGCTACTACTGTACCCACAGCCGGCTCTAACAATTGATTAGATAAACACAGCTGTGTACGATTCAGGTTTCTAAAATAAATCCAGAGTTTTTGCTAATTTCTCATCTTTTTTCCTGTATGCTTTTTTGGGAGAAGAATATTTAGAAATCTTCCTTACCGGCACAGTAAAATTGCATGTCAAAGGTACACAATAGGTCATACAAATCAATTTGTGGAGAGATTTCATTGGCCGGTGTATGTCATGGGGACCCGCCCCTTTGGGCACCCAGGTGATTGAGGTGGAAGGTTAGAAGCCAGTCCAAGCAGAAGTAACTCAACTGTAATTCACAGTGCATCACAGTATCTCAGTCTCTCTCTCCTTCACTTTCTCTTGCTCTCTCTATCGCTCTCTTGCTCTCTGTATCTTTCTTTTTCACACACGCACACACACACGCATGCACACACACACATACATACACACAAACTTTATTTTTATTAACTTATATAAAGAATTACTCAGTTTGGCTGATAAGACCTAAGAGCTTGCGACATTTCTGACAAATTTAATATTATTCCAAAGACTCAAATGTCAGTAACGGCCAATATATCTTTATTGTTGTCTCTGGATGATGCCCTCACATGGGTTATTTTGAATATGAAAACTCTTCTCAAACCCTACATTCACTGTTGCACCGACTTTCCGGCGTAAGCGTAACGACAGCCAATTAGCTCCATTTTACTGGTTAGCAGCAGTTCAGAGTGATAACAAAACACATGACATACACCAGCCAGGTCATCGCTAGGGGAGAAATGCAAATACCAGTTTATGCTTCAGTCCTTGGCATCTATTCATTTCTCCAGCTATCTAATCGCCTCCCTCAAGCTAGCGGTGGCCCCACCCATCGTCACTTTACAGTTTCAGGCCTCATGCCATCCAGCCCTATACAGTATGCCAGTCATTCTCCCAGAATCCCTCTTTTGCTGGGTCTAACCCTAACCCACTCACTCAAACATCACCAACAGTGGCAGCACCTAGCCCCCACAATGGCCCCCAGATTCAGCAGGTATATGATTATGGACCTATGCAGCCAGGTTTTGCAAAGTACATTAATACATCTGATGAGGCATGATTTCACTTTGTCTCAGATGGGGGCGCCGGTGGTGATGCTCACCTAGGGCACCACATGGGCTTCAACCGGTGCTGCCCAGAAAGTCCCTCTCCACATGTCAGGATGGATTCTCAATCCTGGTGGTTAGTGCCATAAAAACATGTGGCTATGCCTTTGTACTGTAGGCATGTCCTCTGCACATAAATAGTATCATGGAGTTTATTTCTATATACCTCCTTTCTTACTAAGTTTTTATAAGCTCATTGCATCAGTGAGGTCTGCATCAAAGTCAACTGTCATTGAACAAGGACAGAAATGTACAGAATGACAAGAACCCAAAGGAGTTGAGATGCTGAGTAAATTGATGAAGAAATGTGGCTTTGAAACCTGGAGTAGGTGGGATTATCTACATGCAATCAGTCAGACTGGTTTCAAGATGCAATCTCTTTATTGGCCATGTGTAACAGGTGGATTGGAACGCTCGCTCGTTCAGCCACACTCGGTGACAAAGAAACTAAAGACAGTGCAAAACAAAACAGAGAAAACAATGCAAAACAATGTAGAAAGTGTAGAACAATACAAGACAGTGCAAAACAATAAAGACAATACAGGATACTGCAAAAGAATAAAGACAGTGCAAGACAGTGTGAAAACTAGACAATATGACAGTAAAATGACTGATAAAATGAAGTAACAGTGTTGGTTTCATCATCTTCTCATTATTCTATGGGGTTAGAGCTGCCATAGACAGGCAGCATGCGGTAATCCCTCTTGCAGTCCGTCACAAGGCCCAGCACCAAGCACCTGAGGGCAGCTGGCTGCCCCGGCTAATTCGGCGTGACGGGTGATCCCGTTTCCTGATTACGTGGCTCGAGTGGAACAAGGACCCAGGGCACCTCTAGTGATCTGGCGACGAGTGGTGATTACTGCCAGGTCGGCTGAAAAATACCCCAGCTATGCCCATTAATCACAAGCCAGAGGGCCTGGCCCTGACTCTTCACTGGGACAGTAAGCCTGGCATGTCGGATCTGAGCAAAGGGGAGAGGAGTGTGTGACGCACGTGGTATATGAGGAGTATTTGGGGAGGACGCTGTTCCAGCCCATTACCGCTGTGACCAGGACGTAACAACGACAGACCATCAGCGCTGGGCATGAACAGCTAAATCGCCGGCAGGCACGTGAATCAAATGACGATAAAACGGATCTCAACCCCTCTAATGCATTCCACGGCATACGTAAGTGACAGACACATGGGGGTGGTTGACTGTGTTAATGTATTCCAAAACTGACACTGGGGGGCTCCCATCCGGAGCAGAAGAGTCTTATCTCCCTTGGGTCCTTGGGCACAGCCCTTAACCCCCTGAAATGCTTCATGGGTAAATGGCATGAGCCTGTGCTCAGACTCTAAGCTTCATCCTCACCTATGTGAGAAGGTCTGCATATCTCAAAGGAAAGCGATATGTGAAAAGTAGCAGCCCAAAGTATCTGAACTTGTGCTAAATGGCAAATAAAGCACCATCTCCTTTCATTTTAAGGTGTTGATATACCCCATGCAATGAAACGATCTCACTGAAACTCGTGCTGTGTTCCAGGTCTGAGATTTGAACCAGCAAACTGTATTTAACATCCAGCTCATTAACCTCCAGGAAATGTTTTTCCTCTTGGGTTTCAGTTTCGAATAATTCAATTGGAAAAAAAAATCATTCAGACAAACCTTAGCATGGCACCTTCACCACAGTCCAAGGGTAATTAATCAACAGCGCGAGCCGGGATGTGAAGAATCAGCAGGATTATGGTAACGACACCTTCAGGATGGCGTTTTAGCTCATTTAAAACACAAGCAGATGCTCCAAACGAAACAGAGCGAGGTCCAGCCAGGTGCCAATGGCAGGACGCTCAGGTAGCTCTGTAAACATATGCAAGGCCGCGACTCCCAGCGACCTCCTTCGGAAACGCGGCTGTCAGATAACCCCGAAGGGTGACTCCCTTTAAGCCCTTTGGCGATCATAATCCGGGCTGTGTTTCACTCAGGACGCCGCCTGAGACAGAATGGCACTTTTAAGTTATATTCATTGATGCATCAAGGGTAATTTATGGATTCGTGTATCACGTTTAACGGCTTAATCCATGCATGCCAAAGCAGTTAGTTATCCTACTTCTGCATTACAGCATGAACCTTTCTGACACAGGACTCATCATCACTCTGCTATTTACCACCCTTTTGCACACATTATAATATTTATAGGTCAAAAAGGTACAGTAGCTAGGGAAGAAATGTGCTTTCGGGAGCTGCAGTAGGCGGGCTTACTGTGCTGTGTCAATCATTTTAACCAACTTTCCATTGGTTGTTTCTCTGAATCCCACTGGGTTGGACAAATGACTGACGGCAAGCTGTGATCCACCAACCTTGACTTCTTCCATCACTAGGGGCTGTTTCCATCTCGGAGCTGCCCTCTGGTGGCCTGTCCTGGTGGCGTCGTACTGACCTCTCTCCTCCTTTACAGCAAATAAACAAAGTCCCTAGCTATGAATATTGTAATTAAGAAGGCAGAAAACACAAGGGACTTCACTCCCCAGTGTGAAGATACGAATGGCTTGTGGAGCAGCTCTTTCGCAGTCACACCCCTGTCCTTTATTTTATAAAGGGACCAGCAGCCGTTTCAGTCTGCCAGACCCGAGGAAGCAGCCGCAAAGCCTTAAAGGTGAATTTTAATTAGCAAGCAATCCCCCAACAGCAAACTCATGAGGCATAATTAAAGTAAATGCCACATTCATCGTCCCACAACTTCATTCGCATAACATGAGGCCTGTGTGGTGGGGGGGGGGGGGGTGTGTGGAGTGCTCCAGGCTTTGGGAAGGGAATGCCGATCCACTTCAGGCAAAACAAAACAATATGCATGAGTCTGCCCCCTATTGACAGTTTTGTGCAACAGCAAAGACACACTTTCTCTCTGAAAAGATTTCCAACTGGGTCTTTGTGGCCCCAGTACATTTTGGGTCAGGATAAATAAGTGCTTCATAGCCACACTGGTACAGCCAAACACTGCTGGTACTTGTGAATGGAGATCAAAAGAAACACACAAAATTCTGTCCTGTACTGACATCGCAGTTCAGTATCTGATTACCTCACAGAAGAGTTTCATATCTGTAAGTAGGCTGAAGACTCCTTAGACTCACACCCCTCTGCTGGTGCCATGTGGGGCTGCTACTTGCTGATTGGAGGGATGAGGCGATACTCAGCGCCGGCTGCCAATAGGTTACAGGACCCTCCCTCAGATGAACGAATCCAGTTCGTGCCACTACTGAGGACTCATCATAATCAGCCAATGCCGGCCTGGGAGAGCACTGCACTGCACTGGCCTCACTGGCAGGCTTTGACACTGATTTATTTCCTGCCTTTGTCATATTGAAGAAATGACAGCGATAAACATACCATTCAGTTCTTGCTCTTGGATAAGTGGTATACAACTGTCAGGCTTCTTTTCAAATTAAATCAGCCCTCTAATTATCTGAACATCAGTATTGTACTCTTGGCCATTGCAGGGTAATCGCTAAATTCCAGTACCCACTAACACATCCCAGTATTGAATTCACAGTTAGAAAATGTGTTGGTGTGCTACTATCTACCCATCCATCTTCCAACTGCTCCAATACAGCTTTACAGGCTACCTGCAGCCTACCCCTGGCAACACAGTGCCCCAGGCAGGGGAACGCCATGGGCGGCATGCCGGTCCGTCACAGTGCCCCAGGCAGGGGAACGCCATGGGCGGCATGCCGGTCCGTCACAGTGCCCCAGGCAGGGGAACGCTATGGGCGGCATGCCGGTCCATCACAGGGCACATAAACGTACATAATCACGATCGCCATCTCATGCCATGGCAAATTCAGATAAACGCATGGAAACTGGAGGACCTGCAGGAAGACTGTGGACTCCAGAGCCACCATGCAGGCAGCTGAATAACTAGTACATCAGTTGACTAGTACATCAGGTGGCAGGGTTGCCTCCCTCCTATAAGGCTGGGGGTGTGAATCCCCTCCCTACTGTGTGTGTGTGGAGTTTTGTGTTGCCCCCCTGTTGAGTGGATTTCCTCCTGAGGCAAAAAGGCATGTAGTTAGACAAATGGTGTTTTCAAATTACCCATAATGCAAGTGCCCTGTGTCACCTGGAATGGGATGCGCTCCCCCCCTCCCATCGCCCTGTCTGGGGTAAGTGGTTGGAAGATGGATGGATCATTTATGGAAACAACACGCAGTTCACATTTCCTCGGTTCTCGGAAATATGAATAGATCCAAAAATGTGATGTTCTCAAGTTAAATTAGAATGTCACCAACACGTAGGAGGCTCATATGGTGGGGGGCGGGGGTGTCTGGATCTCAGCGTCACAGACAGTCACACTGCACAGGTCATGTGCCTTTCACACCGCTGTTGGAGGTCAAAACTAAACTCTTATCCCAGGTCACGGTGTAACACTGCGTACAGAAAGCTGAAACATAGCAGCCGAAACCTTATTAACCTCTATAGCTGTTTATTCAGCCTGTAACATTTAGGTATTTTTCATAAACTGCAAATAATTTGTGTTTATTTGACATTCTGTTTATTTCTTTTTACTGACCACTAAAGTGATCACTCAGTATTCCCTTCTGTCAATATGTTAGCAAAATGTAAAGTGCATTACTTTGTACATCATACACTTACAGAGTCTTTTATAGAGCGTGACAAATCGCATGCTCTATAAACACAGAGCTGGCAGACAGCCGGAAATGGAGAAGACATCCATATAGCTCGTTTAAACCATTCTGGTTTGGCAAAAAGGTACACTCAACAACACAGTGAAGACCCCTCCATTTCAGGCTGCCTACCAGATGCCCGTTCAAAAAAAACTTGCCATCTTCTGTGTATTTTTTTTTTTTTACTGCAGCGGCCCCCGCCTCCCTTAGGCCTATGTAGCACCTAAAGTGCTTCACTCAATGTGCCCCCCCTCGGGTCATTAAACGTGGACACGGTTCCGCTGAAAAAACAAGTGCTAAGCCAGGCGGCCCGAAGGGACGTCACTGACGGCAGGTGGCAGATAGCCAGCAGCTGGAAAGACGTCGCTGCGACGTGCAAAACCGCACAGATGTACTTATGACAAGTGCCGGTAGCCAGAAATAACCCAGGACGCTGTGCAGCTGGAGTGAGGACTCGGAGATGGGCTGACATTTTTCTGCTGCTGGAATTCTACCCGCTGGAGAAAATGATTAGACTTTCCTCGCCTATGTTTATTACGTCACGTCACATTCATTATTTAGCTGACACAGCAGCTTAAATGCTGCTATTTGCACTGATAAAGCCGTATGACTTACAAGTACAATCAGACAATTTCATGACCCTAAATTCAAATTAAAGATTTGAAAATGCAGGGTGACCAGATAATCCACGTCAGGGAGATGGATTTGTAAACTACCATTTCAATTTAAAGGACCTGAATTTCACTTTAGCACTGAGTTCTCGCTGTGTGCTGATTGGTCAGTCTCCTAAAATCTTCCTATAATGTTAATGTGAAACAGCTGGATGAGTCTTTCAATCAAGGAAATAAACCAGTCAAAGCGCAAGAAGAGCTGAACTATTTAGCCAAACACAGGAGCCTTTCAGGTTTAAAGTAGTTAGTAAAACCTTAAGTAGCTCATGGTGTCCCTCCTGACGTGGATTATCTGGTCCCCCTATGGAAATGTTCTCCCTTTCCAAACTTAAATCTAGTTACCTGTTAGCCCAGCTTCTTAAGTACTATCCCACCTGTTGCTATAGTTTCATGTCTATAAGAGGCCAACCCTATGCAGCCCTGAGTTTTATGGGTTCATCCAAACATGACGACGGAAATCACCGCGTGATTAAGCAGTTTCTCTTTCATAAACTTTTTGAAATATTTATTTCCAAGCTGGAAGCAGAGCTGACGCTGATTCAGTCCCTCGACTGAAAATATAATTAATAATAAACGGCAACAACACTGTTCCCGCTTTTGCCCTCTTTTAAAAACACTGATGTGGATGGAGCGTTTGAGTCGACAGCCGATTGCTTCCGAAAGACGCGGCAAATCAGCATTGAGCAACGAGAAGCCGCTGTCATAGTGACGTTAACTTCAAGATGAATCACGTTTATAGCTATCTAGGTGAAAGCAGATCATACAGCGTTGTGCAGTTCCTCACATGAATGTGTTTTTTTTGTGTTATTCCTCTTTGTGTTGTTGCTTTTTTCCTTTATGGGAGAAGAACACACAGGATCAATCAAATGCTAATATTTGACATCTTTCGTAAACAGTTGTTTTAAGACATTTGACTTTTTCTCTGCATGCCAAGCTCAGTTTCCTATTTTAAAAAGAAATGATAAATATACTGTCAAAGAGAATAAGTCATGACACTTCTTGCAGTCTTTGACTGAGCTGGAATATTTTTTATATTGTTAACTTTTATACACAATGCTTGTGCTTCAGGAGTTTTCATAGGTTAGAAATCTTTATTAGCTAAATAACTAAAAAAAACACTCGTGATTATTTCAATTATGTTTGGTTGGGTTTCATATAAAAATCAAACAAATTTCAGACATCTGGTCTCTCATTTTCTCTTTCCAGGATTTTCAAACACTACAGACCCCGCCCTTAAAATTCAGGCTAAATTAGAAGGCACCCCTTCTCTGGACCCCCCCGTGCTCCAAATCACATATAGAAGCTCGGGGGGGCTAATGCGATACGTGCTATGTCTGAGGGAGTCAGCAAGAGAGGCCAAGTTCATTAACTTTTATCTATTCATTGCCTTAGCAGTGGTACCCGCAGCTGGTTACCGTGGAAACAGAAAGCGGAGGAGGAGGAGAACAAACAAAAATTGATGTACAGCCGTGGCGGTTAATAATGGCAGCTATTCACAAGAATGCATCGTTCAGAGATTAAAGCCAGCAAAACATAAAACAATTAGCACCCCGTCCAGGTTGCAGTGTGTGTTCAGGCCCAAAACAAACGAAATGAGTGAGAGAAGCTTCTAGAAAGGATTTTTTTCATAGAAAATAGGTTCATTTTCATTGCTTCCCTGCTTTGCTGTTACGTGTTTACGCTTCATATGGAACTTGACACTCTTCCTTTTGAGTCCTCTGCAAGCATCATCATACTCCACCGACGCAGAGGGCCGGTACATTCATCGCCAGGTCCCACCCATTGTTAGGCCCCACCCATCATTAGGCTCCGCCCACCCAGACCGATACAGCTATGGGTCATCCCATCTCACTTCCTCCCTTACATAATCAGCAAGGACATCCCTCAAAAAATATCAGGTAGCGGGGAAGTGACCCCTGCAGGTTCTCATTGGTTAAATAAATTGGGTAACTGGTTGAAATGAGAATAACAGTTTCAGGTGTTAGTGATGTTCTCATCCCACTCATTTTCAACCCGCAAAGGCCAAGTAATGTTATTGTCCTTTCTTAGACAAGACAGTCATTTAAGTACAAGGAGGCATGAAATCACACAGAATCTGCGTTATCCGCCCCCCACCCCCACCAAAGTAAACCGGTGCTAATATTATTTGAAAAATTCAGTCCCGACTATCTGTAGAAACATAGAAACATGACTGATGTATGACAGATGTAAGACCTGCCAGCTCATACCTAGGAATCACAGAAGTTAAATATGACTGACACACCCTGCGTAATGCATCTGAAAGGGAATTATCATAATGTCATTTCTACTTCTTCTCTTTGTCGTTGTCCTTCTCACTTGCAAAGACTTCTGATGTTTTCTTTATTTTGAGGATAAAGTGAGTGGTACTATGGCCTCACACCCCGAGGGCTGCTGAATTGTAGCCCCGAGGATTTCTCCTCAAAAAACGTGTGACAGGTGGCGTACGGGGACTGGTGGCCGCAAATTGCCCCTTTTCTGGAGTAGGAATTGGGTCCACACTGGATGGAAACCTGAATAATTAGCACAGAACTGAAACAGCACTTACCTTCTGCTCTCTGTCTGTAGAAGTTATACCCAAGTTGACTCCGTAACAGCTGAATGGGTGGTTTGTACTGTCCTGCTTTGGAGATAAAACATCTGCCTTATGACTAAATGTAAATAAAACATTTCGGAGAACTGAACTGGCCACCCCACCCCGACAGCAGAATCACCTGATTATGAATAAGGGAAGTCTTCCCTGAATGGCATCATTAAGGGCGAAAAAAGCTCATCCATGCATTTTAGTGTCTAAAGCTAAAGCAAGCGACAGGGACAATATGGCTGATGTGAAACCTAAATGTGTCTAAGTCAGAAGATGGTCCATTACATGCAGATCCTACCTCAGACCCTCCAAAAACTCTTTTATAGCTTCAGCAGTACTCATCTCCTATAAACCCAATTTCCCCAAGCAAATAAACCTGCTAGAGTCGTATCACCATCTTCTGGGACCACACGTGTTGGATTCAAATCTCTTTCAATTCCTAACTGCTGCGGTAAGTTAATAACATGCACAGTAAGTATCCACAATGGTTTCAGGACCTGGTGTCTGTTTAAATAGTCTGTAGAAGCTGAGAAACTCCTCAACCAGACCTTCTTAGAATCTCAAGAGTCTTAAGGGGTGAACTTATTATACAAATTGCATGCTAATATTATGTATCCCTGTCTTTATAGTATGTATCCCTAAAACTTTAGCAAGGCGTCTGTCACTCAGGAACCACCTGTCTGAAACAGAGGAGAATTGCCAAAAATAACACAGACATGAGAAAGTTCTGTCAGCAATAATTGGCTGCCAGGAAAAAAAAGAAAATCATGGAGTATCACAAAAAATTAGAGGTTGGAGTTCAACACCCCGAGAGAAGCGAGAATTACAGAGAGCAGGAGGCGAACTTGAGTGATGGGTAACCGTGGAGACGCCGCTTCGTCACACTGTGTACCCGCAAGGGCCGATGTACAGTGACACGTTCTGATGCGTGGATCTGTGTTCACAGCCGATCACGCGCCACTAGCACGGCGTTTTGTGCTGCTGATGGAATTTCACTCGCGGGGAAGAATAGTTTGAGACGCCTGCACTAATTACTTATATTCATCAGTTCATCAAGGTAGTAGCTGAATAAAAAAACAGCGCCCCCTGTAGTTCTGGGGGACCGCAACCATAAAGGATACGGAACCTATTTTTGGGAGCCCTGTTCCTGCAGATCCTTACATTCAGTGGATTTTGGGAGATCAGAAAGAAGATGTCAGTGTTCTGGTGGTGAACAGGCACCATCCTTTCTCGACAATCTTGCTCATCCAGTTGTCACTTCAGGATTGGATGTCAGCCTAGACAAAGCCACCCCCCGCCCCTGCAACCCCCAGCCACATGAGGCCGGCAAGTCCTGACAGTACTAATGGTGAGTGTCTGGCCGTGACTTTCGTGCTCATTACCAGGACAGGCACCATGGCAAAGTGTCGGAGTGGCGACACGGTCAGGGCGGCCATCGCTACCCCTCCATGGGACCCATCTTTTTATCTCACTTCTCATCTTCTGATATTAACAAGCATCTAATGAGATCACTGCTTAGAAAGTAGGATCTAATGGATCCTACTTTCTACACAGAGGATCTAAACATACCCATATACATATTTATGTCTATATTTATTACTTATGTAGAAGACTCTTTCCCCCAAAGTGGTGTACAGTTAAGTAAGCAGGGTCAGACAGTTCCCAGAGCAATTAGGGTTAAGATCGTCTATAAACGGCCGTTCGGAACATATCTCGTTCATAAGTAGAGGAGCGTCTGTACTTATGATCATATATCGTACTAATTGTCTAAATATCGTCAGATGTCAATTATGCAGACATCATGTGCATATTTATAGACATGCTAAGATGTTGATTCTATTAATTTGTCATCTTGTTTCGCATCCTTGGTGACGGCCCCATGGGACTAATATGAATCAAGCGGCAATGAACAGCATCAGCAATTATACAGGATGCAGTGATCAGACCCTTAAAAAGGAGAGGGAAGCTGACGGCGGGAGATGCGGGGGGGAAGGGTGGAGGACATGGACACGCCTCCTCTTTCTTGGGACAGCCAATCAGACGACTGTCTGGGGTCCCTGGAGAACGCTGCCGAAAGGTGATGTCATCGGATTCCATTTCTGCTCACATCTCGCCACAGAGAGGTGAGCGACAGTGTCACCCCCACCCCCATGCTAACAAAATAATTACCAGATGGTGGGGGGGGGGTGACATTTGTATTATTCCTCCTGCTAGAAACAGACACTGAGAAGTAGGGTGAGAGGAGGTAACAAAAGATGGATAGAAGTGAGTGAGAGAGAGAGAGAGAGAGAGAGCTGGGCCAATCTGACAGGGTGGGAATAAAAACTAATTAGAACATTGCAGGGTTCACCAATCAGGCTCCAGCTAATTTGTTGTGAGCACTCTGCCGCCTTTCCACACGCCCAAACAGGCGTCACTAATATGATTTACATCTCCACCGATTCATTGAACTGACACGCCTGCCGTTGTGTTAAAACTTTTCTACGGCGATAGACATCTAGCAAGGGCATTCAGGCACCTCACCCGAGTGTCAGCGATCGAGCAGGCAAATCCTATCCTGCTATTTTTTTTTCTCCACCATGAAGCTTATAAGAATAAGTCCATCCATCCATCTTCTAACTTCTTGTCCTGATTATGGTTTCGGGGGGTATTATAATGAGACCTTCCCTTCCTGAATTTATCTACACCTTGCTGACAGCACACTGATCTACTGCATCATTAAATAAACAGGATGCTTGAAAAATGGAAAGTGATACTAAAGAAATAAGGAATGACTTAATTGTCCAGGAGACCCGGCAGACCAGCACATTATTGCTAATCTCGACTGTTTTTCCGTTTCCAGGAAACACACACTGAGGGAGGGGAGGCTATTTTCAGCCAGGCTTATGCTGTCAATGAATCAATCAGATGTTGTTTCCATTAGTGCCTCCCCCTAGGAAACAGCGTAAATGGAATCTTCAAGTTCCGCTTTGGTGGGAGCGGCAGAACCATGTGACTGAG
>JAODKC010000053.1:4707716-4731889 GCA_026777985.1 Mormyrops attenuatus | reverse complement strand
ACTATTAATCCTAACCAGATGTTGCTTTGAAAGTTTTTTATTCCTGAAAATATCTGTGCTGGGATCTGAATATTCACAGTAGTTTTCCTAGCGCTCTGATGAGGAAGGTTTTTCTGGAATGGGAACTGGAGATCAAAGGCCTGTCACCTCAGGCAGAACCTCCACGTCTAATATGTATCGGCCCGATCGTTGGCGTTATACCCTTCACTGTGATGTGTTTGCTTTTCGCTTCTGTTTTTGGCTTTTTTAGAGCTGGGGGCCTGGAACTCCAGAACTGGACCACTGGAATGCTTTGAAAGTGGCCCAAAATGCAAATAACTTCTGAGAACCAAACCTTAGAAGCAAGAGCTAATACAAACCATACAGTTGTTATATTTTATCCCTAAATGGAAAGTGAATATCAAAGAAGCAGAGTTACATTTTTTCAGCTCCACTTGGAGTTTCAGAAACCAAAGCAGAACAAGAGCACGGTGCAGACATGTTCTCATTAAAGTCCTATTCTTGTTCTTCCCATATTTGCCATTGTGGAATTGTTTAGCCCTACTCTTAGATTTGGCACTTTAGCACAGGAGCGGCTCAAGTCGACTGTGTGCATGAACAAAGGTACAAGAGCAGAAGACCTGAATCTCTGTTTCTGGTTTTCCCTGCAGGCCTTCTTCGTGGGACCAGGCAACAAGCTGGGCGAGTCGATCCCCATTGAGAAAGCGCACCAGCATATCTTTGGGATGGTGCTGATGAACGACTGGAGCGGTGAGGCTGACCCCCTCAACCCTTCACCCTAACCTGCACTGGTCCCCAGGACCACCGCTCACACTGACCGTGACCCAAGGCCGCTTCCCTTACAAAGCAGCTGGTCATATTTAGTGTGGACTTATGCCAAGCTTGACGTGTCACGTCAGGAGGTCCTTCTGAACCCAGTGGACCTTAACAGTAAACATCACGCTAGGAAGAACACCGTGTAATGATATGTGTGTTGGAAATCTCGGGGCTTTCAGAGCCTTCCTCACACCGACGAGGAGCCATCACGCTGAGCCCTTCACGTTGCTCTCCCTTCCTCCTGTTTGTTTAATCTCAGGCGTGTGATAAATCGGCAGCCGGTGGGTCCTTCTATGAAGCAGACTCCCAAAGAGCAGCACAGAGATAAAAAAATGGAAGATTCTTTTCTTCATCCTTAGATACGGATCTTCACCCATTTGTATCCCTTAATCTGCCGCTGAGTATCTCCAGGTCATCCGCTGAATGTCCCAGTTGGATGAGAACTTGGACGGGATGATTGACATAATTGTCATCTTCAACAGTGGTGAGCCAAGGCCTGGACAGAACTCTACTTGGCATGGAGTGTGCAGTTGGCTCCAATCCATCCTTCCTATTTTTTTATACGGCTGTCCGCAGCGGGGTGCTTTTCTGGTCTGAGGGGGTATCCTTCACCTTTGATCGTTATAGAGTTTGGTCCCAGAGAGTCGTCGCTGTGTCTCAGTGATGGGTCTGACTGTGGGATGGAGGAAGGGCTGGGTACTGGACGTCAGATACCTCCATACCTTGGAGGGACCTTCACCACATCCACCTTGGCAAACTCCAAGTTTCAGCCTGGGCACGGCGTGATTTAATGACAGTGTTTGTCAACGTCAAGTAGCTTTTCCCGGTAATGAATGCCATTAATTTCTTTCATTATTCCTCTGTCAAAGCCAGGGATTGATTTCCTCCGAGTATGCAAGCCGTCGTTGGGCTTTTATGACCCATCTGTAGATCCGTGGAGCCATGAAAAGTCCTTCTGCAGTTATGGTAAACCCAGCATAAGGAACACATGCCTTCGATTGTGTCTGTAGCGACTGATGTGTCTGGGTCCCCAGAGCGCTGAACTCCACTGGGCCGTCTTACCTGCTAAAGTATAGCCGTGCATTAAATCCCCTTAGTACACTTTGTCTCCGATATCCATCTAGCTGATGATGTGTATGGATTGTTTAATTTGTTTGAACCACGTCTGAGCTGCTTCCTTATTAACTAATGATTTCCAGAAGAATTTATCGCTCCCTTTGCTATTCATGCGTGGCAGCGATCCTTGCAGGAGAGATATATACAGTACTGTGCAGAAGTCTTAGGCAGCCAAAGAAAACGATGCTTAAATGATCTTCATGTTGGTGTACAACTATGAAAGTTTGCCTGTTGAATGCACCAATGCTATGTGGTAGCTTAGCCATTTCAAAACCTCAGTTAAAATCACCCCTGTATTTTCAGCAAGCTTTCAAGCAACCATGTGTTTCTTAACTCGACCATTAGCACACCTTGTATAGCTAATCAATAAAAAAGTGACTTTTAAAAACAAATTAATTAATTATTTGAGCTGGTGATGAAATTGAAAAAAATCATGGAATGCCTGGGGTGCCCCTGAGGAGAGGTTTGGGAACTGAAGCAGTGCTCATCTAGTCATCCAACAAGATATCAGTGAATTTCTGGAGAACTGAAGAAATTCTTATGAGTTTTTGTTGTGTTATTCTTAATTTGCACATGTTATAATGTTAAACTGTGTTTTTTGCTCTGAGCAAAAGTGCACTTACTATCCAGATAAATAGCTATAAACATTTCTTTTGACTGCCTAAGACTTCTGCACAGTACTGTACATTCATCAGATTTGCCTGTTGTTATGATGGTTGTTCTCACATGACCAGGTTTTTCAGCCTGTTTGTATCTAGACCCCCCTCCATCACAGCACCAAGGATTTCCTGTAGAACTGAGAATCATTTTTGTGTTTTATTTAATCACCCCATTACCCTACAGGAATCTTTTTTTGTACTGAGTTACTCAACATACTGGTGGACTCAACGTCATTGTGAATGCAAGTAGTGGGTGTTAATACGTGATGGAAACTTTGCAAAGCACAGTCATTTTTCTACTCCATGATTTTAAGTGAAAGGGAAATATCTCCTGGCTACAGCAGAAGGTAATGGTTATCTGAAATTAATGTGCCAGGTCGGGATACGCACAGCACGGTTTCCATTGGGGATAAAAGTGAAAATATGAGTGTAGCATCAATTTAGGGGAGGAGGGTGTCCTTTGAAGGGTGTAACACTGCCTCCTGCACCTGCGTACCCATTGTCCGGAGTAAAATTGTTGTATTAATGGTGCAAGTCTGTTGGTGCCTTTATGCATTTATCAACAAGGGCCACCTGCCTCCCAGAATTGTAGGTGTAAGATGGACCATCAGTCTCATGTGATGCACCCAGAGAATGAACTTCTTTTTGGTGCATAATGGAGTTTGGAAATGGAACTTGTGTTTCATGATTGCATTTCCAGGGGAGTATATTGGCTTTTAGACTTTCCGTGTGACACATCCATTATTAATAGCATGCTTTATTATTTCAGTGTGTGATGCAACGGATCAAAAGATCCTGCTTACCCAAGTGTGTTTATATGGGTGTATGAGCTCTGTCTCTACATGGAGAGAAAGGTGGTTGACAGGACAGGTCCGATGTCCCCCGCCCCTCATGTCTCCCGTCCCAGCACGAGATATCCAGGCCTGGGAGTACGTGCCCCTCGGACCTTTCTTGGGCAAGAATTTTGGGACGACCATCTCCCCATGGGTCGTGCCGATGGAAGCCCTGCTTCCCTTCGCTCAGCCCAATGAAGCACAGGTGAGGAGATGCGCTGAGAGGAGCACAGGTCGCCAAGGAAATGATGTTTAATAAGAGTCAGCGAGATTTTTTAGTAGGCATATTATCCCCTGGACAGAAAATGAAATTCCTTTGTAGGGGGGTGACTGGGGTGTCCTTATCTCTGGGCCCAGCTCACCTCCTCCCCTCTACCTCCGCAGGACCCGGAGCCGCTCCCATATCTGCACCACGATGACCCCTACACCTTTGACATCAACCTCTTTGTCTCAGTAAAAGGTGACTGTCCCCCCGAGCGTGTTAATTAACTGCAGGCGTGACCACAGTGCCACAACCTGGAGGGGCAGCGAGAGGTCATCAGAAAGCCTACATCACACCCGAGAGGCTTGGTTAATATTACGCCTGGCTCAACTTGCTGCTGTTTGATTTGCTTGTCAGAGTGTCTTAGAATGTGTGTTTATGTGTGTGGAAGACAGATATACATTACATTGTGGGGACCAAATGTCCTCACAATGACATAAAAACCTGTTATTTTGACGCTGTGGGGACCTTTTTTTTTTTTCAGTTCCTACAAAGGGAAATTCAATTGTATAAAAAAATCTGTGACTGCAATCAAAAAACTAAAAATGCCAAAAGTCTTTTATTTTGTTTGGTTACTTATGGTTAAGGTTAGGACTGGGTAGGGGTTAAGGTTATGGTTAAGGTTAAGGTTAGGGCTGGGTAGGGGTTAAGGGTGTCCTAGTTGGGATTAGGGACATGATTATGTGAACTGTGTGTGTGTGTCCATTTTGGGACACTTGGTGTGCTTGAGGATTGAGAATTTTATTTAATTCTACGACTGATTAACTGGCTGATATCTCTCTAGCGATTTGCTAAGCTCTGTACCCTATGTGAGACACACGTGAGGGTCGCGCTGAGAATCGGGCATCGCCGCTGGCCACCATTGTGCAATCGGAGAGACTGCCCGGGAGCCATGTGCAAATAACAGTTTGTGATGCCATGGCGGGCTGGGGGGGGGGCATTCCATTAATCGGTAACTTTCCTCAAACAGGTGACACGATGAGGGAGGCGACCACCATATGCAGGTCCAACTTCAAGGTAAGATGCTCCTCTCATACCTGGGGGACGATGTCTCCATATGGAGTACTGGAGTCGCGGTTGGAAGGCACGGAAGTAAAAGTGTTACAGTTCTGGCACGTTTGTGCTCTTGGGGAGTAAGATGGGGGGGGGGGGGTTGCTGGCAGGCAAGGGAATTTGCTCGTGGCATTCTGAACTTCTCTGAGTCCGCTTATCTGTGGGGACGTGATATGGGTGAAGGAGAGAGATGATGACACATCACTTCCAAAGTGGCCAGAAAGGCAGGATCTGAAGACGGCGGGCAGCATAGTGCTTAAGGCCCCCCAGGTACCTTAGGACAAGACGCTTAGCTGGAATTGCAGGCATGGATCAGTGGTGCTGCTGGCTGAGCATAAAAAAATATGAATGAACTGTATACAATGATGATAATGAATAATAATAATAATTATTATGTCATTCTCGTAGTACATGTATTGGACCATGAAGCAGCAGCTGACCCACCACACTGTTAACGGCTGCAACGTCAGGCCCGGAGACCTGCTGGCTTCCGGAACCATCAGCGGCCCGGTGAGTAAGGGGAACCCGCCTGTGCGGCCGCTAGGCGCACTTGGGGCGGAGCCAGTGCACGCCGGCCTCACATCTCGCCAAATCTGCCGTTCAGGATGCGCACAGCTACGGCTCCATGCTCGAGCTGTCCTGGAGGGGATCCAAAACCATCGAACTGGGCGGCGGCGAGACCCGCACCTTTCTGAAGGACGGTGATGAGGTCTCTCTCTCAGGTCTGCGCCGCCATTATTTCTGAATTACATATTGTAAAAGGTTAATATTTACATATTGTGAAAAAGGTGTTAGTTTGGAAAACTGTGTCAGTGTATGTAAATAATGCAATTTAATAACCAAACCACATAGAATTGACCCAGGTATTTGACCTAGAGGTTCAAAATGGGAGGCCACACCTCAGATTGGTGAAGGACAAGGCCGTCTCATCCATCTCTTCATAGCTCTGTATCCACCAGAAAGAACCAAGAAAAGTATAGCATTAAAACATGAACGTGAAGGCATTTAGCCTTTTAGGTGATGTTATGTCAGGCTATTACTTTAAGATTAAAAAGGCAGTGAGTGACTTCCTTCAGAAGTGGCACACTGTGTCTCAGGCACACATCAACACCGGCTCTGGTTCCCGCTTCAGGTTATTGTCAAGGCAATGGGTACCGTGTGGGCTTTGGGTCCTGCAAGGGGGTCATCCTGCCTGCACTGCAACCCTGAGGCACCGCCAGTGGCCCGCAGGGTGGAGGATCCCGACCTGGATGGGGGCGGCAGAGGAAGTGCAGCATCGACGTTTGCGTCAGGGCGCCTCCTGTAGACGTCCAAGGCTCTTTAATTAAAATCATGGTGGGGGCGAGCCTCCATTGCTGTGTGCTGTGTTTCATTTTATTTTCACGAGCGTTTTGATCATATTTTCAAAGACAGCCCTTGTTTGTAATTCCGAGGCATTATCTGCCGAATTGTTTGTGCCGTCGCACGTGTTTTGAAATTTAATTACACGGTCCTCATCTGATTTCTCCCTGCGCCATCAGTCTGGCCCGTTTTGTGCCGTGGTGATTAATTAGCCTTGATTCTGAACATGCGCTGATGATGCGACCTACGTACAAAGCCTGGTCTGGGAAACCATATGCAATTAATGATGATAAACGAGAGAGGAGGTCTTCTGCTTCAGAGAGGATCTAGATTTAAGATTTATCAGATTTAAAGGAAAAAAAGATAATGCATTTGTGTACTGGCACTTTCACCACGGCACCCTAAAACATTGTGGTTGATCATTGAGTCCTGTTCCCTTCCTGGGTCCACATGACATCCAGAATGGGATGTGGTCGGATTCTTCATTCTAATTAAAGAGGACAGCAGTGGTATATTGGGACTGGTTAGCTTAATTGACCAACTACTGGTATAGCCTACGTTAATTATATTCAAATGGACTTAATTATGTATTCCTTTCCTGACCTCAATAATTGGACATGATTTGTTCATTACGTTGAGCATTCAGTTAGTCACTGATCTCAGTATTCATGTGTTAATTTTGTTATAATCACATGTCTTACGGTGGGGCATGGGGAAGGAAAAATGATCCATGCGGCGGCTCCAACAAACGAGGGTTTATTTAACAAAATGGAACACAAAGAGAGAACGAGAACACAAAGGGACCATGAGTCAAAACTACATTAAGTCAGGGGGCAACACCCAGAACAACAATACCAAAGGAAGAGAGTAACACAACAAACTACAGTAACTGACATGGGGTAACGACAACTAATTATCAGACAGCTAACACAGGAAAACAGCCACAATAAACCACTGAGGAACAGATACACTACTAACAAGACATGGTGCAGGACAGATGAGAACCTTAACCAAATGAACCAATCACCAGGACTCAGGGCAACAAGGAACAGGTGGGGTATATTACAATTAAAATGCAATAGAGACTAGGAAACATTAACAAACGCTGAGGGCTAACAACACTAGGAGAAACTAGGAACACAAGTAAAATAGAAAATAAGGCATGGGCAGGATAACCATTAACAAGGACTCTAAAGCAAAGACATTAGCAATACCAGACAGAGGGGATAAAATAAAACCAAAATACTAAACAAAATGTGAGACTGGCCTCGGGCCACCCTCAAACTAATGATGCAGGGAGTGTCTGCTTCTAAGTCACATGCACAGCCCATAGAGCCACGCGGGGGCCCCGGGAGCAGGGTAACACAAAGGGGATGGCCAGCGGAAACTGCTGGCCAAACGGGGAAAAGGCACATGGGACAGGACCAGACAGGCCCCGACCCTGACAATGTCCCTGTGGATGAGTTTTTCTAGAACATCTTTAACTCCTTTACCATAAGCAGCTTCTTTCATTTGCAAGTGTAGATGCCAGAGTTTTGTACTATTCATGTGGACTGCTGTGGCCACAGGTAATATCATAGGCCTAGTAAATTAATTCAAGCATAAAATTTGTGCATAAGCAGTGCCGCCGTGAAAGCCCCAACTCTTGGGTGAACGGCTCTTACTTGTCCATCCATCCATCTCCTACGGCTTTTCCGGGTCGGGTCGGGTCGCGGGGGCAGCAGCCTAAGCAGGGAAACCCAGACTTCCCTCTCCCCGGCCACTTCGTCCAGCCCCTCCGGGGGAATCCCGAGGCGAGAGACATAGTCCCTCCAGCGTGTCCTGGGTCTTCCCCGGGGCCTCCTACCAGTGGGACATGCCCGAACCACCAAGCGATATTTCTCACTGAATGCCTGCCTATACCCCCCGCCCCACCTCTAGCAGGGATTCTGAATATGGTGCCTCGTACTTCGCAAAAACCCAACACTCTCTAGTGAAATCATTCATGCTCACACAAACGATGCAAAAATGTCATTTATCTTTAATGCCACATTAATATAATAATTCGACAAAACAAATGAAAAAGGCCATTGCTTTACTAAGAAAAACCGATTCCAAATACCATTCCACCAATAAAGCATGACCGGACGGACTTAGTTACACAGTGCAGTTTCAAGAAAACAAAAAAAAATATTGCCTTGTAGCATGATAGCTGGTTAACTCAACATCTGCAAACAGGAGAACATTGTCAAGTGTGGTTGGAAAAAAGTCATAATTATGCATAATAAATGCACTCTTTTCCACATACGGAAAATGTGAGCGTACATAACCCTGATCCCAGTTAAAGCCGGCAGCAGGAGAGGCCAGACATAGCAAAACCGCCAAGAAAAATAGAAGGATACGGTATAGCTGTTGATAGAAATACAGTAAACCTCCAGAAGATATTCTTGACAAGGAGCAGCCATGGAAGGATATACATATATACATATACATATGCACACACCAACCTGCATACTGAAGATCCCTAAAAACATAAATAAAATGTCTTGCCACATGCAATATATCTTATTATATATCAATAATATATAATATTAATTTCAATGCTTCAGATTTCCATTCATTAAGAAAAAAAATGGAAATCTGTTTGCGTTAAATAAGAGCTGAACTCAGCGGATCCACTGAGCTAAAGCGAGTCAGAACTGCGGGGCGCAAATCGGCCTTTTCGGCTGCCAGCCTCCCATCCATAAATCAGTTATCACTTCATTTAACGTCTGAATGAGCTCACGGTGTCTCGCACTCCCTATCTGTGATAAGGGACGGTGCGTTCATTCATAAAAAGAGGTAATACGCTTGTGTTATGTCCTGGAAATACCTGCTTCTTCGGCTCAACAAACGTTTATCCCGGATACACAAATATGTCTCCATGCTGGTCAATAAGTAATAATCCTCCGCCGGGTGTAGGCCTACTTACCCCTACTTACCCCGTGTTGTGGGTCCGATGTCAAACGGCATTTATTTACTTCATACGCAAAAACCATAAGGAAATGAATCACTGATTAGGTTCACGATTCCAGGTGTCCGGGGTTCAACAGTAACCCGTTTTTAAAACGCTAAGTGACATTAAAATGATAAAGATGAGCCAGTCTTGAGGATGTAGCCAGTGAAAATATTATTAAAAAAATACAGAACTCGTTCTTATTTTAAGACTGATTTTAATGGTCAGTTTTTTTGTCTGCTGAATGTTACACCCATTTTAGGCTGAATTTTGCTTGTCAATGTTTGCATCGCGCTTTGCGGTTCTGTCCCTCACAGTGTGCTGAGGTTTGAAGATGGTTCTGTGGGTTTGGCTAAGGCTCTTTGTGGCATGCAACCGAGGATGTGATCTCGTGAGCGGTTTGAAACACTTCTCAGAGACATAACTCAGCGGTTCCAGAAGGTACTTAGACCAGCTGACATGGCTGCTTGGTCAGACCCCTTAAGCAGGGGAGAGACAGTTTGATTTGTGCCCCCGTGTTACTCCTTCAACCAAGAGTGCTCATGACCACTTTGGTTTTCAGTGCTGGAACAGAATGTCCATTTTCGCTCTGGCTTCAGTAAGGCGGTCAAATATGTGATTTTATAGATGGACCCATTCTCTCAGAAAGTCACCTGCAAATGACTGGAGGAGAACAGCTACGGAGACTGAGATATTTGTAGTGAGTTTCATTATAGCTCAAATCATCACGCATATGAATTAAATGTTTCCAGGAGAGTGAGTAATGAATCCTGTGGCTTTTGGCGGTAAACTGTGGGGCCCCCCGCTTATGACCAAACATTTCAAAAACCTCAAATATATTTCCCAAAGTCAGTTCTGGCAACTTAAGCTGTCTAGGTATATCCACAGAGCTAGCGGTTAAGCCAGCGAGTGTAAATACATGAGTATTATGAGTGTTACCTGTCCGACAGACAGACCTGCCAAAAATATCATCCTATTAACCTGGACAATATGAAAAGCATGAAAGTGAGATGCTTTGGCTAGTTGGATGATGTTTGTGTTTACAGACACGCTTCTTTAATTCCAATGTGCAGGCAACATTTTTGACTGGATGAAACATAACCACTTCCCCTGATCTGGAATGATCCGGAATGGGAAATGGGGAGACGTTTTCCCATTTGACACAGGATCTGTTTAACACGTCCATTATGGTTCTCTCTTTTGGGGGAGGGGGGGTTCTTTTAATGGGGTCAGGGTCCTTAGAATGCGGGGTAAAAATGCCCCCCCCCCCACCAGATCAAGCCAGACAACTGGCCTTTTCTCTCCATCAGGCCAGGCCCATGGGCCTCTCTAGGGCGTCTTTGTCCAGTTCCTGCCGGTTCACCGGCACGTCCCGGGGGGCCTTCCCCACACCCATCCGCTGCGCCCCACCGCTAGTCATCCAGGTGCTGTTCCTCCCAGGTGGAGGTGGGGATGGCACTGTATGGATCCATGATGACCTTGGCGCAGCGGATGATCATGGCCACCAGCAGGAGGCAGAGGAAGGCGATGCATGCCAGGGTCAGCCCCTGGTCCACGTCGACGAAGGCCGGGTCAGGGGTCGTCTCCTCCATCGCTTCGGTGTGTCCTCATTGGCCACCTCAGCTACCATCCTGCTGTTTCACCTGGGAAGCACAGCGTTGAAGGATAGACGGCAATATGATCTGCTCCAGTGCTTCCCGATCCGCTCCTTGGGGACCCTCAGACAGTCCATGTTTTTGCTCCCTCCCAGCTCCCGACTGTCTGGCGGTCCCCAAGGATCGGCTTGGGAAACACTGATCTCCTTCACATAGCGGCCTCTGTAGAGATGTTGTTAATGGCTAGTACATGTAATTTACCTTATGTTTACCCTTAAACATCCTTAATAGCATAGGGGCAGGATGATGCATCTTTATTAACCCAATCTAAAAGGTCTGATTTATATTTACATTTGCTTATATATCACACTTTTTTCCAAAGCGACGCAAGTGAAGCAAATAGTACATTACAAACAGATTTGTATTTTTATTAAAATAAGTGCAAAAAGACATCTGGTACTCATTGGAGTCTGAATTTTAGGCGTTTGTAAAATACTGATAGGTGCATCAGCTGGCACCTGATTACCAACCACATGCATATGTAAGGTGGATCTATCAAGCAATTGATATATAACATTAACATGTTAAGTTTGAAGAAAAATGTCATTTTAAGAATTAACGATTAATACTCCGTGCACATCTTTTAAAAAAGGATCGCATTAAAAAACAACTGCATAAACGTGTCTGTTCAAAATGTATTTTGAGTGTGTTTATTTGGCAGAGTGCTGTACTATTGCAGTTGGCACCGTATCCTCTGTGATGCATCGCCACTCAGAATATCCTGCAGCTGATGATGCCCCCTACGTGCACTTTGGTACCGGTCCAGATGCCGCAGCCAGATCCGCGATCGTGCTGCCAGGGCTTGGAGCGACCCTGCCTGTGCAATCAGACTGATCTCTCCGCACTCGGAGGTCACCCGGTCCTGGATCTAATAAAATCAGATCAATCGGTGGGGGCAGAGGATTCAAATCAGTGTGTCAATAGAAATGGGGGCAGATTAAAATTACACTCGAGGCAAGTTAGAGCGGGGGGTATTGCTTGGTTGCTGTAATTGCACGAAACCCAGGGTCGATAACGATGAAGGGATGTGCTGTAACAAGCGGATTGCTTCTCGTGCTGCCCTGGTCAGCGAGCTTGGCCGTCATTTACATTCACATTTACATGTATTTATTTAGCGGCCGCTCTTTATCAAAGCAACGTACAAGCGAGGCAGATAATACACCATAAACAAGTGAGGGACCTTAGCGAGGCTAAGCTTCCAGTGAGGGACCGATAAACGCAGGACCGTGGTTTAGCTTCCGTTTGGAACGTTTCTCAGCATGAACGAGTGATCGTGTTTATTCACTATAAAAAGTGTAACAACATTAATGCTTTAGTTCATGAATGGTTGAGGTTCGACATGGCTGTCTAAAATGATTTTACATTAATGAATCGCATGCGAAAGGTACCGCTAATTAAGCTCAGTCTGTACACTACTGTTGTAATTGTATCCCTCAAGAACAGCGCAGCCTGTGTGTGTCTAGTTATTCAAATTTAGCTGCAGATCCAGTTGACCACAGGAAGGTTTTTCGTTTTGGGAGCACTGGGGAATCACCGCACCCTAACGTGAAACGGGGGCGGGAATAGGTTCCTCCAAACCTGTCAGCTACCCACTTTCTTTAACTAGTTCTGTATTTTCGTTATTTGCCATTAAAGTAAACTAACAAACAACATGATCTGATGCTGCTTCACTAGCTGACAAGTATACAGTTTTACACAAAAGTCGATTGAAAAAAAATACTACATAGCTGAGCTTAAATGAAGGGAATTGTGGTCTGGGGACTATTGTGACATGGTCATCAGTCTTGAAGTTGTTGAAAACCACACAGTAAAGATGTGATCATCAGAATGGCCTTGTTGAAGGAATTCACATGATCGTTTTAAGGCCTTAGTGCTTAGAGAGACCAAATGTTGCTCTCTCAGCAGAGCCTATCTATCATCCTCCCCAGCATAGCTGTCGGTATTGTTCAAAGGTAGATTAGTGTAAAGTGGCCGTCTCTCTGCCTCATGTACAGCCCTCTCTCTCCACACTGCTTTTGGATGTTCGAGTACCGGTGAAGCCTTGTGTGTCATTTACTAAAGCGACTCATGCAGCCGTTTATCCGGAATCGAGGGCTTGTGGAGAAAGCCTGCGGGTTACAAAGCGAATGACCGAATTCCAAAAATGTAGCATTACAGCTAAATTAGCAGGGTCAACTAGATCACCTCGTGGACGCACAGGGCGGCTCTTTCGTCGCTAATTTCATCATTTCTAAGTCACTCTGCAACAGTCTCTGACCACTTTTTTAGGGACAAGTCAGTGGAAAGCTCATCAGGCTCTTGTGGGGAGTGCAGTCGGAATTTGTGATGTACTGCGATGCCAAGCAGTGGGCTGATAGTGTCTCTTTGACGACGGTGCCTCCGGATGCATGCTAATCGCCCGTGGCTAGCTGCAGCTGGAGTCTACGTGCGACTTTATCTTATTTTGTTATGTACGACCTCAACAGAAACACATTTCTTTCACTTTTAATCTGCTGCTACTCTTCTGACATTAATATCCCAGTCTCCAAAGAGTCTGAAAATGTTATCCATCCATGACTCCCCAGGGTGAGTGTTTACTTGACTCCTTATACTTGGTGATGTCAATTATTTTTTAAAATGCCACCATTCCACCCAAGTCTCTGACCAACTGAAGTCCGTTCTGGGTCACTTGCTGATTGGCTGGCCTGTTCTCCTCCTCCGGGAACGCCAACCCCAATGCCTGGCCCAGTGTCTATCATTCTTCATTCTGATGTGTCCATATGGACTCACGCCTCTCTCCCTTTTGGTATCGGGTTTTTCAGGCTGAACGGTGAAGGAATTTGCTCCCCCACATGCTCGCCCTGGAGGCAAGACCACTGAAACGCACGATCTCCCGTGAATCGGAGCGTTTAAAGCAAACGATGTCCCGAGCATTCTAATTACTCTTTTCCTCAGAGTCATGAGTCAATTCCCGCAAGAAATGCGAAAGGTAAATAGGATAAATACTGGAGTTCATGAATAAGTAGCTTTGGCTGATGCTGAGGGGAAACAGTAAAAAAAAAAAAAAAATAAAGGTGTTTGCAGCCTTTTCGGGGAAACCCTGTTATTTTGTATAAATACAAAGTGACATGCAGGTCACCTGTCACCTGTATTAGTGAACCTGGGTGTTATTCAGAGACCTCTCAGAGCGCTCCCTACTGGCTGGCTTGGGGATGACACCTGGGGCCCTAAAACCCTTGGCTCCTGCTTGAACTCCGACAACGAGGGGGCCCCTCTGTCCAATTCTGAACAACTTTGTTTGCCAGACATTTCTACATGTGCTGTTGGGGGCGGGGGGGGGGAGCTTTTCTGAGCCATAATTATTGCTTTTTTCAAGTACTTGGGCAAGTGTAACCTTGGTAACAGCATTAGCAATTTAATGGAAAATTAGGGCTGACTCTGTCAGGCAAGGACCCCCGTACAGGTACCTTTCATCTCCGCAGTGACTCAGTTCTGATCAAACATTTCTAGGTGGTTCTCTGATGTTCCATCTCTGCATTATGCTGCGGACTCCCGTCTACAGAACATTACCCCCGTCTCCCCCTATTGATTTTAAAGCCAGGCGCTGGGGCACACAGCTCCAGGTCGGGCTGTCATATAGCAAAAGGAAGGTTCATATACTCTGTTTAAAAATCAAGCTGATCAGAGCTAAGTGGCATTTCCAGCATTCATATTTTCTGCGCATCACAGAATTGTTGTCGGAAGGCGAACGGAAGGCACATAAATGCCGTAACAGGATATGTGGCTTTTGTTATGGAAATTCAGGACACAGCCTCAGCATGGCACGTAACGCGGATGCTGGTCTCTCAGCGGGCTCCGCACTTGGGCTGTGGGGTCATTTTATCCGATGTCCATTAAAGAAACATGTCCGGCTACAAGTAGCACTGAAAGATGAGGCTCTTAAAAGGAGGTGGGAGGGTGGATTCTCAGGCAGGACAGTCAGGCGGAGGGACAAAGCAGATGGCAGTAGCCGCCGCCGCTGCAGTGCTGGGAGTCAGTGCGGCTCAGATGTTCAGGGATGCAGAGCTTCCACGCTGACCCCTCCCACGCTGACCCCTGCTAACGGTCCGCAACTACAGTATTGGTGCAGCATGCTGCAGCTCATATAATCTAGGGGTTTCACCCCCCCCACCCCGCAGCCCTGTCACAGGAGATGGATGACACCCCACCCAGCCCCTTCCTGATTTAGGCCTTGTTAATGCACGATAAACAACCTCTTTCCGGGAATTCACTGCCAACATTCCAGGGTGCATCCTGGTGTCCTGAGGTATCTGGCGGTGCGTATTCCAGAGCCAAGCACTGGGGAGGCCTTTTGGGGCCATAACTGAGTTACGAGTGCTTTGATTGGTCACTCCTTTTATTCATTTTTCCTCAGCATAGTAATGGCAGTTCTGCGATTTCCGTCTGCGATGAGGAAGCATAGAAAGCCGCTTCTGCTGGTGGGGACATTACGGGAGGAAATGGCTTTCCTCTCAGCCGCAAATCGATGCCTCCGATTGCACAGATATGCTTGTCCTGTCCTCCTTTCAGTGCGTAAAATGGTTTTTGTGTCCTCCCGAAATCATTAAGGGCTGCCGGATTTTCCCTTTGTCACTGGGATGGTGAGAGGTGGTGTAGAGCGGGGGTAATGCTGCATAATCGATGGCAGAGCTGAACGAACGATTCACCGTTATGTGAGATAATCGTGGCCACGCCAGAATTCTGCAGGGATTCATTTTGCAGGACGCCATGTCCCCCCGGGCTGGAGTATTAATAAGATCTACTGACCTGGCAAAGTTTTTACAAAAGAGTGTTACAAAAAGACTTTCTAACTATTAAAATCTGCTTGTTCTCGCACAAGATGACCGAACTGCTCTTGGAACTTCTTGGGCTGCCAAGGGTCAGCCAAGGTCTGCAGTCCCGCTGGCTTCTTGATTAGTTTCCTATTGGTTTCCTGCTGGCTTCCTGTTAGGGCTGTTGCCATTTTAGCATAGTTATGGTCCTGCCCGGGCCGCTGGGGATCTCCCGCTGTAGCCCGCTGTCCTAACGTAGGCTGCGACGGGAAGACAGGCGCGTTTGTCCTAGAAACGCCCACTGCGTCTGATTTGGAGTCCCGGGCCCTGCCTCTGTGCCCTCGTCATCTTTGGTGGGGCGTTCTGATTCTTAAGCAGGTGTCAGGGGTAAAGTGCTGAGCTCATAAAGGCATCCTGACAGGTTGGGATGGCCTGACTGTGAGATAGAGAGAGAAGAGAGAGAGAAGGGGGGAGAGAGAGAGCAGGGGGGAGAGAGAGAGAGAGAGAGAGCAAGGGAAGAGATTTAGTGTGAGGGAGAGAAGGAAAGAGAAAGAGGGACAGGGGCTTCTCCAGAGAGAGAGAGCGGTGGGAGAGAGAGAGAGAGAGAAGGAAAGAGCGAGAGGGAGAGAGAGAGAAGGAGAGCAAGAGGGACAGGGGCTTCTCCACAGAGAGAGAGCGGTGGGGGAGAGAGAGAGAGAGAGAAGGAAAGAGCTAGAGAGAGAGAAGGGAAGAGCTAGAGGGAGAGAGAGAAGGAGAGGGACGGGGGCTTCTCCAGAGCTTTCAACTGCCAGGTGGACCTATCTGTGAGCTTGCTGTCACAGAAAGGGTCGATAGGATGACAGGGAGGATAGTGTGACGGGAACAATGAGTGACAGGCGATAGTGTGACGGGAACAGAAGGGCTGATTTAATGACAGGGACGAAAGGGAAGATCTGTAAACTGAGAAAGAGGTGATGACCATCATGAGCCGACTGTAACCTTAATAATGCAGCATCTGGAGAGATGACTTCTGTGAGACACTTCTGTGAGCAAAGGTCTGGCATAGTGCATAGTTTGTTCATCATCTATCAAATCACTGTGTACTGATTCAGTATCTGTGATCACGCAGTCTTTGGAATGGTGCCCCTTTATAAGAGATTAAAGAACCACAGTGCACCTACTGATAGCGATAATCATTCTTAAATCGTCTCTTAATCTTAATGGCAGCCCGTCCTGTGGGGGCCAGTGGGCTCCTGCCCTCCACCTCCCAAGCTCCGCGTTAACCCTGGCCTGTGTTCCAAGTTCTGGGTGCCAGGCGAGAGCGTTCGGGACGTCATGCTGCCTGATCGCTGCACCTCTCACTCGCCACTGCACGTTTTTATGAAGCCAAATTTATGAAGGAGTGTTTCGTAACGTACGACTCCCTCTCTGCCAAATCGTAACTCTTTAATCATTTGTGTGATGGATGGCTGAGGATAGATCTTCTCGGACGGTTAAAGTCGGGGTAATGCAGCGGTGTTTGGCTCCGAGCTCCGAACTTGGGCAGCGGTGTAGAGGAAAACCAGGCCGTGTTCATGGTAAACAAAGAACGACGGAACATGGAACCGTAAAAAACAAGAATTAAAGAAATGGGTTTATGTACCTTGATCATAGCAGAGACCCAGTTTTTGCTGGAACCCCAGTCCAGTTCTGGCTGCCCCGTCGTCACTGGTGTCACGTAGGATAGCGCAGTGGGCTGGGGGGGTTAAGCATGCCTGGCTGCCCCTAAAACCTCACTGCTGAGTCTTTCACAGCTCACCTTCACCCCAAACGGCCCCATCAGGCTGCACAATGCGTCCCTGCCGTAAACACAGTCACCTGCCGCTGGGATCCAGCAACATTGCATCCAAACGGCTCGCATGCGATCTTCTGCCCAGTGCCCTGTGCGTTAACCGACTCAAAGACTGACGCTTATAAATTATGGACACTGCAGAAGATTATATGATATTTATTACCTGCATGTTATGCTGAAGCAGAATTTGAAATCTGTCTCTAAATGAATGATTTCCCCCTGCCTATCAGTTCCATACCTTTATTCTTAATGCCTGATTTTTATGCATACTGACAACTTAAAGTGAGCGGTGTTACTGATGTGACAACAGCCCACTATATCAAACAATCATATTGCAGACACAAACAGATCTAATTTCATCATACATTTTTGTAAACACCTTCTTTTGACCCGTTATTAATCTTTACAGTTTTTCATATTTAGTTAAAATATAATACTTCAAGACCAAGAAAGAACTGTCCATGACAAATTGGTCTGCTTGCCATGTTTAGCTGAACCAATCAAACTAACATCTGCATCAGTTCATCAGAACATGGATGCTTGGGTTGACAGAAACTTTAAATCCCTGCATGTTATTTTCCCCATGAAATGCTTCCCCTCCACCGCTCCCCCCTTTCAGCTGGCAGAAGTGACTCTCGTCCCTCCGCCGCTCCCCCCTTTCAGCTGCCGGAAGTGACTCGTCCCTCCGCCGCTCCCCTCTTTCAGCTGCCGGAAGTGACTCGTCCCTCCACCAGGGAACAACCCAGGATGGGGCGCCAACCCATCGCAGGGCACAAGGCAGGGAATTACCCAGGATGGGGCGCAAAGCCATCGTAGGGCACAAGGCAGGGAACTACCCAGGATGGGGCGCCAACCCATCAAGGGCACAAGGCAGGGAACAACCCAGGATGGAGCGCCAAGCCATCGCAGGGCACAAGGCAGGGAACAACTCAGGATGGGGCGCCAAGCCATCGCAGGGTGCAAGGCAGCGAACAACCCAGGATGGGGTGCCAACCCATCGCAGGGCGCAAGGCAGAGAACTACCCAGGATGGGGCACAAAACCATCGTAGGGCACAAGGCAGGGAAATACCAAGGATGGGGCGCCAAGCCATTGCAGGGCGCAAGGCAGGGAACTACCCAGGATGGGGCGCCAAGCCATCGCAGGGTGCCAAGCCATCACAGGGCGCAAAGCAGCGAACAACCCAGGATGGGGTGCCAACCCATCGCAGGGCACAAGGCAGGGAACTACCCATGATGAGCGCCAAGCCATCGCAGGGCGCAAGGCAGGGAACTACCCAGGATGGAGTATTTCACCCTCAATGTCAATCTTCCTTTAAGGAAAAAAAAGAGGTGAAACGCAGGTAAACTTATCTTAATCCTTGATCTTTTTAAAAGCTAGAAACACCCTTGCAAATGGGAGATAAGGTCCCCGCTTAGGTGCTCAGTGGTGACATCACTCTGCCACCATTGGGATTTGAACTGGCAACCTTGTGACGGTCAGAAGCAGTGGCCTAACTTACTGAGCCACCCCGGCTTGTTGGTAATCGATCCACCGATCCACCCGTCACCAGTTATCTGAATAAAAGGCCACTATGAACCTGGAGACTGTCGAAGATGTACAGGGTACATCGAGCATGTCGCCCTGCTCAAGGTCTGCAGCACCGGCCTTATATCAAAAAGTCAAATGTCTTAATATTTACATAACATTCTAAATGTGTTTGCTGCAACATATTTTCACAGTGATCAAGGGAAACCTGATTATTTCTACACAGATGCCTGTTAATTAATGTCAGATTGTAATTAGTCGTATGCCTCCGCTGATTACCTAATGTATCTAAACAACGGTGTCTGAGGGGTTTGCTGAAGCGCAGCAGCATTACCTGCTGGGCCACTGTGCCAACCTAAAGCACATAACATAACAAAACTTAATGTTTATTAAAAATGAAGGCTAAGCTTCTGCTGTTCTATGGCGTGCGCTGAAGCATAAACACCCATTACACAACAAGCAAACCCCCTGGGCTCTTTTAAGTCCACCATCCGCTCCGTTTGGCCACGGATCGTTATGACATCACGCAACGCTGACTATCCATTCTTGCAGGGAGACAAACTTTCGGACAAACCGCTGAAAAAGTCTCACAAAAGCACAGTTGAGGAATAGTCCATTTACTCCTGGGAAAAATAAGTTGATGATTTAATACTTTCACCATCACCTGTAACATACTGCTGGTACCGCATTTTCAACACAGCTTGGCTGCATCAAGACAACTGCTCCCAGTTCTAGCATTGACAGACTAATGCATGAATAAATCACTTCAGTTAGGGAAGTAATTAATTCAACTGAGTAATCTAAGTGCTAAACTGAACAGAAACCTTCACATATATCTGCCCCACTAGACCAAGAAGAGAGAACTCTGTACGGATTAAAAATAACATTTTTAAAAAGCAAGCACCCAGAGACTGCTTTGTTTATAGATCTTAAGATAAAGTCCTTGAGCTGTGTGCAGTTCTTTGCTTCAGATCCCTGGGTAATTTAATTCCCAACATTTTTGGTAAAAATACAACAAACACCATTATTTTTCTTCTAATTATTAAATTTACTTTGAATATTAAAAGATATTTCTTTGGAGGAATTAAAAAAGTCATACTGCAAAGCATAAACAAAGGAAAACGGAGAGAAAAGATGTTTATACAAAAAAACCCAGTTCACAGATATGAGGAGCCATTAATGGGAGAGATGGGTTTGAACTGAAAGCCTGATGTTCTTATTCATTTTCCCCACTCAGCATAAAAAACACACACTTGAGTCTCACAGCTGAGTTTTAATGCCCCAGTGAAAGTCCATTGTCAGCTTGAGATGGATACAAGGAGGATCTGAAGCAGCCACATTGTTCACCTAACAGGAATCATCTCAACCATTCAGTCTGGAAGCTGCTGTTGTCAGAAGCCTGCACCAACATGGCCTTGACCAGGCTGGGTGGGCTGGGAGCTCAACTCAACCTGCGGCATGACATTTATAACTAACAACCATTATCCCAAAGATGTCAAAGACAGGAAAGTAAAGGTGCTCAAAGATGCCCGACCCACAATAAATCAATCAATCAACAAACAAAATCAAGACAAGTCAAGCTGAATCGAGTTGAGTCAAGTGAAGCTGAGCCAGGCATGACCTTGCATAGAGCCGCTGATTGATAATTAGAGGCCAGTGAAGGGGAAGAATGGGCATTCCGGCTGACTTAACCCTAATCCTAACCCTAAACCTAATCTTAACCCGAACTCGAACCCATTACTGTCAACAAGTGGCAATGCTACTCTTCTGTTTGGGTTCTGGTGTGAAGGTAATTTGCTTTTCTGGATATAATCAAACAAGGAGCCGTAAAACCAGCCACCGATCCCCACAGGCAGCAAATAAAATAAAACCTGTTACTTTGTGGCATGATGACTCTATAATGAAATACTCTTTGTAATTTCAGGCTATACACAAACTGATAATGAGCAATTTGAAAACTAAACTTTTCACTCAAACCATAAGACTTCAATGATACAGAACTTCCTTTATGAAACTTTCCAGGATATCGGTCTGTGTCATTCTTATTCTCATTACCATAATGATAATAATTTCTATTTACAAAACATCCAAATGTCAGGCCTTCACAATCAGCAAATATGCATTCATAAACAGGGACGACCGCAAATTGCTAGGTAACACATTCTTGAAGGTGCTCTACTGGAAAACCATAACAGCGTTTTAATAATTATCGCGGCACAGTCTCTAAAGTGCTTCAGAATATTTAGCAATTATACATCGTTTATGAAGGTTTAATGCAGGGCCTTTGTACGCTAATTGTTACCACGGTTACCTTGTTCCCCACAGTCAGTGGCATTAAACTGACGGGCGGATGGCTTAGCAGGTAGCTCTGTGTGTGGCAGGTTAGAGGACGTTTAAAGAGATTCAATTTCATGCCCGTGTAAACACAATCTGGGAGGGAAAGCCTAGCACGGGGGCCAAATTAGCCCTGTGTGTGTGCGAGTGCACATTGACCTGTCCTCTTCATCTGTAAACACGGGCGGGCAACCTGGAGGCATGAGAAGTAATGGCACTGACAAAGGAGCCAGTAACAGAGGTCTGACAAACAAAGCTGCCTTAATACCCTGCCTTCTGCTGTACTGGGCTGGAAGGATGCGTGAGAGGTTCAGGGACATCCTCTCTTCATGCCTCCTGCTAGTGCCACAAAGAGTGTCCTGCAGGTGGCGCTATCCCCAAAGACACCAGCTGGCTTGCCGATGACAGTGGTGAGAATTTTTATTTCTGACGCCCCAGCCCAGCCACAGCCAGGGCGCAAATTCTCGTTTTACAGGGTGGTTCAGGAAAACTCAGTGATTTTCAGGAGAGAAGGGCTTCCTGATTGGCCAGTGAATGCCTTATACAGAAAAAACAGGCAGCACACATCGATGGGAGCATGTCCACTGGCCAATGAATTAGCACTTCTCATACTGTAAATATTAATGAGTCGGCCAATCATGTAGCGTTTCCCTCATGAATATTAATAAGATTTCCCAAACCACGGCTACAGCCAGGTCTGGTGGGTATGCGAACTGACCCACTTTATTACGCCTCCACACACAAGCCAGCCAATGTATCAGACCTTTCTATTGTATTCTCATATGGTGCCAAAAGGACTCAACACTGCACTGAAGTGGTCGGCCAGGATGACTGAGTCTCAGACCTGAATTTAACCAAAACAGCTATAACTCAACTGCAATAGGGAGGCAGGTTGTCTGAGATGTCTGCTGCATTGTCCCTTGTGCTGTCTGGGGTATGATCCAGGCTGACTGAGATCCTGCATGAAGGAAGTGGTATGAACAATGGAGGGATGGAAGGAACCAACAACATCCTCAACAACAGACCTTTTCATCATTCACACTGTAACGGAAACTAGATAACAGAAATTAACTAGCTTAACTTCCTTACCCTAAGTCAGAAAAATGAATCAAACTATTCATGAACCCTCTGGGGACGAGTGCATCCTCGGAGATGCAGCATATTTCTCACGTCTATTTCAGTTTATATCTCGCTGAAAACTTTATGTAGAATCATGAAAAAAACACTGGCTAAATCCGTAATCTGTCTTCTTTTCAAATGTCCACTGTCGGAAGTATTAAAGTTTTTATAATTAGGTTAAATTGGCAAACAAGTAAACCATGTCACCTTTCTTTGTTTTACCTGCATTTACTCATCTTCATGTAGCCAAGACTTTGGTGATCCGATATCTGGCATCATAACAAACTGCCACCATTGCTTACTATGTACTTTCATAATGTTCCTGCAAGTGCTCCAAACTGCATTTTGCAATATGTGTGTGTTCCCTACCGCAAGTTCCCAGAGGGTTAACACAGTAGTGCTCCTGCATTTGACTAGTCCTTCACAAGGCCAAGAGGAACTTCACACACCAACGCATACCCCATGTCACACCCAGCCCCGATCGCCCTCATGTGGACCACACCTCCTCGTTAACCCCGTGTGGAATCCTCCCGTTTGCCAGCTGTTGTTCGTTTCCTGCTCGTCACCTCCTGTATTTAGTCTACGTTCTGTCTAGTCTTCCCCAGATCCGTCATTAATGTTGTTAGTGTTGCTGAGGTTTGGTTATTGTTCGTCTCCCGTATGCTCCTTTTGCCCGAATTAAACCCCGTTTTCCACGTAACCTGGGCTCTCTCGCCTCCTTCCCCGCTCGCCTCAGCCCGCATCGTGACACCCCATCACATTGGAAACAAATGTGTCATCATGCCCCAGTCAGTGAAAGTGTGTTCCTTACCCCAAGTTGCCAGAGGGTTAACACAGTAGTGCTCCTGGTTTGACTAGTCCTTCATAAGCCCAGGAGGAACTTCACACATCAACGCATACCCCATCACATTGGAAACAAATGTGTGGAGTCTCCTTGAAGGTCATGACACCATTCATCATGCCTCAGAGCTGTGTGGTGCTCTACCCCACAGAGCTGCCGCTCTCTTCCAGTCAGACAGAAACGTTAGCTGACTAGACGACCTTTGACCCCATCCTCTCACACAGAACACATATGGGTGACTTCATCTGGCTTCTCTGACAGCCCAGACACCCGCTTGCCGCCACCAGCCACCGCGGCTTTCCGGGATTGACATGCTGGAGATTTTACAGCGCTGCTTGAATTTCGCTCTTCACTCCTTTTGACATTTATATTTTAAAACTTCGAAATATGCCATCATGGTGTCAAACGGTGTGTCGTGGTAGAGATTTAAAAGTTTAAATTCTTATACACTGTTGGAGGAAATGTAGAGATAGAGATGCAGGACCTGTATTTCAGTCTGCTGTCATCTCCTTCCCAGGAACAGCCAATCAGATTTTTAGTTTAAGCCCAGGGGCGGAGACCTGCTTGTACTCCCTTGCATCGCTGTCCAGTAACTAGCTCAGAGACACCCAAATCAACAAAATTTATTGTCCCAGCCAGCACGGTGTTTACCACCACCAAACCACACATTTGTGTGGGGCCCCTGAGGTTTGTGGTACCCTGTTGGTCACAAACAGGTACTACCCTAGGGTAGACTGGGGATCCGGAAGTGATTTTTTGAGTGGGGGCCCTATAAACAAAAAAACTAGCCCCTGGTTACAAGTACGGGTACCTTGTATTTGCATCGTGTGTTACGGGAGCGAGCAGGTCCAAGTTTTATAAAAGAAATAACTGCTATAACACCTGCTATAACACCTGCTATAATATCTGCTATAACACCTGCTATAACACCTGCTATAATATCTGCTATAACACCTGCTATAATATTTACTATAACACCTGCTATAACACCATCTCTGTTGCAGATTACGCCCAACAAAAGTCCATTTTTCGGGACAGAAATGG
>JAODKC010000053.1:4689641-4707616 GCA_026777985.1 Mormyrops attenuatus | reverse complement strand
TACTATAACACCTGCTATAACACCATCTCTGTTGCAGATTACGCCCAACAAAAGTCCATTTTTCGGGACAGAAATGGTTGAATGTCAGTGAGCTACCCCAGCATCAACTATTCTAATGACAACAATGAGACTGCAGCCATTTTATCCATACAAGCCTCCAGCTGTAATCAGCGGACATAAAATAAAAAATACAAATAACGGGTCATTTGTTGGGGAATTTACATCTGCTGAGGGAGCTCCTTTTCTAACAGAAACTCATCGAATGAGACAGCAGAGTTAAAAAACATAAAATAAAGACCGCTCTGCCTACTGCTGCGAGAACCAGACACAGTTTCTCTTTATTTGGCTTTACTGTTTGAAAGACCAATAACAAACAAGATTGAAATCCTTTTGAAAACACAGACACACACTTTAACATGCACATTACCACAGGCTGTTTACTCAGTACAGAACAACAAAGACTAAAAACAGACATGCATAATATCCAGAGCAGAGCTGTACTGTGGAGTATGTGAACCCTTCACAATGATCTGTCTTCCATATAATTCTTTTCTTGTGAACAAATTTTTATTTTAACTCAGTTAAAACTGGATTGAGAAGGTAGCAACACAGATTTGCAACAAAGTAATACCCTGAATATACCCGCGTTACCATCGTCATTAGTATGATCACTTGTATAGTTCTGATATAAACGTTCTCTTTATTTAATTTTCATCATGCCTATTCATCCATTTTCCAAACTCGATGTCCACAAAGGGGCAGTGTGTATGCAGGTTGTGCAACTAGGGAGCTGCAGCAAAAACCCACTAACACAGCAGCCCATTCTGGATAAGATTGGCTACCCCTGGTCTGGAGTCTTTCCTGGAAACAATGGATGCAACACAGGGAATAACCCTGGAGGGGGCGCCAACATTTTCACTGTGTCCTAATAATTAAACAAATTTAGCAAATGTTGCACAGGCAGCCCCCCAGTAATGAATGAGATCCATCCCCTAAGTCTATCTTTAAGTCAAATTTGTAGGTAAGTGCAAAACATATTAATACAGTACACAGCAATAATAAATTTACAGTAATAATACTATACATGGAGTCGACAAGCCTGTGAAGCCACGCAATGGTTTCAGGAATGTTACGAAGCAGTGCGTGCATTCATTAATTACGAACCGTCGTATTTAACCCGAACCCGAAGAGGCTATACAGCAGTCTATTCATAAGCACGAGTTCTCCGTAAGTCAGACGTTCTTGACCTAGAGACTGCCTGTATTCGGACGTCTTCATCTGAACATCCACTATCTGTTGGAATGAGTACTTGCGATTTAGCATGTGGGGACAGTGTTTTTATCAGCAGTGACTTCAGCAGAGTCTCCCGAGGAATCCCACACATCGCCAAGCCATTACTGATGCTAATCAGAAGGGCTATTTAGCTGACTATTCTGCAGGAGATGGAAACAACAGGTTTAGAAGTGGGGGGGGGGGGATTCAGTCATTTAAATCTCTGTTAACCACCAAGAGAACAGAGAAAGTGAGTGCTTGCTTTTAAATTTCAAAATCACCAGCACTCATACATAGATGTGCCTCCACAGATTATTTACCTGTGAAGGACTTGTCAAAGTCATTTTCCATATCTCAAGGGCGTTCAGTACTGCTGCCTACAGCCGACCATGTAAATGTGATTATAATGTTATCATAGGGGAGTGAACTCTCTCTAACATGTTTATGAAAGTGTGCCTGCTGATGGACTGACATCTTATCCAGAAGATCTTCTGCCTCATGGTCTGCTTTTTGCTCCATCAGGCTCTGGGTTATCTGTAGCCATATATTAAGGGATTATGAAAGATAGATGGATGGCCATATTATTTATTTACTTGTTTGTTGGTATGACATTAGCATATGACGTTAGCATACAACGTTAAAACTGAATCATTATGGTCTCTCTGCTTTGAAACTTCCATTTACTAACCCAGGGTTGGTAAGATGCATAATAAGTACATAAATAAACAAAGTCTGTCTCTTGGATACAAGTGAAAATGTGCTCACATCTCATGAAAAAGAAATTAAAACAAAACAAGTAAACCAGGCTTCGGGCTTGTTCACTGAAGTTGGGGAAAGGGGGTGCAGGAGAGAGACAGATGTTCTTTCATTTAAGATGAGGCAGGCACTAAAACCCGGGGGGGGGCTATTCTCTGATCCTGCGTGCTGTGGGTAAAGGCCACTATCACACTGGGACAAGGAGGTCCTCTCATCTACTCCATAGTTATATTAAGGCCATTGAAATGCAAACTCTGACTTTGTTACTAATGTTAACCAATGTGACCTACATAGTGCAGTGCTTACCAAACGGGATCTTAGCCAGTCTAGGGGACACACTAGATGGGATTCCAGTCAAAAAAGGGTGACTGAGCCAATGTACATGTTGGGAGGAAACTCATACTGATGGACCACTGTAGAGCCACACTGCTCACAAGACACCATGTCATTAGTGAAGAAACATCAGCCATGGATGGATGGATAGATGGTTGGACGTGTGCATTATATGTCACTGTTCTTCATCACAGGCTTTGGGCCCTCATGCCCCTGACTAGTACAAGTGGGTATGAAAAATGGATGGGTGCTTTTCATTATTATATGACATTAAAGTCTACAAGGAAGTACGCAAGCAAGCATTTCATTATACTTGTACTTGCACAGATGACAATAAAGCTTTTGAATCCCTCAAACCCTTGAATCCATGGTTTGTTTGTACGGTGTCACCTCATTAGTCCCCGGTCAGAGCCTTCATGGAACAGTACATCAAAGTTGATCATGAAAGAATCATTAGGGTGATAAAATATTCATTAGATGGAGAAGGAGAACGGCCAATTGAAGGCCACGGGGTAATTTTAGCATATCCATTGAGGAGAGGCAGGTGGTATTCGAATTGTGCGTGAAGCCTAATTATGCTTAATGATGCTAAATGAGGTTGACGACACACAGTGGGAAGAGCACCAATAGCAACATCCTTCTAGCTAACATGAGTCTCCTTCAAACACCAGGTGAGCAATGGACCTTGGACCTACTGGGGCTCATATAACCCTGAACGCGCAATTCTCTTCAGGCCCCATGCTTTGCATCCTAATATTAAACCCCCTCCCAAAAAACTACATTTGCATTAGCAGATGCTTTTATCCAAAAAGCAGGGTCAGACAGTCCCCAGCGCAACAGGGGGGTAAAGGTCTTGCTCTGGGGCCCAGCAATGAAACTACCTACCCTGGGATTTGAACGAGGAACCGTCTCATTACAGACACAGTATCCTAATGCACAGAGCCGCATAACATATAGTGCATAACTGAAGCACAACAGCAGAAAGATTAGACCTGCTGTAGGATGCCTGAGGGGAGGACATGGACCTTCCAGCGTGTTTTCTTTATGGGGGGCAGATGAAGAAAGAGCCCTTGACCTTCTGGGCATCCAATGTCACACTGACAACCAGCTGACTAGTAACCAGAGGTGCAGGAACCAATGAGGCTGTGGTTCAAATCCCTCCCAATATTTAACAGAATAGACCTTTACATAAAATTTTATGTTGACATAACTGCTCGGCTGAGGATGGGAGTCAAACTGGCGACTTTCCATTCACGGGCACAGGGGCCTAGCCCGCTGCCGTCTAACCACTGATTCACACAAGACCAACAGGGGGCGACAAAGAAACATCTGTTTAGCACATAATCGGTTCTGCAACCCAGCAGGAGGTGGAGCCTTCCACAAAGACCAAGTGTTAGCTTCCGGGGAGATCTCGCCGAGTGAGACTCGCCATGCCTGCCCGCCGTCGGGAGCAGAGAGACCTTAATGATGTCTGTCATTAAGCCGACAGGGAACGTTAATTGCCACCCCGCTGCTCATCATATAGCCGAACCTTATTTGAGAAGCAGAATACGAACTCATACAGAGCGCACTTTGTACACTATGTTTCTAAGTAACAAATGGCTACAACAGAAATAACCAAGTGATGTAAATGCAATAGTGAATAAGAAAAAAAAAACGCATGTGTTTGGTGTTGAAGCTACTGTAACATGATTAGTCTGTGCAGGTTTTAAGGGGAGCATAAACACGTCGTAGGAGGGTCTCTCACAGAAAATTATTTCGATAAATATATAAATCTCATTTTTCAGATTATGACAAGTATCTTCGAGCCGTCAAGGGCAATTATTTTTCTACAGTGTCTTATTTTTTTATTTCAGTGTTTCCATTTGTCTAATGACAACTGTGTTCTTAGTAAACAAGGAGGTCATTTTGTAACACTTCGAGACACAATGTGACAGTCGGTGCATTCTTCAAAGTTAAATGTAATTTAACTGGGGGACGGAAAAAAGCTACAACGTCTATTAAATGCACAAATATCATCCGTGCATAGATACAGTACCTACGAAAACTGTGAAATGTCACTCAGAAGCCTCCATGGATACTCATTTTCATGGCTGTGTGTTTTACTGGGACAGTTCCGTTTGCTATCTCTTCAAGACTTGAAACTTCAACCATCAAATAAAGAAAAATAAACAGAAACAGAACAGCACCCAAGCGTGCGTCTTCCTGCACACCGCCCCTACGGTAAAGGTTGCCTTGGAGACCAAACGAGGGACTCCCCTTGGAATGTGAACTGCACATCACCAAACGCATGCTTACAGTGGCCCCGCGGAGACATCATAGCATCATAACGCAGAGCTATAAATATGTTTCTGAAATAATTGTAGGCATGCAAACAGCTGACGTGTTGACAGACGCATTTTTCAGAGCATTACCCACAATTCAGCATTCCAACATCTGTGCTGTCTGTTCCAGCTGCGACTAGTGAGCCGGCGGCATAGACTCCGGTTTAGACAAGCGCGTTCGAGGAAATTATTACAGTGGCCTTCACGTCACTCTGTGTTTATCTGATCTACGGCAGCTCCAAGAGGCTGTTTGTGCTGTTTAGAGTGATAAAAACACGAAATAACAGCCCTTAAAACACAGCGACGGCAAGCTCTTTTCCAGACAGCCTGTGACATGAGACACATGACCAGAGACTAAAATAAAGCTTTATGCGCCATTTGTACAAGTATGAAAAAAGGTGCATTGGAATTCTCCTTTCCCCATACCCCATCGCGCTTTCCACTGAGACATACACACACATACAGTACTGTGCAAAAGTCTTAGGCAGTCAAAAAAATGTTTCCTGCTGTTGTAAGAGATTTTTATGTCTGTAAAAGAGTGTCACTTTAGCCATTTCAAAATCCCTCTTAAAGTTACCCCAGTATTTGCTGCGACTGTCCAATACACCAGTGTGCTTGGCTAATCGATACCTCATTGAATTATTTAACAAATGAAGTTAATTCATTTATTGAGCTGCTGGTAAAATATAATGAGAACATGGAATGTCTCAGGTGTCCCTGAGGTGAAGTTTGGGAACTGAAGCGGTGTTCATCAAGCCATCCAGCAAGTTATCAGTCACTTTAAGGAAAACAAGAAAAATTCTTACCAGTTTTTACTGTTACTCTTAATTTGCATATATTGTAATGTTAAATTGTCTTTTTTTTCTGAGCAAATACACACGTCCTACCCAGAAAAATTGCAACAGTTTAACAATTAAACAGTTTCTTTGAAAACCTGAAACTTTTGCATAGTACTGTACAGCTGAGGAAAAAATAGAGACACAGCAGTTGTTTTTAGTTTCAGTCATTTCTCAATTTATGGCCATGCGTCTGTGTGGAATATATATTTTTTTGTAATCTCCAACCTGGCATCTCATTGATGAAAGGCTTCTTACTTGCTTTATGGGTCTTCAGTCCTGCTTTTAGAAGCCTGATACAAACTATTCTAGCAGTGCACTTCACACCACTTAATGTTTCCCATTACTTTTTTAAGGTAACTTGACATGATCCTCCGATTCATGAGGCACTGCCAGATAAATTGACGGTCATCAGTGGTGTTACAAAGTCACTTCCGCCCTCTACCTGGCTGGGTTCTGGTTGCTCCCAGTGTCTCCTGCTTCACCTTATTCTTGTGTACTGATGTCTTAGAAACTTTGACTTTGCCTCGCAGTGGAGCCGTCTGCCAGGAGGACCATAATTAAACCAGGATTTAAAAATCCTCGACCCTGCAACCTTCCTATCACAGGCACCGAGGCCGGACTTACTAAGCTGCACACCATCACCGGGGTCTGAGGTACTCATGTCACAGGCACATGGGAATGGTTTCTCACTCTTGCTCTTTCGCCGGGGAATATTCCCTTCTGCTTTCCACCTGCAAACATCAGAGCTGATGCTGTTATTGGGCTGGAAATACAGACCCTGTCAAGATTGCTGGCTTTCTTAAATCAAAGTCTTTATTAACACAGTGAGCTATAATGTGAAGGATTACCAAGCACCTTTGTTTTGTAGGGCAGCCACAAAGTTATCCAGGTAAGAAGCACATCGCCCCCAGGGGGAGTGGAAGGTAAATGCATCTGTTAAACAGGCTTGACACAAAAAGCTATAAATAAATAAAGAGAAAAGAGCATGTTGGAGAAGGCCGACATCATGACCTATCATGCTGTGTTGAGTGGACAAATGAGCCGTGAAGAGAAAAACACTTAAGTAAAAGGGTACAGGAGTAGAAGGCGAGAGAAGAGCTGTGTAGCCCGTATAAAATACATCAGGTGGATACTAGATTACATGAAGACATCATTCTGAAGGCAAATTAATGTGGAGACCAGCTTCCACTGGTTTGCTCATACTGGTAAAGCTAAGACTCGCCCGCAGCAATGTGGCACCCAGTATTAAAAATGGAGAGAATTTGGCGGGTAGGGCTCGTTAAGTTTGCCGCTTAATTAGCACAATTACTCACAGGAAGGCTGCCTGATTCCACACTGCGCGATTAACCCCGGAGCAGGGAGCGGAGACGCTTGCCATTCTTCAACATGCAGCTCTCGTTTGAACTGACCTGGGATCAGCGCCATTCCGAGGCCGTGCTAATTAATGACTGCTGTCACCTCCGGTCAGGACCTCCGTGGCTTCGCAGCCAGCCAGAGCTGGAACAGAATGGACCTGCCTACAGCAGGATCTGCCATAAATTAGCCTGGATGCTAAGAACACCAAAGGGCTATCTGGGATAACTCCCACAAAGAACCAGCGCAAACAGCTTCACCGTCGTCCCTAATTTCATGGTGGAAGTGGGAGAGCCGATTAAAGACGTGTCAGAATCTCGCTAAAGCTGAATGCACAACGCATTTCCGTTACCATGAAATCCTGTTATTAATTTGACTCAGCTTACTTATATTATGATAGTCATTAACGGTATCATTTTTCAAAAATCATGCATGCACCCACGATGCATGCACATTAACTACGAATATGAGTTATTTTATATAGCACATCCATCCATCCATCCATCCATCCATACATCCATCCTCCAACCACAAATTCGGACAGGGTCACAGGGGAACCTATCCCAGGCAGCACAGGGCACAAGGCTGGGGGGGCACCTTAGATGGGATGTGATGCAACAGATACTATGCACATGCACATTCTTAATTACTTGCATATATGTAAGGTTTGGCGTATTTAATCATAAACAGACAGAGGAGCAGTAACCAGGAGGGCTGGGTCTGTGACGCATCCCAGTGACGGACGCATCCCCGTGACGTATCCCCGTGACGGACGCATCCCCGTGACGGACGCATCACTGTGACGCATCCCCGTGATGGACGCATCCCCGTGATGGACGCATCCCCGTGATGGACGCATCCCCGGGACAAAGCTACAGACAACTCAGCTGGTTAGTCTGTATTTTTACTTTTTGGACCTGAAATTTCAACCTCTGCACCTCCTGGTGCAAAGAGAATCAAGGAACCTGCCCCCCCGACCTCCCCCCCCTCGGTGCCAAAGTGTACCAAGCAAATCTGACAGCAAATTCCTTGGCTGCGTTTTGTTTCACATCTGCCTATAGGCTACCACAGCGAGCGCTGGCTTCTGGCCCCTGTGACGGCTCTCTGACATTAGTCTTTATCTTAACAGTAACATACATTTTGTGATCCTTACCATATAATTAGTGATTTAACCATACAAGCTGAATATATCCCAAAAGACGTCTGTCTAATAGATGAGTCTGATCTGTTAAATATTCACATTTTTTAAAAGATAAAAAACAGTAAAACCAAGCAGACAATCTGACAGATTTAAAGCTGAACGTTTTCAGTCCACAAACATACATAGATTAATTCCTCAGAGACTAGTTAGTTCTGTCGGTTCACGTCTGATTGCTGATAACCTGGGTAATAAGGGCAGGCAGAGTCCAAAGATGAGCAGCTTGGTGCAAACGAGGCCCATTTCAGATTCAATTACAGAGACTATTGATGCTTTTCAGGGCAGACAAAGGATAAGCTAGTAAAGCAAGCAGAAAAGATGGCAGATCAAAAGTACAGCGGGGTTACTTCAAGGGAGATAAACACCAACGTCTACAATAAACAGGTATAACCCAGAACAAATGGGTTTGGGGGCTAATTTGGTGCAGACTCACAGGGGGGCAGAGAGAAAAAGATGTTTTAGTCGTTTGAGTCGCACAAATACATTGGAGTGCCTCTTTTCTTTTTTGTCCCATCTTGCTCTCCGTTGAGACATACACAGTTGAGAGTGAAGCTTGGAGTCTGAGTGCAGGGGCAAGCAATTTATCTGCCCCCCCAGGAGCATTTTTTCAGGGGTGGGAGGGGGGTGTTAAGGGTCCTGGTCAAGGGCCCAGCAGAGGTGCTATTATTCTGCCAAAGCCACCGTTTCAACTGGCCACCTTCCAATGACAGACACAGAGGCCTGCCCCGCTAGGCCACCTTCCAATGACAGGCACAGAGGCCTGCTCCGCTAGGCCACCTTCCAATCACTGACACAGAGGCATGCCCCGCTATGCCACCTTCCAATGACAGGCACAGAGGTCTGCCCCGCTAGGCCACCTTCCAATGACAGGCACAGAGGCCTGCCCCGTAGGCCACCTTCCAATGACAGGCACAGAGGCCTGCCCCGCTGGGCCACCTTCCAATGACAAGCACAGAGGCCTGCCCCTCTAGGCCACCTTCCAATGACAGGCACAGAGGCCTGCTCCGCTAGGCCACCTTCCAATCACAGACACAGAAGCTTGCCCCGCTAGGCCACCTTCCAATCACAGACACAGAAGCTTGCCCCGCTAGGCCACCTTCCAATCACAGACGCAGAAGCTTGCCCCGCTAGGCCACCTTCCAATGACAGGCACAGAGGCCTGCCATGCTAGGCCACCTTCCAATCACGGACACAGAGGCCTGCCCCGCTATGCCACCTTCCAATGACAGGCACAGAGGCCTGCCCCGCTAGGCCACCTTCCAATCACAGGCACAGAGGCCTGCCCCGCTGGGCCGAACATCACCTTGGACACAGACACATTCATTGGTTGCTGCTTATCAAAGTAAAAGAAAACGTCACTTTTATTGGAAGTGAAGAGTTTACAGGGATTTACTTCAGGGTGAAGCCGGGCATTCAAAATGAGTATCTTAAAACTGCTTCACATGGTCCGTATCCCACAATGTACCTGGTTCCACCAGACGTGCAACATCATGTCTCCTGAGCATAGACTGTGAGCATTCAAAACAACCACTGCTAGAACCTTTTAACAAAAGTGATTCGGGGGTGAGGGAAGCCATGGGACCTTATTGTGTCGACTTTCCGAACCTTGCAAACATATTCCAATTACACAAATAAAAACTAGACGAGAAACATGCCCAGCAGGATAAACTGAAACAACAGAAAGTGAAAACAGGCCATCTTTACTTGCCCTGACCCTTACTGTGTACACAAATCGCTGAATAACATGCCTGTCAGTACAAGGCAGGACAGTTACAAAAGGCAAATAGGCGTATAATGGAAAATACATCTGGTTGTCATTCTGTATGGAACAGTGATAAGTATTAACTGTGTTTCTGAATTACTGACCTGACATAGGATGGTCAACTCTGCATACAATTTGAAATGGTAAGGAAGACATCTCAGTATGTTTGAGAGGCAGTTGACCACCACCAGAAGGCACTAGTAGACAGACAAATAGATAGAGAGAGAGAGAGACAGACAGACAAAGGCAGGCAGGTAGACAAACAGGCAGGCAGACACACAGAAACAAACAGACGGACAGACGGAGATATAAATAGAGACAAATAGAGGAATAGTAATATAAACAATAATATAAACAGATAATAATATAAACAGACAGATTGATAGAGACAGACAGACAGAGAGACAGGCAGACAGACAGAGAGACAGACAGAGAGGCAGGTAGACAGGCGGAAAAACAGGAAGGCTGGTAGACAGCCAGACAGAAGGACAGACTGACAGGCAGACGGAGAGACAGACAGAGAGGCAGACAAAGGCAGGCAGGTAGACAAACAGGCGGGCAGGTAGACAGGCAGACAAACCGGAAGGCTGGTAGACAGCCAGACAGACAGACAGACAGACAAATAGAATTTAGGCATCCAGTAGCTTATGCATACAAAAGACCAGTATACAAAAGAATAATAAGAAGAAGAATAAAAAAGTAATATAACTAACGATACTAACAATAGTAACAATAATTAGGGATAACAATAATATTGAAAAATGTAGTAGTAGTAAGAATACTAATCACCACAGAGTCATAGTGACAGAGTATTTGCCGATGTAGGTAGTGGTAGTGTGAGTGCAAAGTGATGTGCAAGATAGAGTGTATGCCACTAGGTTTGCACTGTTTTAAGCAATAAAAAAGGGACAGAAATATTCTGCAGAGATAGTATCATTATTGATATAGGCATGTATTATTTATCACTGTTATAAAAGTGAGAGCAGCATTGTGGTGGCCCGTTGTGGCCCAGCAGGTAAGGCCTGTCTGCCTGTTACTGGAAGGTCACTAGTTGGAACCGAGGCTCAGCACATATGCGTGTTAAGCAAGGCCCTTAACTCCCAGCTTCCTGGGTGATGCAACAGGGGGCTGCCCTTCACAGCCAGGTTACTCTACAAAGAATAAGTCGAGGGAGGCGTAAAGACAATTTCCTCACGGGGATCAATAAAGTATCAATTATTATTAAATGATAAGTCTTGCACAAGCACAGATACATTAGAAAACTTCTCTTTGCCTACCCCATGTTGCTGCCCATAGCTTGGGGGTGACAGTGCAGGGGGTTAAGGACGCGTGACTGTTCTGCGAGGCTCAAATCTGTGATCTTCTGACCACAGGTACAGAAGTGATCACAGGCACTTAGTCTGCCGAGCCGCTCACCAGCCCCAGCGTGTAGGTCTCAAAGAAGAGCAAGGTGGGATACGTGAAAAGAAGCACTCCTATGTGCCAGTACTCGCAACTAAAGCATCCTCTTATTTTTATTCACCTGAAATACTGAACGCAGACACAGGAGCACCCAGGTCAGGCTCAGAGGGGGAGCAGGAGCCTATCGCAGGCAGCACAGTGCACAAGGCTGGTATACATCCTAGACATAATGCCAGAGACAAATTTCAAAGCAGCTATGTGTTAAACACGGAAAAAGATTCAGTGAAGTATACTTTAGGATGAAAGGAGCCCATCATCACATGAAAGGAGGGAGAATAAAAAAGAACAGAGTTTAGACTAGAAGAGCATGCAGAAGTGACACGTCAGCAGATTATGCTGAAGTCAGCACCATGTCCAAGGTTGCATAGATTAGACAGACAGGCAGGCAGGCATGCAAGTAGATAGATACGCAGCCAGGCAGACAGATAGAGAGATGCAGAGGCAGGCAGGCAGGCAGACAGACAGAAAGGTAGGCAGACAGGCAGGCAGGCAGATAGACACAGAGGGAGCCAGACAGACAGAAAGGTAGGCAGACAGGCAGGCAGGCAGATAGACGCAGAGGGAGCCAGACAGACAGAAAGGTAGGCAGAGAGGCAGTTACATAGACAGACACAGGGGTAGGCAGTTAGACAGATAGACAGGCAGGCAGGCAGACAGACAGGCATGCATGCAAGCAGACAGACAGGCGCAGACACAGGCAGACAGAAAGAAGCAGAGGCAGGCAGGCAGACAGAAACAGAGACAGGCAGGCAGACAGAGATGCAAAAGGAGGCAGACAGATAGACAAGTAGGTATACATACAGAGAAACAGACAGACAGACAGGCAGGTTGGTAGGTAGGCAGACAGACACAGGGGCAGGCAGGTAGACAAACAGACAGGCAGTTAGACAGACAGACAGGCAGTTAGACAGAGAGACAGGTAGACAGACAGACAGGCAGGTAGGCAGACATACAAAGAGGCAGGCAGACAGACAGGCAGGTAATTAAGCAAGCAGGCAGACAGTTTGTGATCTGAATTTTTAGATTCAGTCAGCATAAAAAACAGTGATTAAGATGCACAAAGGCAATCAAGCAGTCATTGTGTGAAGCAATGAAATAAAGTCACCAAAAATGTAACGTTCACTGCAAAGGTCTAAAAGCACAGCGGGGATTGAGGGTTATTAACATACATTAGTAGTTAGTGTGTGAATGGCTGAGGTAATACTGGAAGAACGTCTTATTTTTCGGCCAAACAAAGAGGGAATACTCAATAGTTCTGACAGATGCCAGAAACTTCTTGCACTAGCGGGACATCTGTATTAAAGAACAAAGTGTCAAACATCACAGCAACGTCTGAAAGGTGTAGAGAGGGAAGAGGCATCTCGAGGGTACTGATTTACCGTGTGCTAGTCCGGGACCGGGAAGGACGGGCTCGACAGAGCGGCGCTGGGGAGCAGGGCAGAGACAGTGCGCCAGTGAGAAGCTCCTGCTTTACAGGGCTTAAGCACCAGATGGGCCGTGGGGCTATGAATCAGACAGAGGATCTGGGAGAACATAAGGGAAAATCCGACTGTGAGATGCAACAGTCTAGACGAGCAAAAGAGCTAAAGTCTGCAACCCAAGCCATGTGATGAGGGAGACTTCAGACTTTGTAAGAGAAACACGGGCCGGTATTGGGGGGTACACACTGGGAAGGAATGGGCTGGAGTCTTCTTAGACTTGGAGGCAGAGACAGCCATGCCATAAGCTTCAGAGATATGCATGGGAAAGGATCAATTATAAGCGCCAATGGGCCTGGAGAACACGCACAATTATCTGAACTTCCTGATTGGAGGGCAGGCAGTCACGTGACAGGTGACCACAGGCCGACAGGTGGTTCGTACGCTTACCTGCTGATATTACCAGGGGATTCCTCCATCAGATTTCTGACAGCCCAGAGGAAAGGAGCTCCTAATTGGCATGAAACGATGGCTACGTTTGCTTCCGCTTGCCTCGACAGGGCCGATGAGCAGGCCACCAGCAAAACCACAAATCAGTGAAGAGCAGGGAAGCACTGCCACCTACTGGCACATATGGAATTGCACAATAAGTTCTAAAACTACACCAAGAAATTGAAATTTTGGGTGTATAAAAAATTACATAAAAATGTCTCCCACGTTATTATTTTCATAAATTTCTTATGTTTAAAGACCCTTTCAAACCCAGCAGTACTTCCAAAATACTTTCAAAATATACTCTGCAATCCTTTGCGAATCCGTCAGTTGTATAATAAATCAGTAAATATGTCACCATTAATGAAGACTGATCAAAGGCTTTGGGAAGGCACTCGGCACTTTGATATCATACAGGGAGATGCAGAGCGCAGTCGGCAACAATCACATCCGAAGCGATCAAAACAATACAATGGTTAAATTTAACTACACCACAGCATATGGTCATTAAGCAATCACCACACACATTACACTCCATCTATCTATCTATCTATCTATCTATCTATCTATATACAACCTTCTCTAAACGGGTAATCAAATACATAAAAGTACAACTTCAGAAAGTCTTCCACACAGCATCATTTTTTTGCAAATTGCCTTCAACATGTATTTGCAAAGTAATACAGTGTTTTAGTCTAATTAGTATCTAAATAAGATATTAAGAAGAAAACATCCACAGGGGAACAGTTTAGTGTAAGTCTGCTCCTTAAATATTAATAAACTGTTAGCAATAATTCACTAATATAATAGTAATTAAAACATAGATTCACTTACAATTACAAACAAAATTTAGAAACGTATCACAAAGATATTACTCCTGCCTAACAATGTATTCATTATAACTGAGCTATAATTGATGCCCAATTATAATCCATTTCTGAGCATGCCTACTGACCCATTACTTTATATTTGCAAGTGGTTTACAAGCTCTTTGTAAACAACCAAGAGCAAGATATGATTGTAATACATTTCTAATTTTATGAATGAATCTTTCTATGAACATATTATCATTATTTTAATAATAACCTGACCAGTCTAACGTTATGTAACAGAAGGGTGCACCAGCTCTATTTTCACTGCCTACTAGTGGTCAAGAGGATGAACTGCACCAGTGTGGCCAAGCAAAGGGACACCACTCAATGTCAGACAATAATATGCCAACAATCATGCAGTTATTGGGTCGTCTAGTATCTGCACTTAGCAAGTATATTGAGGGAGAACTGATTTACAGGCAAGTGTTGATGGCATTTCAGTTGGTGACTGACTACGTGTGAAGGTCCTGACTTTGAAGACCAGCTGGAGAAGAGTCAAAGAGCATTTACACGGGTGAGACTGAGCCCAGAAGGCATTTCAAGTACATTCACGTCTGAGTGAGCATGTTGCGCTAGACAGGCTAGCGGCTGCTGGGATTGGCTGGGGAACACAATATATAATGGCCGAAAAACCAGGGGGGTCACATCAGGGCCTCAGACGGGGGCTTAGTCATGGGAACCAAGCCACCACGAGACGCCCATCTGTGCTCCATATAAATGACAGCGGGGGGGCAGACCCCCCCCACCCGCAGCATCGCAAGCAGGCAGGTGTTCCCCAAACATCTCGTTGCAATTCAGCAGGCCTATCTTATGAGTCACAGGGGGGTAATTTGGGGGGAGACTGAAAATAAAAGCAGGGAGATTTCCCTAGTCTGTATGGGCATGGTGATTCCTGGAACATGCAAGATTGTTCAGGGTCGTTTCAACATTCCTTCCCTTAGAATACAAATTCGGATCCAGCTTAAGGGAATTACACAAGTTACAAATGCACCTCACACTGAAAAGGGCGACTCACAATAGTCCAAAGCCAAACATTAATAACAAAAAGATAACTTTTAGATTAAACCATTTATTAAGAAACTTTTCCAGTGTAAAAATACAGCCACAATATATGGTAAAGTTAATCCGAGGCATGCGCATGGATGGCGAGATGGAAACTGGTAATTAAACGGATTAACGAAGCAACAGGTTTTAAAGTGTAATTACATACCTGAGAATAACCAAACATGTGAATTAACAGATGAAAACCAAGGCAATCATTTAAATAATGCAAGAAAGATAAGTCACACATCATAATCAATGCCAGATGCCTGAATGCTGCAGAACTAATGTAAGGTACGGTGTTAAGCGCATCGTGGGGGCTGCAGATCCAAGGCAGTAATAGCAAGCGACAATTTGCACTGTGACATAACTCTTCAGCTATCCTTTTCCAGTACATCTTTGCACAGAATGTGTTTTTTGTGAACATACTGTGTAGACACTGTATCTACTGGCATTGAAACACACACACACACACAAACACACACACACAAGCATGCACACACCTTTATGTACGCCGTTCCTGCTGGCTGAGATGCAGAGATGCAGCGTAGTTAGATCGGTCTGAAAGTCAATCACTTACTCAAATGTGCACACACACCTGGAGGTACTTCCAGGCCCTTTACTCATCACAGCTGATGATTCATGAAGACACCTGTATATCTTCTGGAAGTGACGCCTCCAGGGTTGACCCAGGACTCCTCTTTATCACACCAGGAAGAACGGCAGAACTTGGGTTTGAAATCCTCGAGCATCTATGGGGGATCTATGGCATACTGGTGGCACGCAGCACATGACCTCTGAAGCAGCAACCCATGAGACAACCCAGAAATATACAGTCAGCATACAAGGAGATATGCATTACATATTACAGCTATAAAATGAAGCCTGACTCGTATGTAATGACAAAGGTGATGGGACGCCGTTGAGACAAGCACCAGTAGAGTGAAGACCAGCAGCTCCTTTAAACATCGAGAATTTGAAATGATCACACTAAAAGTATGAGCACACAATCTGGCGACCACACGTTACTGGGAGGGGTGGGGTTCCTCATCACTGAAATGTCCACCTCCACCTGTGCAGGGGTCAGGTTTCCACACCTGGGCAGCGCAGAGCAGAGCCTAGCTCCAGGCACTGGAGGGCCGTAGGACCCAGGGAGAGAACATGTGATGGGTATCCCCACAGTCAAAGTGCCGGCTAAGTCCAAGACCAGTGTTTCTCAATCGGTCTTCAGCGACCTGCAGACAGTCCATGTTTTTGCTCCCTCCCAACTCCCGGAAGCAAAAATGTGGACTGTCTGGCTGGAAGATGGGACGGAGCAAAAACTGTCTGTGGGCCCCCCTGGACTGGGTTGGGAAAAACTGCTCAAGACTCATCTAGGACTGGAGGACCCGGGTCTTTCTGCCAGGTGGGGGCCTTGGATGCAGGAAACCTTAAAACCCCATGAGCACATCGCGCTCCTGGATGCTGGTGTAGAAGGGCTTCCCAAAGACGAAGGAGTGCAGGCCGGACTTGAGCTTCTCGGCCAGGGCCATGATGATGTTCAGGTCGCCCTCGGAGGTCAGGTCCAGGTCCGTCTTCAGGCTGCGCAGCGAACGAAAAGGCTTCTTCCCCTTCTGCCTGCAGGGGGACGGAGAGGGGACCTGTCAGAATGTGAGCTGCCGGCGTCCGAGACACAGCTCTCCTACACACACGGCTTAACGCATCAAAGCTGAACTATAACCACAACGACCACATTCCATGCCAAATGTGTGTTATTCTGGGAGAAACACATGTGCGGCTACATGTTCCATGCCTGAACCTACATAATACGTGCAAAAGAAGAAAAATGAATCCAACAGCCGACCTGGAAATGAAGTGAAGTAACTGCTTTACACTGAAAGGCAGTTTGTGGATATTCTTCAATCCCGAGTGGTCGGCAGTGGTGACAATGATGTCATTTCCTTTCTGTTAGTTGCCACCCTCAGATACTCAGGACCATTTCCCGAGTGTTTATGAAAGGATCCCTCTTTAAAAGACCAGGCAATACGAAATATACAGATATTTTTCTAATTTCTACTAAATTTTTGTTCATGGTGTAGTGGACATTATGGTATTAGTTTGGTTTTCAGCCTTTTGCAAACCGTAGCCTGTCTTCTCAATGAACAAGAATATTTTTTCACTGTTATTTTTGTTCGCTGTAGACCAGTTATTTGTGGACAGCTTCAGATGAAGGAACAGCATGTAAGAATTTTACAAGATTTACCTGTTATAAAAAAATTGATTATAATTCTGTTTTGCAATAGTAAAAATCTTTACATGCGACACTTAAAAACCCAGGAGTGCAGGACGAGTTTGCTTTCAAAAGGAGGAAATGGGCCACGACTCACGTCTCGTCCTCGATGTACTTCAGCAGCGTGAGGGCCTTCCTGTGCAGCAACAGCAGGAACTGGGCCAGGTACGTGCTGCGCAGCGATAGGCCCGGCTTCAGCAGGAACACCTATGAGGGATGAGCCCAAGGTGAGTGGAGGCAGCGACGGCTAATCACGAAGGATCTAAATTCGAGGTGGAGTCAGGACACTCGGGGAGGGGTGGAGCTATGGACATGGGGACATAACAATAAGGCTGCAATCTACTGAAGGAGGGTATGGCTAAATAGAAAGGGCACAGCTTACTGAAATGAGGAGGCAGGGCTAACAGCTGGTAGACTAACCAGGATAGGGACATATTATGTATGAGAGGGGAGGAGCAACACAGAAAAGGCGTCACTGACAGGGCCTGGGGGGGGGGGGGGGGGCGCGGGGGCGGGGGCCCCGCCCCCGCCCCCCCCCCAGCCCGCCACGGGGCCCCGGCCCGACACGGACCGGCGAGAGAGAAG
>JAODKC010000053.1:4667280-4679493 GCA_026777985.1 Mormyrops attenuatus | reverse complement strand
CTGAGCGTGAGCGTGATTGGGGCTGGGGCTGGGGCTGGGGCTGGGGCTGGGGCTGGGGGGGGAGGAACTAGTTTGAGAAGGTAGCAGGGAAATGCAACGCAAACCCAACGCAAGAACGTTTGAGGCTGAGGTAGAATGAAATTCCAGACAATTTTAGAATTCCGCCCGGATGCATTTTTTATGTCTTAAAAAGAGGACATGTCCGGATAAAAGGCGCCGTATGGTCACCCTAACTTAGGTACTACTGGGCAGCACCCACATTTCCTTCAGAGCTGCTTCAGCGACAGACAGGTTGTGCCATCCAGCATGCTACTGCTGTATCCAGCTGTTTCTTAGTACTTGTGGCCCTCCTGTTAGCGTTAACGACTCTCGCTAATCCCCTCTGATCTCTTTCACTAATGTTTTTTTTTGCCCATAGAAAGGCCATTTACCTGATGCTTTTATATCCATCACACCATTTTCTGTAAAATCTAGATGCGGTAGTGTGTGAGAATCCCCGGAGGGAGGGTATGTCTGACATGCTGGATGCTGGAACCATCACTTACGGTACCAACATTCACACCACGTTCAAAAACAACTGGGATCGGGGATCTCAGCCATTCACCTCATTCTGTTAACGAAACAGTGAACCTTCCATAATAGACTGGCCACTGAAAGTGTGTCTTGTGTGTGTGTGTGTGTGTGTGTGTGTGTGTGGATTAGGTTTATATTACATTGTGGGGTCCAAATGTCCCCCACAATGAATACAAACCTGTTCAGGTCCCCACAAAGATCTGTGAATGCAATCAAAAAAGTAAAAATGCAAAAAAGTCTCATATTTTGTTTGGTTACTTATGGTTAAGGTTTAGGGCTGGGTGGGGGTTAAGGTTGTCATGTTGGTATTAGAGTTTTCCCCATAGAAATGAATGGAGTGTCCCTAAAAAGATATAATTACAAACCTGTGTGTGTGTGTGTGTGCACATACCATGCAGCTCAGAAGTGTCAGCAAGCTGTCAGACATGCAGTTGCGCTATTGAGTGCAGCAGAGTGCCCAGTGACACAGGGAGAACATGCAAACTCCACACACACCAAAAGGCTGACGTGAGCCCCCCAAAGCTAGAAGTGTGAGGCACAACTCAACCACCGTGCCTGCATTTTTAAGACGGCAAAAAAAGCCAGATACCACGTCAAGCAAGTCATTGACAGAAGTATACGATCTAGAGATTATTTCCAGCGTTTTCTTTCACCCGTCCAATTACACGATGGTTCCCTGTTTCAGCGTTCCCCAAGAGCAGCCGTCTTCTGGGGTCAGATTGAATGTTTCACTGGAAATTCAGTTTAATTGCTTTTCCCTTCACTGTTCAGACCGAAGGCCGCCTTATCCTTTCACGGGCTCGAGGTGCGGCCATTTCCGAGCGAATGAGATGCGTGTTTCCTGGAGGTAATTACAGGCTGTCCTGGAAAATTGCGTGCGCACTGATGCTCTGAGCGGCCGTCGCGATCCCCATGCGTTACCAAGCTCTCATTCCTCCTGCTCAGAGTGTACAAGCCAGGAATTTTGTTCAGATGACTGCTTACCTGCTAAATACAAACCCATAAGAACAGTAGATTTGCTTCCAGATTCTTCTAGAATGCAGAGTCCCTCAAAGACTTTCCAGGATATGCCTCTTTATACAAACAACAGTAATAGGAAAATAAAAATAACATCCTATTAAAATACTTTCACAATGATGTGTCTTCTTTTCAACATTTAATCATACCTCTTACGCAGACAGGCGGGATGCAGTTGGCATATTTTCTAAATGTATGGTGATGTTACCAATGCAATTATTTTAAAGAATAACTCAATGTACTGTAATGTGCAGGCAGGTGGGCCTGCTTCTCTTCTTAAAAGGCTAAATATTTCTGCTTCTTTGTTCATATTCTCCTTTTGAAATCCTGTTGTTACTTTCTGAAGTAAGAGTGTGTGAGGGCCATTGCTGTATCCTTATTAATTGTAAAGCTATAAATGTCTGCCTTGCTAGTGATGTTTAGATGTCCCAAATAGTTCAGATCAAAGCTGAGAGCTTCTCAACATCGGGCGAGGAGAGCCATGTGACATAGGGACCTAGCTGGGATCTCGATTTTATTAGGAGAGAGAGGAAATAAACAAAAATGACCAATATGGTAAAGATACGAGCCAAGGAACCTGGGCTAGTAACGGCCCAGGCAGTTGGGAAGTCTCTGCACACTGCAGCCAATTCCTGTGGCGTCACGGCTTGGCTCTCGCTCTCAGCCAGCTGTGGCATTTTATATAGACTGCCAAGTGTCCTTCCAAATCACATCCAACCAGTTGAATTAACCACAGGTGGACTCTGAACAAGGTGCAGAAACATCTCAAAGATGAGCAACAGAAGTGGGATGCATCTCAGCTGAATTTCAAGCATCGATGGTGCGAATACTTTAGTCCATGTGAGTTTCACGTGTTATATTTCGAAGAAATTATTAAAATCCCATTTTTTGTTTTGTCATCGTGAATTATTAAGCATAGACTGCTGACGGAAGAGATGGATTAAAATGATATTAGCATAAAGCTAAAACATGGTGAATACTTCTTGACTGTATGTATCCTGGACAAAAAGGGACCCCAATGAATGGACTTGGGGTGGTGTAGGTGACTCAGTGGCCAGTGCCGTTTCTCACATATCCGGGGGGGGTGCTGAAATCCCACCTCCCCTCTCCCTGTCGGGTTCTCTTCAGGATTGCAGGGATCTCCACTGGGTTCTTCATATCTGTCACTCTAAGCAGTGCAGGCAGTCCCCGGGTTAAGAACGGACAAGTTGTGCTTACGGATGGACTGCCATAAAGCTATCGTGTAACAAATTCGGGTTAAAAACAGTGATCCATAATAACCAATGCATGTGCTGCTTTGTGATGCTCGTGAAAACATCACACGTGCTCAGCAGTTCGTCAGCTTCAGGTACAGCCCTGTAAGTAGTTCCTTTTATTATTACTGTATAATTATTATGGTTATCATGCACTGTAATATTTATTTTTCCAACTTGCCTAGAAATTTGACTTGTAACCTGAGGACTGTAGATGTATGAGGGTGAGTGATGGCCTTTGGAACTGATGTAAACATTACAAACCAATTATTATTTTTTTTGGGGGGGGGGGGTGAATACATCAACAGGCACAAAATGCTGTGAAGGGGACCCCAGAGACCCTGCAAGGAACCCAGGAATGAATCACTGAAAAAGGTTCCAGTCCCCTAAACCCTAACCCTCCGCCCAAGTATATTAAACTCTTTGTCTCGTTATCAAAACAGTTTCTAGCAATACAAAGCAATACATATGTAGTATAATGCAGTTCCAGCATGGAGCCTGTTGTCATACCCTCAAGGCGGTACTTAACAGGAATCCCGTACCTCTGTACAAATTGAAAGACACTGAAGATTTTGGTATGTGACTTGTCTGGGACAGAAGCTCTTTCTAAGAGGCTAAATGATGTAAGATTTCTGTGTTAACAGATCATTCCGATTAGTGTCCCCCCCCCCAAGGAGCATGTGGCCCCAATCAGGCCTCATTACATGGGTGAAAAGTGGCTTCTGATCTTCACAAATACTGAAATCTTGATCAGACGCAGTTCCTCCTCTCTTTTGGACAGATAAGGGGCAAAAATGTCTAGTGACTGCCAGAAGCGTCAGCAGTCGCCCATAACTACATTTTTAAGCAAGTTGCAAAACTTGAGAAGCCATTGCTAGGGCTCATTCGATTTCGCAAAATACTAAACCCCCGAAATGAAAGGCAATCTCCTCTCTTCAAAGGAGTAGAGGAGAAATGTCACACTTCAAGGCCTCGCTAGTTTCCTGTAATTATACTATCAAGTCTGTTATTGTCATGACTGGGAATTAAATTGAAGGCACCCAGTACAAATGCTTCATGCATTTACTCTGGGCTGTTTGAGTGTAGGTGGCACCGTGGTTCAGTAGGTAACACTAATGCCTGAACCAATCAATCAGGAACACTGGGTACACTGCACACTGGAGCAGGGAGGGAGGTATAATGTGGGCTGCTGGGGGTCCCTGTGCACTGGGGTTATAATGCCCGCCGTAGAGGGTGTACCCCAGCCCCCAGCCCCAAGCTGAGGCCTCTCTCCGACTGAAGCCAGGATAAGTGGCTACAAGACAGATGGTGAACATAGACCTTTGGATTTTTGTTTCATTACTGGCATTTAAGTCAGACTTCATAGTCAGTCCATCCTTGATGACATCAGATAGGCGATGAAGACAGATGGCGGGCTTCTCTGTCACTCTTTGGCGGGAGCCGGAGACACATCAGTCTCCTTAAACCCTGGTGATTAACGGGCCCTGCGCGGTGCAGATGGCTCCCTGGGTATCCTCCCACTCTGAATGATGTTGTGGCGGCCCACCGTGAAGTCAATCATAGATGGTCCTGTTTACCTAATAAGGTGTCACGGCCTATGGAGTGTTTCCTGCCGCTAAAGTCGTGAGTCGTACAGGTGCTTATATGAAGAGCACATTCCATATGAAGCCACATAAAAATTATTTAAGAAACACGTTTAGCTATCCATAAAGATAATAAAATCTAACGAGTGCGTGCATCTCAGGATCAGGTAAAAAATAAAGAACGCATGTTTATTATCCTCAAACCCACCATGTCATTAATTAAAACGGCTAATAATAATTAATAATAATAATAATAATAGGCTTCAAACAAGGTCAGTTCACGTCAGCTTATGAAAATGTATCTTCATGTGTAATGTAATGGCAATTTAGCATTTCGGAATTAACATCCTTGCAACATTTCTCATTCGTGAGATAATAAAGGTTTATTCTATTCTATTAGGAAACGGAAGAAAAAAACAAAACGATCATTTATCACATGCTGCATTTTTTCCACCTGGGACTCAGAAATTAATGTGGTTTAATCACATTATATGTGTCAACAGTAACAGTAATTCGAGCCGGTCTTTCTATAATGGGGGCGGTCTGTGTGCGGAAAGAAGAGTGAATGGGTTCAGCAGTCAGGAGCCAGTGGCGGTTATGCAGATAAGGACATGGACAGAAGGTTTGAGAAGCTTCCCTGCCAAACCTCGCAGGGAATAAGAGGAGACAGAGCTCCAAGGCTCCCCGCCATCCTGTACCCTGTACCAGCCATCACCACAAGCCACTGTTCTTACTGGGAATCTGACAGCTTGAGGAGTGCGTCTGTATATACTGTGCAGGCTGATGGCCTTTCTAGATGTTTAGAGATTCCTCTTAGCTGCGTGTTTAATTCTCCAAGGAAACTGCTGCATTGACATCATTTTTTTTGTACAGGTGATGAGGGGTTAAGAGCTAATCACAGCCGACGGACCATCAAGTATCACAAAGCGTCAAGGTGCCTCTGATTATCTCGCTCCGCGGGTGCTGAAGTAGTGAGGAACCGATTAGGTAGGATAACCTGCATGTTTCAAGCCCTTTGCTACTGAAAGATGGTGGAAGAGAGAGCCACCGGGATGCAGAGATGGGTATTCACTTGGTTGTCACTTGGTTGTCACTTTCATCGCCATCCTGGCCCCTCAAGTCCTGATTCTATTTTATGCAGTCAGCTAAGCTAATCATTGCCATGGTGGTCTCTGTGCTCAGCTCAGTAGCTCGATGTCGTGGAAAATTGCTGTTTCGACGTGGTAGACCGCCTGGAGGTAAAAAGGATATAAAATGACTGCCAAGGATCTTCAGCATCCACAAGCATTACTGGTGTGTTAGTATTGCAGGTTCTCACACTGCAGCTGAGTATAACTCCGCCAAACTTTGTTTATAACCATTACTGCAGTGCTCCGGACTAGCCCACTGTCTAATACAGCATGTTGGAGCCTCCTTTAAGATATGAAGCGTTTCTGTTTGCTCATATGTTCATTAAAGAGGTCATTAGTCATCAACTGTGAGTACAGACGGCCGTAGATGCAGTGTTGAGAAGGTTACTTTTGAACTGTATTAGGTTACATGTACGGTTTTTATCATAAAGAATATGATCGATGCACTAGGCTTGATCGATGACACCCAAGTAATGGACTTTAAGATCTTTCAGTAAATTCCAGTGCATACTGGCAGCTAAGCTATGTGGGACAGTCTTTGATGTTTGGCAAAAGCCCTTCAAGGTTTTAAAGTCATTTTTAAAGTGATTTAGACATCATAGATAATGCCAATGCAATTATTTTGCTCCATCACCCCTTATCAAGCTTGTTTATGTTGATGTACCCTTCCTTTCTCTTAATGAGTTTTAAATTTCAGTTTCTCAATATGATACAAAAATATTCCCTTGTTTCAAGGCTATGCTCCAGGTCTTTATCTAATAACAGGTAAGAAATGACAGATTGAGTTTCTCAGGCAACTTTTATAGAAAATGTACCACATTCCGGAATTAGAATACACCCACTTACAGACTATGATCTTCTTTTAAATAAAAGTCACTTACATGATTCTGAAACACTGTAATTATTTTTAAATATAATTTTAAGTGCTACTTATCTGCTCTGCAGGCCAAAGGCCACAATTATTCCTTTTTAAATAATTGGGGTTTTTTTGTTCCTCTGTTATCTCAGCAGGTTATTCAATTCCCTTGATAACAGAAAAAAATGTCATATTTATTGAGCGAATGTTTTTATTCAAAGGGACACGCAGGGTCAGTCAGTCCATGAAGCAATTGGGGATTAAAGGTCGAGCTCTAGAGCCTAATTGTCAAATTACTCTGCTGACCCTAAGATTTGAACCCATGACCTCCTGATCATAGGCACATTGTCCTAACAGACTGATCCAAATTTAATGGGCCTTAGTGGCATTTATAAAGTTTGGCATGAGCTTTGTGTGTCTGTGTGTGCGCATGTTCTTCACAGACACAGACATGGTCAGGGTACACGAGATTCCTCTCACAGTGACGCCCGATTCCTCAAAGCCATCCTCTAGCCCTCCCAGAGAGCGATATCCCAGAGTGCACTCTGCTCTTTGCTTCCCAGGATCGTGTCCAAGTTGCTACAACCCTAATTGGATCAGCCGTTACTGGAAAAATGCATGCATATTCATAGTATTCCCACTCATATTTCATCACTATTTATACCAACCAGCCCCCCACCCCCCACCATTTCTCAGTGTTCCACACTCAGATTCACAGTAGGTGCTGAATAAATTGAGAAAAAACAAGTCTGTTTTGCTTGAAAGAACAACATGGGCCATTTGCTGATTACAAAAAAAACTAGAAATGTGTAAATATGTTACATCATTAATCTTCTACTTGGCTCAGTCTATACTCTAACAGTCAGTTAAGAACAATGTCAACAAACAGGCCGAGAATAAGGGTGACGTTACCCTCCCATCCACACTTGAGAACATGGCTGGATCTGCACATATTCCCTGAAGCCGCGACCCCTGAAGCTGACCAGAGCAGCATTTGCAGCTGGAAAGTGCTGGAAGCATGTGGCCATTTGCCTGGCCGTCTAAGTGCCCTGTACTTAAGTTCCCCAGCTTATGCTCTGTGTGTGAGATCATATTGGGTAATAAGGAACAAGGTCAGACAGAGGCAGGCAGGAAAAGGGAGTGTGTATTGAGCAGGCTGTAGAGAATCTAGATGCTGCTGGAGTTTTGGCTAAGTGGCTAAGGGTGGGCTTTACAGGCATAAAGGTTTGCCAGTTCAAGGCCACAACTGTACCTTTATAGGGTTGCTAACTTTGGTCAGCTGGCCGGAGTGAGATTTTCAATTCCAATCTGAACACACATGCACACACATTTACATGCAAGTAACAGTTTTATTACCTTGTAAATAGTCTGTAGGGTTTGCAAACTACCGTAGCGCTTTTGATGTAGCTAATTTTAGGTTTATAATGGAATGATATGCATTAGCCGTAAGATTTCTTGTGTGGGTGTGAGAGCCTGAAAGAATGAGTGTCACTACAGATGTGTGAGAGTTGGCAACCCGGCCTTTATAAGATAATATCTTACAACTGACCCAAATTATGTTCTACCCAGTAACATGAATGGGGAAAATAAAAATTGTACATACCTCGAGTAATACTGGAGACAGTTCCTGCCAAGCATAGCAATAGTTAATAATGTAGTTAGTAGCAGAATTTTAATATATGGGTCTGATATATCTTATGTTAGGCACATCCTTACCGTAAAGAGGTGTGTCTTTATTTGGAAATCCCTGGACCAGCTCATTAAAAGGCCCATTAAATTTTAGCTCCCTATCACTAATGAGCCCTACAAGATGAATGTCTTTTCCCACATGAATAGGCTCAACCTCAAGGAGATCAGAGACATTTTAAGGTAGATTTCTGTGTGCTTTGTACATCGATGAAGGCTACATTTAATTATTTAGCAGACACTTTTGTCCAAAGCGACGTACAAATGAGGATCAGTGAGCAGCTTGGGCAGCTTCCCAGGATCAGCTGGGTTAAGGACCTCGCTCAAGGGCACGAATGGTGACATCACTCTACCAACCACGGGATTTGAACCAGCAACCTCCCAACTATGGGCACAGAGTCCTGACCTGCAGGCAGCTACATGCAGTCCAGAGAAGCACAAATCTGAATACAAACACAGACCATGCTGGGTGTCTGTTGTTTTCCCCGAGGTCTGTTTACGACGCGGGAATTTCTTGTCACATCCAGCTCGTCAGTGGAAAAGCCCAGATTCTGACACGCCAGTAGGTGAGAGCGAGGCTGAGTCAGGGCACACGCTGGGGGAGCCAGCTGAACCACCACATCTGTGCCCGTCCCTGGTCACAGCATCATTTTCAGAGCGGCGACCGCATGCCGTGTGCCACCCCCCCCCCCCGAGCAGACTTAGACACATGTAGGTGGGTTATTTGGCCTAGGACCCCAGGAGGCTGGCTTTGCAAAGAGCCCGTTTGCCAGCAAGCAAAAGAGCTACAGTGGGAAAGATAGAAAACGAAGGCGAACACACGCACAGGCACCTACACAGATAAATAATGCATAAGCCCAGCAATTAAGCATCTAAGTCCCAGCACTACAGCAGCCAGAAGATAAACCCGGATCGACTTCATGTGACGTGACAAGCCAGGCTCACTGGGGTTCACCCCCTCCCTGATCCGGATGGCAACGGCTCGGTAAACACAGCGGGGGCCGGCTTAAATATCGACCAGGCGAGTCGGAGCTACAGCTACCCGGAGCTGGTCCTCGGCTGGGAGGCGACGGACTCCATCGAGCCGGACCCATCGCAGTGGAGCTGAGTGCTCGCTCAAACGATTAGCCTAATGACACTGGGGATGCCAAACCGCAGAGCAGAGTCAATCATGGGGGGTGCAGCTAGAAACCTGTATCCCTACTCACCTCCTCGCTCTGCTCAGCTATTACGCCATTAGTACCCTGGTCCCACTGCAGTGCTGGCTGGCCCTCAGCAGGGCCTAAGAGCTACCTGGCTTACTTTGCTCAGCTAATCAACTCCAGGCCTATCATTCAACAGACTGTGCATCACCGCAGCCTGCGGGACGCATCGTCCTGGGCTTCGTGACCATGCAGCCGTCTGAGCTGTACCGCGTTCTGGCAGGGCGATGGGGGTGGGCATAGTTTAAGTGGGAATCAGCTGTGATGAGAAAGCCTGGGAGGCTGGAAGCTCCTCCATTCATCCAGATGAGGCCAAATATTAACATTAGTTTTGGCATTAGCCTGGGGCTAAGAGCTGGACTGACTTAGCTGACAGCTAAGCAGAGAAGCAGCGGCAGGCCCTCGGCGAGCTAAGCAGAGAAGCAGCGGCAGGCCCTCGGCGAGCTAAGCAGAGAAGTAGGGGCAGGCCCTGGGCGAGCTAAGCAGAGAAGCAGGGGCAGGCCCTCAGCGAGGTAAGCAGAGAAGCAGGGGCAGGCCCTTGGCGAGGTAAGTGCCAGGCGGATTTTACAGGAAAATCATGTGATGCTATTACATATATAGTCAGACTTTCTTTATCTTATCACAGAGAAGTCAATTATGCTCCTCCGTTGCAGGCCAGGTGCTGACAACCAATAAATAACAACTTAAGGTTGAACTGGGGATTTTACCGCTTTCACTTTGACCTTTTTTGGCACAAGTTGGAATATTAACGTATGGAAATATTTGCTAATCACAATTAGCCAAGCACATTTGAAATGGCAGGGTGCTCCGAAGGGAACTTTTGTTACAGGGAAGTGACACTTTAAGCTAAAGGGACATTTAAGGGAGCGCCACGCGCTAAGAAGTGAAGCCGCAGCCGTCGTTAGCAGCATGCGGTGCCAGGGACAGCGGCCTGCTCTGCGTTGCAAATGAGACTCATGCGTATGCATGCGGCCGCATTTGGCCGTCTGCGCATCCGCCGCTAATAAGCTCTGTGTGGCCTGCAGATGGATTAGTGCCGTGATTGTGCCAGCAAAGGGGGCCACATATGAGGAGGTGCTATAGGAATGTTTACGCTCCCCAAACGGTGCTGCAGCCTGGCCGTAAATGCCATCCGCAGTCCCTGAGTGAGCCACCTTACCTGGTGCTGACCCCCATTACATACAACTGTAATCAATACCACACTGGCATCCCATCCAGGGTGTCCCCTATCCAGTGCCCTTATGCTGCCAGCGATAGGCTCCTCAAACCTCACTACTGATGGATGCAGTGTTGGCCTCAGAACAAATCTGACAGCAGACCTGCCAATTATCATGTTGGGTGGCATGAAAATAGTTGTCAAATGGGGAGGGGTTGTATTGGTTTGAGGGGGCGCACTTGTCAGAATGACACTGCATGGATGGATGGATGATGGATGGACATTGATGTGATCAAAATCCAAATTAGCACTGCTTGAGACTAGAACCCAGATCTGGGATCAGAGACAGCCTCTGCACAACATCTCAGGCCAGCTAGAGAAATCACTGTAGAGACAGAGAGACTCGAGCAGGCGTGAAAGCCCATGAGGAGTTCCCAGCTCGTGTTCTTCATTTCTGGTCCTGAATGGTTCACTTTCATCCAAAATACAGGAGAAATTCAGATTAAGCACCGTGCCGAAGGGTTAAAGCAGCATATGCTCTGTGTACTGGCTCTGCGTAGCTGTGTCACCATTTCTTCAAGGCCTGCTCAGGTTAGTATTTACAGTCCATTCTCACTCAGGAGCCACGTTGGAATGGGATATAATGGAAATCTATATAGCAAGCGGCGCTTATAGTACAATCTGTGTCATCCCTCTTACTTTGGCTCTGGCCTGATTGGTTTATTAAAGCAGATCGCTTCTGTCTGGGAGCTGAGGCGAGGCCGCCGCCGCCAGCGCCGCTCTGGCTGGGAGCGTCGTGTGGGAATTGCTCTCATCTCCTGCTCTCCAGTTCCCGAGAGCCTTCTGAAATCACCCCGGTAACAGGCGGCTCTGCATTCCTCCTTGAGATAAGGCGTGCGGGTGTTTCTTCCAGACGTGCCAGCAGGGGGCACTGTTGCCCTTGGTCTGTGCCTCCAGTGAAAGAGAAGCACAGACCATTGCAGACTGGGAGGGGCGGCGGTTGAACAGACAGACTTAATACAGCCTCATTGTCTGATATGTCGGTGTGCACACCTGCTCTGCCTGTGTCAAAGCAACAGGCTTTATTTTGAACTGCGTATCGCCCGTGCGAATTAAAATGTGCCCAGTGACATGTCTGCTTCTCTGTCAACGTATCCGCAAACTGAACTCATTTCACAGCCGTTATTGTCCGATATTTCATACCCTAATAATAAGCAAGGACAATGACCAAAACCTGCCTTATGTTCCCTTACCTTGGTCTTTCTCTGCAGGCAGACAACTGAGAACTGTACTAGAACCTGCCCTTAACATTTTTAAATGAAGCAGCAGTTTCACCATCAAAAAGGCAAAAATTGTTTCATTGTGTCATTGACTAGTACGGCTGTCAGGGAAACCGCACCTTTGGATGTTCTGAAAGACAGATGTCACACTACAGACGCTCCTCTACTTACGAATTTTCATTTCAAGTTGGGAACGGCCGTTCGGAACGTACCTCGTTCGTAAGTAAAGGAGCGTCTGTATTGTTAGCTAGTTGTGGTTCCGTCCTACACACAAGAGGCTATGCAGTGGACACACAGCAGGAAAACACGGTAATCTGCACCTGCACCCCCTGCTGAACATGCCCTGTAAAATGTGGGCCCCGGTCCCTAACACTGTACGGAGCGCAGTGAATGAAGGGGCCATAAAAACATGCCCTGTAAAATGTGGGCCCCGGTCCCTAACACCCTACGGAACACAGTGAATGGACAGCACATAAA
>JAODKC010000053.1:4645584-4661057 GCA_026777985.1 Mormyrops attenuatus | reverse complement strand
GAACGGGACATTATTCCCTACAGCCACGCTTGGTGCAGAACGGGACATTATTCCCTACAGCCACGCTTGGTGCAGAAAGCAAATGATTAAAACAGCAAATCGAGCACAGTACTTCTGTTTATTTTGGCAGTGACCAATGGGGTCTCTTCTCACCGGCCGAAGTCACTTTGCAATGGAAAATCCTGGCAGCCCTGTCCACATGTTTTGGTTTGCGGTGGAAAACGAGGACCCTGGGATCCTGCGTGCTGCCGCTTCATTTCGCGGGGGGGGGGCGTGTCTAGCATCCCCAACTGCAAACATTGGGAGGCGGCGGAAGAATATTAAGCCTTAAGCAAAATGAAAGATGGAGGCTCAGTCAGGGAGCTTCATCTGCGTATTTGTTCCAGTTGCTCATGTCGTGTTTGTTTTCCGTAGTACAGGCATGCGGGGGGGGTCTTTAAGGGGGTGTTCGAAATGCGCAGTGCGATTTCATAGAGTCTGGCAAAAGCTCACACAGTTATAAGCCAATTTTTCCTCTTTCTCTGAATTTATCCAAAACAGCAGGTTGGCTGTGTGACAGAAAAGATAATGGGGGGGTTGGCAAATGTTTTGGGGAAAGCAAGGCTTAGGAATATATATGGCCAAATAAGGATAATGAAATGTGAGGAGGAGCAGCAGGCGGAGCTGCGGAGGTTCGAATCCCACCTCTGCTCTGTGTGTAGTTTGCATGATCTCCTTTCTGCGTTTTCTCTGGATACCTTCTGCTGCCCAAAAGCACAGAGTTAGGCTAATTGGTGTTGCTAAACTGTCAGTAGCTTATGTGTGTATGTATGCTGTGACAGATTGGCATCCCATCCAGGGTGTCCCCCAGCCCAGCACGCCTTGCTACCTGGGATTGGCTACAGGCCCTCCCATGACTCTATCTAGAATAAATGGCTGGAACATAGATGGGAAGAATCACATTGTATGGCAAATGGTCTTGCCTTGTAGAAAATGGTCAGAAATGCGATACAAGACTGTAGCTGTGAGTCAGAATAAATGCCAGGGGGATGTTTGGTCGTGTCCCCTCAATAGCAGAAGGAGAACGAGCCTCGTCAGTGAGTCACGAGAAGCGGGAGCGATGAACAGCCCTCTCAGAGATGCCAATCACAGAGCGACATGTCTCACAAAACTAAGGGCTGTAGATCCATCTTAGCTAGGCGTCCTTCAAGGCCTGCCTTCAAACAAGAGGCCTTCCACCAGGCAGGGGCAATGAGAAATAATTGAAACTATGTATCAAGTAAGTATTAAGTAAACTAGCTACTCAGTATTAGCAAACAAACTATTGAAGTCACTCAGCCTAGATTCATGATAAAGTTTTGTTTTTTTTAACTGTCCAGTCGTCTGAAGAAACAAGACTGAGGTCACACAATTATACAGGAGGCTGTTTTAGGCACTAATGACTTTAAAACTTAACAGCTATTACAGGATGCTACAGAATACTAGACTTTACATAAATTGAAAATTTACATTCTTAATTGAAGAGCAAATTCCAAAGCTCACTTAGTCCACTGCTTGTTTCTTTCGAGATGAGACCACCAATGACTTAAAGTCAGGCTTCCTCATGATATATTGCTGTACTGGGACCCAAAAGTCTGTCATGTAATCCAGCAAAGAACTTTTATAAAATTTCCAAAATTCACTCAGAAAGTCCACAGAAAAGTTCTCTAAAATGCATCCTGTGGATTGAGGGAGTTTTGGAAATTTGCTTTTCATGGCAGAACTGATTTGAGAAGTGAAACATACACACATGCACACACTGTTCTGTAGCAGACTAAGGCACAGGAGTAGAGTTCAGGTCCAGAAAATAAAAGTCCAGACCAAGAATTTGTTTCACCCAACCAGCTGAGTAAAAACAGTCACAGAGACTCAACTGGTCGGTTGAAACAAAATTTTGGTCTGGTCTTTTACTGAACCTGAACTATGCACCTCTGCTGTGTAATGTTTATTCATTTTTCCCCCTTTGGTATAATTATAAAAGTGCCCGAAGAGTACTGAAGAGAACTGCACAGTACTGAAGAGAACTGAAGAGAACAGCAGACTACTGAAGAGAACTGCAGAGTACTGAAGAGAACTGAAGAGAACTGCAGAGTACTGAAGAGAACTGAAGAGAACTGCACAGTACTGAAGAGAACTGAAGAGAACTGCACAGTACTGAAGAGAACTGAAGAGAACTGCAGACTACTGAAGAGAACTGCACAGTACTGAAGAGAACTGAAGAAAACTGAAGAGAACTGCAGACTACTGAAGAGAACTGCACAGTACTGAAGAGTACTAAAGAGAACTGCAGAGTACTGAAGAGAACTGAAGAGAACTGCAGACTACTGAAGAGAACTGAAGAGTACTGAAGAGAACTGAAAGGTACTGATCACTCCCCTTGGCACTGCATCCTTTTTTACACCACTGTTATTCTATATAAGTATACTGTACATAAAACTCAAAACACTTCCAAAATCCTTCACCAGACCAATAATGACACATCATAGTCTGCATTAATACATCTGTGAGAAGTAGATCAGTCATCAGCCCCCCACCTGGACTTTTACATCTTCTTCCTGCCAGACTGTGCCATTAATTAACCAATTAGCCCGCTACATGTTCAGCCACGCCCACCGTCTCACACTGAGGGGACAGACGCAGTCCCATCTGGCTGGCAGATAGACCGAGGCATGGAATTAAGCAGCCTGGTCTGCCGTCGCCATCGCCACGGTGACAGGGGGCTCCCGGGAGACTGGCTTGAGCTCCCGCGTGTGACATGTGGCGTCAACTCCCCCTGCAGGCTAAGGAGGATATCAATGAGCCACCCGGCCAAATGTGACACAATTCTGCTCGTGGAAAGACTCCTGTCGAGGACTGAGCTGCCTACTGGAGGCAAGAAGAGGACCGTCGATGGCACGAAAGGCGATGGCAGACAGTGATCAATGGCCGAACCCGGTAACTGCTTTCCGGAGCATGGGGCCGCCTCGCGACAGTGATGAATGTGGCATCTGGGAAGGGCAACACTTTCCCCAACTTTTCCTCGCTTGCGCCGTCTGCTTAATTGTTTTAAAATGCCTAGGAAATAATTACCCTGCCTCTCCGTAGGGATGGAAAATAAATAAACAAAAGGGACGACCAGGCAGCAATTACAAGGCGGGAGCCAGGAGCTTCACTTACTTCATAAGCCAGTCGCACGGTTGTATAATATACGGCATGCATCTGTTTTTCACACTTAGTGACAAATACGAGCATGTTAGTGCATTATGAATGTAATTAACATTTCCCCCCTTAGGTAGACTTTGCAAGTCTGAAAAGGGCTTTCATTTATGTATATTCACTCTTATTTATTCATATTCATGAATGAAAGACACTGGTTGCAATGTGGTTGACTGTGTTTCAGCTGAATTTTCATAATACTTTCCATACTGTTTTACTGCAAAGCTGAGCAATCTATCCAAAAGGACTTTTTGCAGAATGTAAGGGGCTGAGGAATAAGGTTGTTCCATAGCAAGGACTAGTGAAAAGCCTCTTCAATCGGCTTTTGCAATTCGTTGTCTCTGCCTGTTCCTGCCTTTTGCTAAAACTCAGCTGCCTTTGGTAAACCTCCCTCAGAACCTAAGGAGCCATGATACAAAGAAATGCACTTAAGCTATTTGGTGCCTCCAAATGACCCCTAATACATGACAGAGTTTGTGTGAGTGTGTGTGCCCTGTGATAGACTGATATCCTGTCCAGGGGGGACCCCGGCCCTGTGTCCTACGCTGCCTGGGATATAGTCCCTGGTTACCTTGGCCCCATCCAAGAAAAGCGTCCAAGTTACGCTGACTGTGAGACATCTGTATGATGTCTAGGGATTTTAGCTCTGACTCCAGACCATTTCAAAATGTCCTTTTCTTCATTTTCAGCTAGTCTGTTTTGGATCCACTTGAGTATTTTTGTATCTCTGTTTAGTTGCACAATCCATTTTCGGTTCATTTCTGACAGATGGTGTCACATTCTGCTCACAACGTTCTCTGGAACACTGTGGATTTTACTGTTGACTCAACGATAGCATGAAGTCCAAGTCCTACAGCAGCAAAGCAGATTAAATCTATAGTAGTCCATGTTTGACAATAGACAGAAGGTTCTTCAGTTCAATGGCAGCTTCGGTTTGTGCCAAACATGACAGGTAGCATCAACATCCAGAGCACAATGTTCCTGAGGTCTTCAGGTGATCCATAAAAAGTCTGGCGTTTATATTCTTTTTGAGGGTAGAAAATCTTCAAACCTTCCAGTTCAGACTTTTTCAGATGGTTGACTGAGGCACATTGACTTTGACCGTGGAAAGATATGAATGCGGAGCTTTTGATGTTAGCCTCTGGTTCTCTGAGACTACAAGGCTGGACTGAAGTACAGAGTGAACCAGCGCTGAACCAGACAGGGCAACTCAGCTACCAGGAAAGAGGAGCACAGGTCAAATAGCTGAGAGGCAGAATCCAGACAAAAGCAGAGGGTTTTGTGGCACTGGTACCAGAGGGATTAACCCCAGATAGAAACCAGAATGAAGTGAGAGTACTGGGACAGAGATACAAAAACCAACAGGTGACATACTAGACCAGTGAGATCAGAGAAACTCCAACAGCAGCAAGGTTCACTAAGGAAGGTCAGCGGGGAGCGACGCAGCTACAATGTTAGTGATTTCAGAAGCACTTTCTGGTGACTCCTGCAGATCATGATAAGTATGTGAAACTGAACTGTCCAGGCTACCCTCTAAAGACGTGCTAATCATTTGCACATACGGTACTGGTCAAACATCTGGATACGCCAAGCTGCCTATAAGAGAGAGTGACAACACTGGATCACATGACCTGGCCAACTGACCTAAACACAGGAGAAATGGTTTTAGAGAAGTTTGAGCAGAGAGTGAAGGAAAAGCGACCAATGAGAGCTCAGCATATATGTGGGACCTCCCTCAGGACAGCTGGTAAATCATCTCAGGAGGCCACCTCATGGAACTGGTGTAGAGAAGACAGTAGGGTCAGCCAGTAACTGGGGGAATTGGGGTTAAAGGCCTTACTCAAGGGCCCAATGGTGGGATCACTCTATCAACCATGGGGTTTGAACTGGCAACCTTTAGAATCCCATGCCCCAGAGCTGTCCCCCATACAAATTATTTTTTTTTGTTTAATACTTTTTGGGTCAGTGCATAATTCCATATACGTAATTTTATTTAATGTGAAAATCTGTGTTAATTGTTAAAGTAGTTTAAAAATGATTTGCCCAGGCATTGTACAGAAGACTAAATAAGAGAGTCACATTGATTGGTACTAAATGGATGAATACAATTGCATTTCAGATATCAAATCAGAGGATTATACAGGCTATATCGACACTTTCGTGGATACATTTCTGTTTTTGTTTGAAACACTATATTCTGTGTGAAGAATCAGCATTCTATTGAAGAGTGTGAGAAGTCTCAAGGTGATTGAAAAAAATACTCTCAAAAATCATGGAAATCCTCTGTTTGGCAAACACATTACTGAGTAATGAACAACTTGAAATATTAAAGCATTAACATTTCTTAGGAACATTTTAATTTCCTCTTAGGCCACATCACAGTCTGTAATAATACTGTTCCCTTGTTTGCATTCTGTTCATTACAGTGAGGTAACTGTAGCCTCAGTATAATACACTCAGTTAATTACTACAAGATCTCAATTAATCAATTAATCAAGAGGCCCTGGAAGATGGACAGCAATATTCTGTCGTCTGATGCATAGCATGGAGCATTTGTGTTGACTAGACAGCAACGAATGTTGCTGCAAAAACACATCATCATTTTCCAGTAGGAGTCAGTACAAAGCCCGCACCTTCTTACAGTATACATGCTTAGTGTTGTAGGTTGGGAGAAAAAAGCCTTTACTGGTTGAGTAAACTGGTTGCTGGTCATTGACTGAGTACAGAGTGGTGAGAGAAAATCTAAATCCTGAAGTCTGATTGTGAGTGTGGCTCATGAGCAAAGCCAATCGGCTAGCGGATTATGGAACGCCGTTTGGCAACGTGTGAGCTTCCAGGACCCCATGAGTAAAATACACAGGAAAGCGAGACCGATGTACCATTGGAGTGGCGCAGGGCTCAGTAGGTTCAGATTCAGGACCTGTGAGCAGAAGGCCACCAGCTCCCAGGTTCAGCAGAGTGCTTTCACTCTTAGGCCATTGAACAAGGTCCTTAATCCCCAATTGCTCCAGGAACTCTGTGACCCTGCTAAATAAGCGTCGGCTAAATAAACACAATGGAACCATACCAAGAGACAAAAACCCCCCACCCCCCATTCAACAACATTTACTGTTGCCGCCCAAGACCTCTGACACAATTCGAACACTGGCTGTGACCATGTAAGGCACAACAAAGGAACCAAACGCATACAGTATGCACCATTAAAGAATGCTTTTACTCCCAGCCAGGCAGGACTGAATCAGCCTGTGGCTCTTAGTCGCACAGCGCAGATACATCAGCGACAAGAGACATCATCACATGTTTCACTCAGATTCTTTACTCTTCTCTGAACTGTTCCTCTGTTTTTAATAGATTTGTTGAAAAGAAACAGTAGCAGGAATATTATCACACATCGATGCAGAGGCTGAATTATAAATGAATGCATGTGCCTCTACTAACTATGTGCTAAATGCTGGACGTCTGCAGGTGTACACCTTGAGGGAAGCTGCTTAAATGCAGTTTAATAGCCTTGGTGGTCACATAGTCGATGCAAATTAAACTCCCTGCAAACCACAAAATCACTGGGAAGTCCTAATCGAGCAGAATTCAGACCTCCGTTCATTACGTGTTTAGAAAGTCAGGCATACATTCAGCAGGTGAGGAAAATGTGTAGTCTTTGTGCCATCCATCCATTTCTCTATCCGTGCTTTGTTTACAATCGTCCAACCAGTGTTGGAGAACTCTGAGGCCAGAGCCTAACCCTTTAAACACAGGAGACATGGCAAAAGACACCCTGGATGGGATTCCAGTCCATCACATGGCACATAATCATCCATTAAGGGGGAATTTGAGCCTCAACCCATAAGCCTAACTCCTGTCTATGGAGAGGGAGCCAGAGTGTACAGGATTAAGAGACAGGGAGAACATGCAAACTACACACAGGGAGGTAGGAGCTGCAACTGAACCCACAACCACAGAGGCCACAGTATCACTGGTCATTAAACCAAGAAAAAAAAACATCCATCATCTTCTAAGCAGTTATCTAGATTTGGGTTAGGAGTGTGCGCTGATTACAGCGTGCTGCCGCACCAACCACACAATGACCCACCTCAGGGATGAGAACCTGAGTACAGCAGTGCGCTGGCTGATAGCTCAGCACCACACTAGTTCAGATGGAATGGAACAGTGCGAGGTTTTTTTCCAGTGGCTGGAGTGCCATTCCTGCCACCTGTTTCCCAGAAACCTTGGAGGTAAACGTCACACCCAGGGCGAAGTAACTGCAGGGTAAGGGCCTTGCTCAAGGGCCCAACGGAGTAGGATCACTCCTGGCATTCACAGGATTCAAACTGGCAACCTTCTGATTGCCGGCACAGATCCCTGGCCCCATAGCTGCCGCTCCACCCTTACGTCATGAAATATCTAGGACAACAGGAAGGCGTCAGGTACGCAGATTAATTATTCAAAGATCAGGTGTTTCTCTGGAATACTCGGAGGGTCGCCTGAACACTAAACAGTGTCACACCTTCCCCAGCTTCTTGGTCAGTGTCATCTTCCTCAAAGCTGGATACTCCTGGGACAAATGTCCAGATCAGGGTTCTAAAGTCAATTAGTACAATTCAACAATCTAGAAGCCACTGGAATTTTCTGCCAACCAGAGGAACCAGATCAGTGATCAGAATAGATGTGAATCCATGTTTATTAAGTATCTCAATGGGCTTTCAGCCGAACATTTCTCATCACGCTATGAGTCAGGAGCGGGGAAAGGGTGACAAAAGAACTGTGCCTCACCTGTCACCTTACATTTTTGATGTCGCCGCCTAAATGCCTCTACGTGAAGAAAACAGCAGGAGCCGACGCTGCGGGGGTTTATTAATTCACGACAGGCCTTTATCTGCCTTATTTGGATTCAGGGAAACCCTCCTGTTTAATTGAACTGATGCCGAATGGCTCTGAACTGAAAACCCAGTTTGTGTTTAATTGAGTCGGAGGTGAAGGCCCAGGCGTTCTGGAAACTTCTGCTGAGTTCTATCTGACGGAAAGGGGATGTCAGCTCCTGGGGCTTTAATCATCCTGCTAGCATCACCCTGCTGTTTGCCCGCGATAAGACTGGCATGCTTGTTATGAATAACTGTCCATTGTTTACGCATGTCTATCTGTGATTTTATAAGTAGGTTAAAAGTAAAGGCTTATAACTCGTACACTATATTGAACATCTTCACAGTCACACCGATATCACAGAGAAACAGACAATCCAAAAAGAAATTAATCTGTTTGCGGGTCTATGCAGCTTGACTCACAAAAAAGGTCCTAATAATCTTTCAGGGGCATTTAAGACATAAAATTTTGCTGCTGTAGGATTCAGCAGCTTGGTAGACTTTCTTTGGGGGGGGCGTATTGTTCAGTAGGACCATTCTGACTCTTCTGTGTGGGTGGGGTTTCCCTGAGATATTCCAATTTATTCGCATATGTGCAAATCAACAACACGTGGTTTACACAAATCGGTGTCGCTAAATTTCCTGCAGTGTGTAATTGCGTGTGTCCCCCTGGCTTCTCTTCAGAAGCGTCTCCCGCCTCATGCCCTGTGCTGTGTAGGATAGGCCCCAGTGTCCCCCTGGCTTCTCTTCAGAAGCGTCTCCCGCCTCATGCCCTGTGCTGTGTAGGATAGGCCCCAGTGTCCCCCTGGCTTCTCTTCAGAAGCGTCTCCCGCCTCATGCCCTGTGCTGTGTAGGATAGGCCCCAGGGCCCCCCTGGCCTTGTGCTAGTTAAACAGTATAGAAGACGGATGGAAGGTTTGTGGTCAATTTTTTTTTTTTATTCTCTTTCCTTTTTTTTCTTTCTTTTTTTTTCTCTTTTGTGGTCAAAATTTATCGTGGGGAGATACCCACCCCACCCCCTTTCTGCAAAATGCATCATGGTGGATCCCAAAGTCCAGGGCCAGTTTTTAATCCTAGTCCAGCCCTGGTTTGATTGGAAATAGCTTTCGTTTGACAGGGCAGAGGACAGCAGCCATAGCCTCACCACACTTCTTCAAGGACTTCTGTATTTATACCTCCATCAGAAAACGCCTCATGTTCTATCTCGTTCAGAGTGCTTTCCATACATGGGTGTCCTCACCATTGGTTCTGGTGCTCTGGCCTGCCTACTAACTCTAATGGATGACTGCAAGGAAGCAAAGAAGATTCTACAAGAAAACAGATCCGTGTACAAAAACGAAAGTGAAACGAAAATGACTCCATCTGTGATCTCCATCTACCATCACAAACCTCATGAGGGCTTCACCTGTGTTTCAAAAGACTAGATTATATAAATGTCTGCATAAGAAATGCCGCTTTTAAAACATATATACCTGCATGACATTAAATGAAGCCAATTATGTCTTTACACCAAATGGCGCTATTTAAATTCAAGCCGATTCAGCTACCAAGCCTGAGGCCCAAGACTGTCATTAACATACTTACACTCTACATTATCATTCACGGGCTCTGAGGACAAAAGGGCAATTAAGGACGATACATACACGCTTAACCATGCACATTTCAAAGACAACACACAAAGCATTAACATTTATCCTTTGGCTTTATTTTTGTTGGGATCTGTGGAAACACCGCAGTGAGACAAGTAAAATATGATGAATATAAAAGCAAAAACCATGCAAAATTGCTCCACACACACACACATACAGACACGCACATACACACACACACACACACACACATACAGACACGCACACACACACACACACACACACAGGTTTGTAGTTATATCTTCCTATTCTCCCCATTCATTTCTATGGATAAAACTCTAATCCCAAAATGACAACCTTAACCCCCACCCAGACCTAACCTTAGCCATAAGTAACCAAACAAAATACGAGATTTTTGAAAAATGGTCACCACAACATAAAAATAACAGGCTTTTATCACATCCCTGCACGCAGACACACACACACACAGTCGTGTGATCATATCTTTATGGGGGCCGCTCATTCATTTCTATGGGAAAAATGCTAACGCTAACTATGACAACCTTAACCCCCACCCTGCCCTAACCATAACCATAAGTAACCAAGCAAAATACAAGAGTTTTTGCATTTTTAGTTTTTGCAGTCAGGGATTTTTATAAAGTAGAGTTTTCCCATATGGGGACCAGTTTAAAAACGGGTATTCAACATGTTGTGGGGACATTCAGTCATTGTAACACTGTAAGGGTAATAGGGCTGTCTGGAGTGAGATTTTCAATTCTTCTGCACACGCATTTACTTGCATGTAACAGTTTTATTACCTTGCAAGTCCGTAGGGTTTGCAAACTACCCCAGTACTTTTGATGCAGTTTATTTTAGGGTTATAATGGAATAATATAGATTTGCCATAAGATTTCTTGCATGAGTGTGAGAGTCTGAAAGCGTGAGTGTCACTACAGATGCGTGAGAGTTGGCAGCCCTGGGATAATCTACACATAATATAGAAATCTAGCAGCACTGATAACTGCTCCAGGCCACACAGCCAGGCGGGAACATGTGTCAGTATCTGATTGGTTCCCGACTGGATCAAGGCATGATGGGAAGTGCAGTTCAGGAGAGTTCCCCTGGAAGACAAACAGACAAGCAAATTGCACACATATTGACCCTGACCACCCTTTGGCAGAAGGACATAACACCATCCTTCCATTCATCAATCCAACTTTTGTAAGTGCTTATCCAGTACAGGGTAGTGGGGGGGAGGGATCTGGAGCTTATCTTAAGAAGTATAAGGTACAGGTCAGGGGGGGCTACCCTCCCCAGAAAGCCAGTCCATTGTAGGGCACCAACCACTACACAGCCAGCGCACACCCTGGATGTAAACACTGTTTTGGCGTGGTAGAGAGCAGCCGACCATTAGTGAACGGCTTGCGAGGTCTCACCTTCTGTATGCTGTATTCCCTGGAGAGCAGCGTAGTGATTTTAGTTACCGCCTGTCTGACATGTAACGAGCCATTTGCTCCAGCTCTGAGTTTTGTTACACATTGAAGCAGGCCTGTTCGCCAATATAACGTATGTTACGTGTAATATATACTTACATATACATGTGTTTAAAAAGCATGAATGCAAACAGGCTGAAAAAGCAGAGAGGGAGATATCTGCATTTACACGAGGACCCTCCTTGCACCTCCAACTCTGAAAGCAGAGAGGGAAATATCTGCATTTACACGAGGACCCCCCTAGCACCACCAACTCTGAAAGCAGAGAGGGAGATATCTGCATTTACACGAGGACCCTCCTAGCACCACCAACTCTGAAAGCAGAGAGGGAGATATCTGCATTTACATGAGGACCATCCTTGCACCACTAAGTCTGAAAGCAGAGAGGGAGATATCTGCTTTTACACAAGGAATCTCCTTGCAGATATCTCCTGATGTCTCCAGGCACATCTCTGCCACTTACAATCAGCTGCCAACCTGAAATAATCTGTACCCACGTCTCCCCTTGGCACGTAATCGTAGTACCGCTATATACTGACAGCCGCGACTGCATATTAATTACCATAAAGAACACGTCTAGTCTTATTCCCCATAGGAGTCTGGCCAGTTTTTCAGTAAAAACTAGTCTAGTGTTTATTTTTGGGTTTCTCAATATGTGGTGGGTAGCACTGAGGGGTAGGGATCTATGTGTGTGTCCAGAAGGTCATGGGTTTAAATCCCATTTATGGTAGAGTAATCGTATCACTGTTGGGCCTTTGCGTAAAACTGCTTCAGGGATCTGCACTCATATGTCACTTTGGACAACAGTGCCTCTAGAATTAAGTTCAGTAACTGGACTAAACAGATGCAGATATACAGGTGTGGGGCCACAGGGTCACTGGCCCCAGTTGAAAGCTGATTGGCCCCCGGAGTACCCCCTCACCTGTCACACATTGATTCAACACATACCATTGGCTAATGATAAGGTTACCCATCTGTAAGAATCATGGCCCCTTCTATGCGCCCACATTAGAAACTCCTAGAATCACTGCTATAGCAGATCCAAAATTGAGTTCCTACTTCTTTGTTATTTCTTGTTTGCTGAGAGGCATTAAATTGGTTATAACGCATCACAACTGCTGCAGCATGGGTTACGTGCCACGAATTTCCCACAATAAAAATCACATAGTGATTCCTGTCATCTCCCGCTGCGGCCTGTTTTGCTTTTCAGAAACCTGGCTCTCTGGTTCCCCTCTCTCAACGCCCTCTGAAACAGGAATTGTTACTAGGCAACTATTGTAACACCCGTGCCGGCAATGGAGAGCTTGAGGTACCTACACATCTCTGCATTTAATATGACATTTAACAAGATGAGCAAAGTCCTGCACTCTGAGGTGACACCAGTCCAGGCATAGCATGCTAAGTGTTAATCTCACATAGCCAAAGTCCGCATGCTACCAATTGAAGAACAACTCTTGAAAACCTTTGCAATATGTTTTCTAGAAAACTTCTGTGGAGGTTTTTCTATGGATTTTGGAAATCTACCTGAAGTCCAATTTTCTTTTGTTTTTGAGATGTGACCATCAGTGACCTAAAGTCAGGCTTCCTCATCATGTGTTACTGTATTAGGAACAAAACACTCACTCAGGCTTCATGTAATACAATTTTCCAATAAAGAAAAATTTTCTATGTGAGTTTGGAAATTTGCTCTTCAACTTGCACCTTATGCAACTACCATTTATTGTTTTTCTTAGCTTATTATTTTTATATTAAATATAAATAATATTCAAGGAGATTTTAACAATCTCAGAAAAGGATTATGAGATATCTTATCTGAAGCAAAAAATCCATGGGAAAGCTTTACTGAAGAATTAATACCGTGAGGGCTAAAGCAAAAGGACAAACAAAGTAACATCCACCTCCATGTGAGACAGAAACGGAAATCCCCGGCGGAGTAAAGTCACATGACCTGTGAAGGGTGTGGTCAGACCCTGAGGCGTGAGACTGCACCCGCACTATCCTTTCCAAAGCCCAACCTTAGTTTGGATGCGCCGTCAGTCATTTGTTTTCATTCCTTTCCACAGTTCTGTTAAACTCTCTTCTCAATACCATACAGAGAGCCTACAGAGGGCACGCACACAAGATCACGGTAAGTCAGAGTGACTGCGGATCCGTCTTGAGTACAACTACTTTCGATTTAAGCCGATAATTGCTTGTTTCTCATTTTTCCTGACAGAAATAAGCCCATGTCACAGTGTGTTTTGCCACCCATTCCATCTGAGGGGGGCACGTTTCGGTCGGGAGGAGTGAGGTCAATGCATACCCTCCATTTCATCCTCCAAACCTCTATCACATGGTTCTCTTCTTTTCCTTTCCCGAAGCAAGTCTTACAGTATAGACATATGATGCTCTTGTGAGAAATAACATTTGAACTGGCGACCTTCTGATCTCAGAGAGATATAACCCACTCAGCCCCACACAGCCCCCCATATACATGTGGGTCTAAACAAAAAATGATATTAGCGGTCATAAGTAGTACCCACAGGTGTCAGGTCCTGGCTGACCAAATTAAAGCCTTGAAGGAGTTGTATCATTCCAGAGAAGAAGAGAGGTGAGCCTCTCCTGAGAGTACCACTCTCTCTGTCTCCTACTGACAAACTCCGGCAAAGCCCCGCATTCAACAACGGCCCCCGCACTCATTATGACCAAACCTGGCAGATTTCGGCGTCTCATAACGTCGGATGGCATTTTCACAAAAGGACGCACCAAAAGAACGGTGTCGGATTGGGCAGGAACAGCCGCTTGTGTTCCGCTTAAAGCTTTGGCACCGTGTTCCAGGCCAACGTGTCGTCTCACGGGAACCGCTGTTAAAGCTAAAGTTCACCCATGGAGATGCTAATATGAGGCTATGAGCATTTCTGAGGAGCTGCACCGTGGTACCTATCTACCTCACGTCACAAAGACGAGCCTTTCCCTGCCACAGCTATGCATGTTATTGTGGCTTTCCTCTGAAAAGTATGTTATTGTCACTCCGCAGACATCATAACCTAGTTAAAAGAATTTAGCCAAATGTTTTTATTTATGAATAAATATAGACTGAACAAACAACCCTGCTTATCTGTAGCTGACAACAAATTGACAGATCTGCCTCCTACGTGGATCCTTGTAAGGAAAACGGCTTTTGTGAATGTCTAAGCAGTGAGCCCTGTGTGCTTTCCCCGAGAAGCCAGGCCACAAGCCAAGACACGACCATAACTAATAACCTCGTATTCCCATGTCTGAAAGAGAGCTTGAACCAAAAGGAGGCCTGTTCCAGGACATTCCAGACAGTGTCTTAAACAAGAAGGTGAAGCAGACGAGCTGAAGGTGGCGCCCGCTGAGGACCTCGCAGGTGTTCTCCAAATTTAGCTCCATTTGAACCTCCTTCTCTCATCTACTCGGATTTCCGTGCCAAGCAACAGTCCAGTTACATGCCAATGTTAAGACGGCAACTTGGACTTTCATGAAAAATGAAAACGCAAGCAGTCAGTGGTGGCATGGTAATGCTTATCCACACATCTGCCTTAATGAAATATCCCTAACTAACTACATCCCATAAAACTTAAAGATATAAAAGCTGATAACAAGCAATAATTCGGCCGTTATCATGATTAAATCTTTGATGGGGTTCCAACTTTAATAATTATCTCACACAATATAAGAGTTGGGAGGTTCCCTTTCATGTCATGGAATAATTAATTTAGAAAGTTCATCCATAAACTTAAACTCCACTAATTCATCATCCACTTTTGAGTTGAGGTCACAAGCCATGATGGTTTTGCTAAAGGACACTTATTAAACTAAAAGTAGCTCCATTTAAACTTCTAACTAGCATCAGATATCAGGAGATCATAAAAGATTATGTAGGGCATCAGCTCTGGGCATTTTAGCTTTGACTAAATGCAAAGCTTTACCATAGGCCACCAGAGAAATTAAAGGTATCACCAGAATATCCAGCTTCAGCGCATCACCCAGCCAGCCAGCCCGAGGGCCTCACCTGGCCAGCCAACCCGAGGGCATCACCCAGCCAGCCAGCTCAAGGGCGTCAGCCAGCCAGCCAGCCCGAGGGTATCACCCAGCCAGCCAACCCGAGGGCATCACCCAGCCAATCAGCCCAAGGGCATCACCCAGCCAGCCAGCCCGAGGGCATCACCCAGCCAACCAGCCCAAGGGCATCAATCAGCCAACCAGCCCAAGGGCATCACCCAGCCAGCCAACCCGAGGGCATCAGTACTAGAACTCGTGGCCATAAGTGGAAATTAGTGGGAGAACATTTTAAAATGAACTTGAGGAAGCACTTCTTCACA
>JAODKC010000053.1:4624638-4645484 GCA_026777985.1 Mormyrops attenuatus | reverse complement strand
TTAGGTTCTCCCCAAACGAGCTTGATGGGCCGAATGGCCTCCTCTCGTTTGTAAATTTCTTATGTTCTTCTTATGTTATCGCCCAGCCAGCCAACCCGAGGGCATCACCAGGACATCAGATTGGTGGTAGCATGATAGCATGCTAGCCTGGGAGCATGAGAATATCCCCACCCCAGCCACAAGGGCTGCCTATACTCTGGAGACCTGCCCTGGAGCTCCAATGAATCATTGCGGCTCTGCAATGGGGGTTGGAGGACACATAATTACAGCTGTTACTGCCCCTTCCATCTTGGAGATGCCCCCCAGTTTGCCCCAAATAACTGAGGTGACAGAGGACACATTGCAGGTCCCCTTCATTTAATTAATGAGTGGGTGGTTAGTTAGTAGACTATGACGTAATATCTAGGTAGGAGAAACACGGTATTGGCGACTCTGCCACTACCTCTGCATCGGCTACCTACGCCAGTCCAATGCCACTGGCTCAGCTCAATTCCCTATTGCCAAAACAGGCCAGTGTCCCTCTGAGCAGCCCAGGCAAAGTGCAGGAGACAGGAGGCGAGCCAGTCTAATAGCCTGTGAGTGCCGTCTCCGCATCGGCAGGCAGGCGACACAACCGCTCATGCTCAGAGCCACCGTTCACTTCCAATTAGGAGCCCAAGCAGCAAAACTAAACATCTCGACATGTGAGAGAAACAAATAATTTCCATCTTCAAAAAAGCCTACTAGCTAGGCCGGAAAAGTGTAGAATTAGTAAAATCATTAAACAACCAAAACAGACTACCTAACTAAACACGGTGGGTTTAAAATGACCAGCACATGTGATATTCATCAAAATTCAGCATCGTTAGCAACGGGAAGACTCTGCCATCGATTAGCTATGCCTCCCCTTCACCTGCTTTGAATGAAGTTTAGCTCGCCATCATGCACAGCTCCGGAGAATCATACTTACAACACAAAAATAAAACTCTTTTAAGGGACACAGATACCAGCAAACGCTGTCGTTCACGTTCGAGGGGCTCAGACACTCTCTAATGAGTTGCTTTTGCTAATGACAGTGTCTGCCTGCTAAGTCATACTTTTCTGTACTTTTCACATGGTCCTGCCTTCCACCTTAGCGCCTTCTGCAGCGGTGACGAGCAGATTGAGTGAATAGCCGTGAGCGCTAATACCACCTTTCGCTGACACATTCCCTCCCGCCATCCTCTCCTCCGGCATGCCGGGAGGGAAGGTGGTCAGGTCACGGCTTTAAATGGTTGGCGAAGGATTAACCCAAGGGACATCATACACACCGGCAGGAGGAAAGCGCTTGTACTAGGGAAAAATGAGTTAAAATAGCATATTATCAGTGACAGGAGCGATCAGGTCAAAGGTCAAACTTATTATTCAGCACATTTTACCATGACTAGTACACGGGGTGAGAGTCAGCGGGCCCAGAAGCCAATCAACCATCATTCTGGAGCCAGACAGAAGTGGAGACAGAACCAATCAGATGATGTTCACTGTTATCTGCAATGATCGGCATTCAGGTAACACTGGTTTCAGGCAGTGGCTGAATCCTTCCATCTGATAAATATTTACAAGCATAGAAGTACCATGGGGTAATGCTAGTTCCAGGCTGCATTCTCATTGTGCTGCCCTGAGCTCGTTTTCTGCAGTTTGCAAATGAAATGTGAATTTTAATGCACTGGGACTGCATCTTAGTTGACAGCCTGGTAATGCTGTGGTCACACACCCCTGTGGTCAGGGGCTCAGTTTTTAAGCCTAAGATCTTACATACACTCTCTGTGGGTCTATAAGTCTCCTCAGATGGTCCAAAAACAGTTTAGGTGCATTTCTGCTTTAAAATCGTGCGTCGGTGAGCCTACTGACATTCCGTCCTGGGCGTCCCTTGCCTCATGCCCAGTGTTTTATGGCGTAGGCCTCAGGTTGGCTGCAATCCTGCAATGGATGACTAGTTATGGAATATAGGTGGATTATATTTTCCTCCCAGTAATAATCAATCCTTTAGAAGAAGGGATGCCCCAAATCTGTGCATACTATATAAGAATTTCTAACTAGTGACTTTGCTGGTGATAGCAACTGATGTATTGTAAAACTACACTTCATGGATTGGTCTTTCTATGACTAGATTAGCACACACACACAGGATTGTAATTATATCTTTGTGGGGACTCTCCATTCATTTCTCCATTCATCGAGAAAACTCTAATCCCAACGTGATTTGGCATTTTTCGTTTTTCAATTGCAGTCACAGATTTTTCTAAAATTGAGTTTCCCTTGCTGGGACCAGAAAAGTGTCCCCACAAGGTAAAAAGCTACAGGTTTTTACCAAATTGCAGGGAAATCTGGTCCCCACAATGTAATAATTACAAAGATTCACACACATACATACAGACACACACCCACCTCCTCATGCACATGCACACCTATGGACAATTTGGTAACTAAAATTCACCCTTGGTTGTTTTTGTACTACAGGGGGAAACCGGAGTGCCCCACAACAACACAGGGAGAACATCAGGGGTGTCAAACTGCAGTCCTGGAGCGCCGGAGCCCTGTGTAGCTTAGTTCTTTCCCTGTTCCACCACAAATGATTCAGCTCAACAGCTATGTGGTAATTAGCACAAGAAGTTGAATCAGGTGTCTTAAATGAGGGGAAACCCAAAAATGTGCAGGGCTCTGGCCCCCCAGGACTGGAGTCTGACACCTGTGATCTACATGCTTTGGTCCCAGCAGAGTCGCCTAATTAGAGCGTATTTTCGGCCTTACCTGTAAGGCCCATAGTGGGCTGCATGTCATCACCAGGCCTGAGGTGAACTGCTTCTAGCGACTCTGGTGAATGAGGAGAATCAGAGGAGATGTGAACCACCTTTCTCCAAGATATCCAAATTTAAATAAAATAAACAAGGTAGAGTCAAATACTCTCACAATGAACATTTAAACGGAGTGACTGGATCAGAAAGCTTCAGACACAGCCTCCTGTGACACATGAAGCTCCATCAGTTGTGTTTTCCTTAAATCTATCCTAAAGAAACATTTCCTCTCGGCGATGAACAGAACCTTGGTACTTGGATTTGGAGGATGTTACAGTGAACTTCATAATATCTCCCATAATGCAACAGGCACCACCATTTCGACTCTAACAAAGGACCAACAGGCATGGAAAACGAGAGTTAGCACTACCGTTTGCTACTCTCACATTCGCCCGGAAGACCCAGATTTACATCCCTGATAATCCCGTCCCACACTCTTCACATTCATACCCGGTATTACAGATGTATCACCTGCCATCAAAATACTCCTTTATCAACAGAAGATATTTTTAAATGGAAATATTACACTGGCTCATAAATAATTTTATTCTCTTAAATTTACATTTGGATAGCAGACACTGATTCTTCTTATATAACCTCCAAAAATCAATCTATTATAGTTAGACACAAAACGAAATCGTGAGGAAGAATATTTGAAACATTAGGACTGTAATTCTCAGCCTACTTGTAAAACTGTCAGTCTCCATAATCAGTAACAATACCCTTGCTTGGGGCAAGGATGCTGAATCCTATATTTATCCAAAACAACAAAAAAAGATATGAATATGTAATTTCTTTGTTTCAATGTTGAAAATTACCCACGGAGGTAATAGACAGGAACAATGCATGAGACACAAAGGAGGGCTACACCACGGCTGTGAACTCCTTTCCCATCAGCCCCGCTCATTATCTCATGCCACAACTCTAAGGTCCCCGCTGGCTTTTCGGAATGCGCTAATACGCTCCCGAGCGTGACACCGTCAGCAATCCCCTGCCATCGGTACCAAGAGCTGCGTTCCCGGCCTGGCCTCCCTCTCCTGTTGTCTCCAGTCCACATCACTCCATCCAGCCCTCAGAATCTGGGGGCTGATGTAAGGTGAGGTGACAGGGAGCCCGTGCCATGGGCCAGATGGACGATGGCCTTTGTACGGAACTGGCCTGAGGCTGTTAATAGCAAATCCGAGGGAGGGGTTGATTAACTCAGAGAGGACAGTGGGGCGTATCCACGGGGGAGGGGTCGATTAACTCAGAGAGGACAGTGGGGCGTATCCACAGGGGAGGGGTCGATTTTCTTTAATGTTTAATTATAACCGATGCCGGCGTGGACACATAGTCATTACAGTCTCTCGTGACGGGAACTTCCGGGCCAAGTGGCACGTGATTTCTCTTTCATGGTCCCGAGCCTCACAGCTTGCCATGTCGAGAGCAGACACTGGTCACCTGGACAGATTTCCAAACCGCCATCCCTCGTCCTTAAATGCAACAATGCTGCTTATCCAGCCTCACAACGCTCGGAGATTTAGCAGTCAGCTGAGGTTTGAGGCCCTGCACCCGAAATCAAACAGAAAGTGAGCTGACTGAAATCTGTGTAATTAGGCCCACATAATTAAATATCTTTTCCTAGCATCCTGCTCAGAAACAAATCCACTGGGTTCCCTTACACTGTAGAATTCCTCTCTTTATTGTTCTACTTTGAAATATTTTTTAACGCTAACTATTTAAGTCTCTCGCTAACTTTTTGTTCCTTGCACTACATACAAGTTCATGACAGACGTGCATAATTAATGCTAATGGTGAAGACTGATTGCCGTTTCAATGAAAGTGTCACCGACTATGACAGGACACACATTATAAACGTCTATTGAGTCGTGTAACTCTACCGCTTAATTGATAAAGAATGAACAATGAGTGATAAATTTGGCTTGACAGAAGCCAACGTAAAACACGTGCTACAAGAAGATTTTTTTGCTGGCCACATGGCTCAGAAAGCCCCCCTTGAAGAGGAAGTGAGACATTTCCAGCTAATAGTGTTAGCGCAGGTGGCTGTGAAGCTAACTCACTTTTAGGCACAGTTTTGCCCACCTATGCTACTCTTTATAAGTTGAACAAAGCACTTTTTTCGGCAGTGACAAGGCAAAAAGGAATGACAAACACCCCTGTTTCGTACGATTCGGTAAAGCATTACTCTTTCTTACTTGTTTCCATGAGGACAAATGAAAACAAAGACACACAGCAGAGGGATATTGCAGAAAGACCCATGACGTGAAGCATCTGCATTTATTTAAAGCAGGCCTCGCTTAATGGAACCGCATTCGATTTCCCAAGCAACTAGAAAGATGAATGGTCTTGATGGGAGGCCGTAACAGGGCCAGTTGAAAGCCACAAGATCTCGGCACATATTTGATCATTACGTTCACCCCGGCCACAATCATTCAGCATGATATTCCCTCCCATTATTTTGGCGAGACGTTGTGATCTCAGAGTCTGTGATGCCAGGATCGACAGAGACCCGCAAACAGCGCTGCCCGATTTTCAGGATTGGTTGATCTGCCCAACCAAATCAGGCCAAAATCAGCAGGACTACAGCTGAGCTTGAAACCTACATCCTTAGGAAATTCCAGTGACCCTGTAGCCCTGCTAGATCTGGAAATTAGCATCTGCAAGACAGATTTCTGCATAGGCAAGACATTGTCAAAGTCTCCTCCCCAACCCTCTGTGGTTTTCAACCCCCCCATTTGATGGAAACCTGAGGAAAGTACATCCTTCATTTGCTGGAAGTGGGGTCAGTGGCAGCTACAGAGGGGGCGAAGAGAATCAATTTCAAAGCCCAGCAGACTTGATGGATAAGGCATTATTCAAATGCACGGATTCAAGGGCCTGTAGCTCAAAAAGCTCTTTCTGGATAATGCCGGGATTGATACAGAGTCTGACATCAGGACAGCCATCTTGACACCTGAGTATTGAAAAGAACGATGCGTTTAAGAGCACGGGAAGGGTCCGTGTGGCCACGTGTCATCAAGGAAACAGGATCGGGTTTATCTCCTCAGCTCTGACATCCTCGACAGGATCACCTTCAGCCGGCAGGTAAATAAAAGACGAAAGGGAATGCCGGAAAGGGAAGGGCCTGTTTTTGGCGTCAGCTGATATTACCCAAATTTGTCAAAATCCAGCCTCATTAATCTGGCCATTAATTGATGTGCGCAGCTGTTTCTGCGGGCCTCCCGGCGACAGTCTTATGATGATGCCGTCCTCGAGCCTCCGTATCGCTCAAACAGCTCCGAGCAACTTGATAAGTAACAAAATGAGCCCCAGCTAATTTTAGAGATGGTTTATTATTTAAGCATCTGCAATTCCAATGCATTAAGGTTAGTGTTAATAAAACAAGCTCTTATTGCTTTTTCCAGGTCAAATGATTTTTTAAGGTGGCAGGATACTTTGTCTTCTCCGGTCACACACCTCATGTTCAAACACCTCAGCTGAAACACCTATGCTCCAGCATAAGAGGTTAAAATACAGCCCACCTTAAAAGAGACGGACGGCGTGTCCATATGATGAATATCGGTATGGTTATGGCTAGCCCAACCCAAAGTCTGTGTTCTAATTCGTGTCAAACAATGTATGGGTTCTGATTTTTATACTTTACTGACAGCTATTGTCTGCTGCTAAGCATGTATATTGTACATATCTCTATCATATTTATTCTTCCAGATACACGCATATCTCCATAAACCTATGTATGCTTATATACAGTCCACCCTTCATATCCGCGGGCATCCGCAAATTCAACCACAGATCAAAAATATTCAGAGAAAATTGATTCCACGATGTTCAAAAAAGTGAAGTGCAAATGGATGGGGAGTATGAATTTATATTTTACCTATTTATAAATATATATTCTTTATGTACTGTACCATGATGGCAGTGTACGATGTGTGAATGCTGTGTACTGCCTGGAATAGGCTCAGGCTCCTCTCTGTAACCCATGCATGAGTGTGTGTGTGTGAATGCTGTGTACTGCATGGAATAGGCTCACGCGCCTCTCTCTAACCCTGTACTGGGTAAGTGGTTATAAGAAGGTTTGGAGGGATGGATGGCTGGCCACTTAGTCTATGAACTGCCTATAGTGTGGGGAAAATAAACAAACAGATCTGCATTAAACTTGTTTAAATATAGCCCTGAAAAAATACAGGAAATAGAAAAAAGGTACAACCCCCACCCCCCTCATAATTTATGGCCACGCCCCTAATGCAGACACACACAGACATTCACTCACCAATGCAAAATGCAGCTTATTCTGAAAGGCAAACCCAGCAAATTCCGAAGTTCTCTTTCGGAAGGAATCCTCGGCTTATGGCCTCCCAGCACTGCCACCCCGCACTTAAAATCTGACAAATCGCAACCTTGGCCTGAATGGATGTGCGATCTAGCAGAACCGGCTCTGAATATGACTCTCTTTTAAGTGCTTTCACCACACGGATTTCACCCACTAGTTCCCAATTTAGAGGCTTTGTCGCTCCGATTTCGTAAACCAGTGGCGTGAAGAGAAATCCACGTAGGACCACACGCTGCAGCCAATCGGCGTAATCGTTCGGCAAACGGAAATACATTCAGCATCGGGCCTTTTCTTTGGTTATGATCTGTTGCATGTCATTTCAGAATAATAAGCACAAGTGGACAGGCATGTAATGAGAATCAGGGAACATGAATTGCATCCGAGGAAATCTTAGTACGATTATCTGGGCATAGTTATTCTTTGGAGAAATGCGAGCGTTGAAGGCAAAGAAAACAGGCCAGTTCTTTTTCTTTTTTTCAGCAAACCGCTGAGAGCGTAGAAATTGAAAGGCGCACCAGTTAAATATGCACGGCGAAAAGCGAGGAACGGAAGCAGGCCGGCTGTTTGCACACCAAGCGTGGCGTTTTGGACCATTTATTGACTTGGTGGATTCAGCGCTCTCAGGCAATTTTCAGAGCTTACAGCCCATACACTTTGCACACATGGTGATTCTCTGAAGCACTTTGATTTGTCTCAAATTACTGGAAAAAGGGTGCCGGAAAACTCCGGAGACAACTTGAATGTTTTGAATCCATTTCAGTCCTTTTTGGTGGGTATTTGATCACATGGTCAAGCCCACGGGCTCGAGCTTTGCATCCTCTCAGGTGAAGAAAGTGAACATTAACTACGAATCCCTGAAATCATGTTCTAAATTTAAGAAAACAGTTCACACACAAGCAATATCATTACCCAAATAAATAACAATTTCACTGACCCAAAGCTCTGTATTCAGTGCTGAAGAATCAAACACAAATTCCATTACAAATTCTGTTACATGTACAAAGGTTACTGGTTTGTTTTAGTTCTGCATGACTAATGCATAACTAAAAAAATTACAGGTACAAAACACGCTTCTTTTCCACACTTCTTTAATGTCTTTTAAACATATCCATAAACTATTTAATCACAGTTTATTTGTTTCATTTCCTGTGCCCTTTATTCTGAGGAGAATATTTAATTAAGTTTAACTAGTTTCTTAAAAAATAATTTAAGGGAGTTGTTCATTGTAACAAAAGGTTTAAATTTCATGGGAGTTTTACTTACAGTTTTAGAGGGCAGAATGAAAAATAACCAATCAGATTGTAGAGTAGATGGGTCTAAGTAACTAAAGGAGGAGGGGCCAACCAATCAGATGTCTTGGTCTGACCTCCTCTATTTCAAGCGCTATTGTGACAATTTGCTATCGTTTTATTTTTTTCCAGTCCATCGATCTATCCATCCGTTCATCTATCCATCCATCTCCTTATCTGCTTAGCCTGTACAAAGTCACAGGGGGCGTGAAGCATTTCTAGATGGACGCCCATATCTGACGCCGTCATGATCATCATCATGCTGCATTGGTCACAAAGCTGAATTGTGACCGATTTGTGATTTTAGAGTTGTGAATCGTACCGTGCTGGATGTGGTAAATGAGAAAGTGGGAAGAAAGTGAGGAGAAGCAGGGGCAGATCTGAAATAAGAGGGATGAGCAGGCCTGTCCGCGTCGGCGATCAGAGGGATGAGCAGGCCTGTCCGCGTCGGCGATCAGAGGGGGACCGTACCAGCACACAGCCTGCTTCTGGGTCTTTAAATAGGGGTCTTCCTTTGGACCACCGCTAAATAATCTGTGGAATGAGAAGGGAATGCAGTCAGTCATTATTTTGAAGTGCCTGTTGTCCGCTGTACTCTCTGGCCAATCAGCTACTGCCGTGCCAAACCCCTTTACTCCCAGGCCACTCCGGCAGCGAAATGTGTTCATCTGACAAAAGGAGAAAATCCTTTAAAGCCATTCTTTTCTCTTAAAGTGATTTACGGTATTGTACTTCAGGGAGAAGTGGTCTTTGGACGCCGTGATGGTGTACAGGTGTTATCACATGACCTGCGGGCAGTTACGGTACACTGGATTATGTTAGACATTTACAGCCACTGACAAAGTGCCAAACAGCCGTAGCATTTGTGAAAGCGGACACACTCGTCACTCGTTCTCGTAGTTTTTTGTGTATGCACATACCTATGAGAACATTAATATATACATCACACACAATAACATCCGCAATAATAAACACAATTAAGCGATTATAACAATATACTGTTACTGAAGTTTCATGCAAATGAATGGGCTTGTGATGTTTTTGCACAACCCTGAACGAAGACGGAGAGAGGCTGACTGACTATCAGAAATCCGGGACGTTGCCAGTAGGGTGAGAACAAGGCCGTTTTCCGAATGTCCACTTGCCCAATCTGTAGTGCACTGAATCTGCCATTTTATAGTGCTGTTCAAACTCTCAACTGTAAATTTCATACACTGCACTACAGAGTTGTCCAAATGTACTGCATAGCAGCCGTACCCTACATCAGTCGGCTTAGACCATCATGCACTGCGGCCTGGTCATGTGAGTGTCAGAGCTAAATTTGAGGCTATTCAAAGTGTTGTGGCGTTTATAACTCTTGATCCATTTATTCTTGTAATTTTCCGCTTAATACTTTCGGGCCGCGGTAAACTGTGGGTAATTCAAACTATGGTTACCGAATCAGCAGATACTGTATGGGGGCTATACTTTGCCTGTCAAATAAGTCTAACATACAGCAGTTACGTATCTGGAGTACCATTGCAAAAGTGTGCATTTAGCACGTAGCCTACTGGGGATGGTATGTGGCCCGACAGGTTAGTAGACTGTGCCTTTGATCAGAAGGTTACCAGGTTGAATCCCAGAGGTGGCTGGTTTCACCGATGGGTCCGGGAGCCTGGCCCCCAACCCCCAGCTGCTCCAGGGACTGTCTGATCCTGAATTCTCAAAAACATACATCACTTCTACTGAATAAATTAAACCTAGAATGTAATTTGCAATGTCTCTAAAGAAGAATTATACTAATCTTGATATAATTGGCTTATTCTGCCATTTTTATAGTACAGCCAATACTATACATCTGTAATAGACATATTTACACATTCCCCAGTGGTTATCTGGATAACCGTAATCATTTCTCATCACCACTGAAGCACCATCCAAATTTTGGAGCACCAGGCCTTTTTCTTTCGCATCCCCCACACCGCCGGGATGTTCCTCACACAACGGAAAGAGGAGGAACACGGGGATCAGTCTCCACCCCCTGCTTGCGGCCCATGTTGTCGGCACAGCGACGGCGGGTTCCTGCAGCTGCCGATAAAGCAGAACCTCAGGCTGGCAACAGAGGACGACCCGGCACAGTCGAGGACCTTAGGGCAGGACCCAATCTGAGCGCTACAGGAACCATTAATCAACCGCAGGAAGCCCGAGTGTTTGATAATTTATCTACTTCCGTTTTGGCCCTTTACAAGCACAATCCGCTCTGTGATTATTTTTCTTTTAAATTTCTATAAAAAGCAGCCGGACTTATCAGTGAGATGCTGTTTCCCACACACCGGAAGACAGGACAGTCATGCCTAATAATTTACCAGCCCAAGCTGTGTGTGTGCTTTAGGCTGAATGTCCTGAGAAGCGATCACTTTCTCATCTGTCAGAGAATCTTCAGAAATTTCATCTTTGCTCTCGAGCAATAATATTGCACTTATTGTAAAGCCTGAGAGATTAATAAAATTCATCAGTTCATAGCAGGTGAGTAGTTAGAGAGGAATGAATAGGGGGCTGACAGCTAGCTATTCGAGACTTAATTAAGCAAAATGTGCACTGTCTGGGGGCTCCCAGAGGACTGGGTTGAGAAACAATCAACTATGCAAAGATGGGGTGGAAGGTTTTGAATATTACCGCAGTGTTAAACAGCCTGTAACAGACTGGCGCCCCTTTCAGAGGGCCCCCGTCTTATGTGCCGACTACCTGAGATCCACCATATCCCAGCCCTGGATAAACAATTCTGGAAACTAGATGGATGGATTTTTTAAAAAGCAGTGCCTCTCTTAAACATTTGCTGCCTTATCAGTTTGTTATAACCAGCCACTTACCTCCTGTATCAAGAGACTTTAGTTGAACATTCAGTAAATCCCCCAGTGTGTATTTTCTGGTTTATGCTGAAATTATTCTAATCATTTGGTAAAACCGTAAAGACTGAAAATCAGGTTGTTATGGTGGTGGGGCATAGCACAGGCGGGAATGAAGGTGTCAATCCACTTTGAGGCTCCAAGACAACACAAGGGGCTTATTGACCAAATAAAGCATATTCACAAACGCGCTGCATTCAACTATACACAATGACTCACTGGGGGAAAGAACTAAGGTAGGAACTTAAATACACAAACCAAACTGAGCTAACGAGGACACAGGAGTGACGCATTAAGAAGACAACCAATTACACAGAACACAGACTAACAAGCAACAGATGCAACTAAAGAACAGGGATAATCACAGAACTAGGAGGGTTAACAGACACACTAGGAAACATTAATCTAACACTAGGAATACAAAGTCAGTACAGAATTTAAAGGTACAAAACCAAAGACAGAACCACAAGGAGGGGGGGACCATGGGTGGGAGAAGAAAGACAGAAAATAAACACTATGGAAACCATAATGTCAATCTATAAACACTGAGGGCGACAAAGGCCAAAGAAGAAACCAAAACACATGCGACTGGAATTAAGTAGCGTTCAAACTCAACACCTAATGGGTTCTCAATCGCGGAACCACGCACTCAGGCCCCTGTGCTATGCAGCGATCCAAGAGCAAAAAGAAACACAGGAGGGCAAAGGAGGATGGGATGGCCAGCACCACCTAGTGGCCAAACGGGGAAGAAACACAGAGGGCAGGGTCAGACAGGCACTGACACAGGTGACAGGATGGTGCATTTCTGTAGGGTTTCAATGGTCTCTGCTCTTTCTTACTGAAGGTGTTTGTCCCCAAACTCGTAAATTTGATATTTATATATTTAGTGTCTGATTACGTTTACAGACTGCCAATATTTCCATGGTGTCTTCAGTCTGGTGCGCTGAACTTCCATACCAAGACCTTAAAATGTTTTTTTCAGCATTTTCAGTCTCAGTTGACCCTTTGACATTATGCCCCCCCCTTAGCGAGCAGAGCAGGCATGAAAGCAGAATGAGGTACAAGAAAAGCGAGATACAAAGATCACTGTGAGATCACAGCGAAATATCACACGACAAGCCGCCGTATTCGCCATCGTATTCGCGCCTGGTCTCCTCCAAACCAGCACGGCACAGCTATTTTACGCTGTAATGTGTCACTAAGCTTTTTGTGTGTTGTGTGAGGCTTTCAGATAGAATACCCATTTCATTTAATTTGTTATGCCGATTTTGCAATGTATTGAAATGGATTTTTAATTCAATAAAATGGAACCATTGATTTCTAGATGGTTGATGCATCGATCTCTTGATTAATAATCGATTACCCGTATGAAAAGAGCTGTAATTTGATCTGTAATTTGAAGATGAATAGAATAGAATAGAATAGAATAGAATAGAATATGTTTATTGTCATTGTACATGTGCAGCAAAACTGTGGCTTACCATCAATGCCACGTTATAAAAGATAAATAAAACAAATCATAATAATAATGTATAGTGTAGATGTGCAGTATTAAGCTGAATGGTGCAGTAGGCGATGATGACTGATTAATATGAGAATATTATCTCGGATTAAAAGCTGATTAGCAGTCACTCTTCCCCATGGTTGTTAAGTATTCCTCCCGATTGACATATTTTCAAACAATTTTCACGTTGTTCCCCATCGGCCGCTTGCCTCCGGCTGGGCCACCGAAGGACGGACAAGCTGATTGGTTGCCGCTGAGCTGCTTGAAGTTATCAGCTTGGCGTCCGCTGAGCCGTGACGAAGTCGCACTTGCAGACAATAGGACAGCGGGGCGTGACAAGGGGCTGCTAAACACTGCAGTCTGAATGGCTGATCTGCGTGTCCGCCCCTGAATCACACATGCATTACTGACAGATAAACCACGAGGGGGGCTCGCAGGGGGGGCTAATGACACTCGACAGAAGTGCCTCGGAGAGCAACAGGGATAAACGCCGTCACTGCATGCTCAGATTAACAATTTTTGCACCCTTTCTCTCCCTGGTGTGGGGCACTAGTCAAGGTGTCTAATTTGCTAATATTATTCACATTTATCTAGCAGGTGTTTTTTCCCCCCAAAGTAAGGAAAGCTTGGCATCACAGAGCAGGGTCTGCCAGAATCCAGCACCCCTTCAATAATTACAGCTAAGGGCGGTGCTCAGAGATTACACTGCGCTCTGCGGGATTCAACCCTATCACCTTCCAGATGAGGAGACAGAGCTACATACCACCCCATCACTTGTGGAAGACCTGCGTTATGAGTGAGATGGAGGTGACTTTGAAGGAAGCATTTGAGGGCCAACGCAGCCGAACTCTATCGTATGGCAAACAACATGTTGCTCATGTTATTCTGAGATATATGGCAGAAGGCCCCTTTCCCCCCCAAGCCTGGCATTCCTCATGTCTGAGGGACACATCTGTCCTTAGACAACATACAGCGAACCCAGCTTTGGCTGAATGGCACAGAGCTTCATTCTTTTTATGCTCCTTGGTTAGACACAACCATATTTTAAAGTGAAGGGGGCCGCTGTATAGTCTTTGTGTATCATATATCATGAGGAGGAGGAGGAGGGTTCCGGAACCCCCAAGGACATGCGCGACTAAAGGCAAGTGATGAGGAACAAGAGCTCTGATAGAAAATAGATGGAGTCCTAGGAGATGTCCTAAGGTGTGGGTGTCAAAATCTGAACAATTTCCAGAGAAGCAGCTGGAGAAGCAGGTTAAGGTTCAAAGCCTGGCATGTCCCCGCTGATAACAGCGTGACTACACAAATAAATTATGAAAAAGCTGCACGCCAATTTGAATGCTTTGGAATGGGTACAAACTGGCCGCTATTCACCATTCACAAGCGGAATTACCGGGATGTTGATCACGCCATTGGCAGGAAAGCCAGAATCACACAACATATAAATTGCCCGTATTACAATGTTTAACACGGACTTATCGCTCTTTAATGGCACACTGTTCATGCAGTCTGTCGTAAATATTATAGAATAGCATTTTAGTATTTTCTGCAACCCTGTATTTGATATGCGTTTGGAAAAAGGATGGATTTGAGTATTTCATCCAGGCAGAAATGATGCGCTTGTGCCCGTGATGATGCTATTTTTTGTGTTCATTTCTTTGTTACTTGAATTGTCATTTTTCAATGCAAAGTCCTGCACGTTACTTTGGAAAGAAGCATCTGAAAATAAACAAACGTAAATGTGAATTACTATATTATCAAGGTAAACCTGAGATGTGGAAAATCCTTCCCGAAAATGGCTTCCAATCTGGATTTGCGAACACGGTGTCAGGTCCCTTGCTAACAAGCAGCCAAAGAAATGCTAACACAGGTTGATTATGCGCTCCCCATGGCATGACGGTTCTCGTCATTTCTAACTAAGCTATCATCTGTTTTTGGGCAAAGGTCTCTGGTCTACATCAGGGGTGCTGCAGCTGTGCCAGAATGGCGCAAAGAGTGTTAGCGATGTTGGCGGTGCGTCTGTGATGAGCAGGAGGATCAAAGCATTTTCGTGACGCTTCAGTGGTACGTCACTGCCTACGCGCTTTCTCCTTATTCGCTTAGTGATAGCAGCTTGCTGGCTCTGCTGTGCTGAGATTAATGTGCGGTAATCAAGCCTCTGCAGCTTCCGATCTTGTTTCCCCATCTGGCTTTCGGGGCAAAGGGACCAGGGCCAGTCCGCGGAGCGCATCAGCATTTAAGTGGAATTATTTCTCTCGCCGGCTGGTTGTCTAGGGGGCTGGCGGAAGGCCAGCAGTTCACAGTAGACGACAATGTTGACTCCCCTCTCCCAGTGGAGCAGAGAAGACCCCAAAAAAGCTAATCCTTTTAATCACAAGCTGTCCTATGGTTTGCTTAACTGCTTGTGAAGCTGACATGCATTACGTAGCCCAATAAACACTAAATATAGTTCCTGTATTAGATCCTTGAATCATGGCCTTAAACATAAACTCCAGATTTTGAATATTCCACAAGCAATTTAGAATCTGGAACTTGCCCTGGCAGCTGAGAATGGGGCTGTGAGACCTTGGATTAATGCCCAGAGGAACTGTCTGCCTGCGGCTCAGCAGATGCTGAGAGTATATTGCAAGGTTGGTGATATCCAAGACTGGAGGGGTGGCTTAACCTCCAGGACCAACATATGCTGGCACACTTTGGTCCTATAGTCCACCACAATGCTTTTGCTATCCCCGATGCCTGTGGGCCAAGTTAGCTTGGCACAGCATCTGTCCAGCTGAATTAGCTTGTACTTAGCAGCACAATAGACAACATTGCAGTGTTTCCCAATCTGGTCCTTGGGGACCCATAAATGGTCAAAATTTTTGCTCCCTCCCATCTCCCTGCCAGACAGTCCACATTTTTGCTCCCTCCCAGACAGTGCACATTTTTGCTCCCTCCCAGACAGTCCACATTTTTGCTCCCTCCCAGACATCCACATTTTTTCTCCCTCCCAGACAGTCCACATTTTTGCTCCCTCCCAGCTCCCTCCCAGACAGTCCACATTTTTTCAAACACTGCGGCAACACTGTACGCTGTGCGTAACATTTTTTTCTTAATGGCTTCCATAGCGATAAAGAATGTAGCCCAACACTACCCCAAGCCATGCCCCAATACTAGACTATGCCATGCGGTCCATTGTTTATTTTTATTATTACTATGTATTCGTTAATTTGTTCGTAAATCGCAAACTTTTAGGTCTTCACATTTGTTACCCTTTGTTTCCGCTGAGAGACGTGCCGCGTAACTCATTTCCCCGCGCGTACAAGTTATCATAGGTCGGCGTTCGCGGTTCGACTTCTGAGATTCAGATCGAGTTCTGGGTCATTTTTTTCGAACTGGTTGGTTCTAATTTGAGTTCTAATGAGTTTGAGTACTGAGGTACCACTGTATATGTAAAGTACCAGTCAAAAGCTTAGATACACCAGGCAGCCCACAAAAGTGTCGCGTCACATGACCTGGCCACCTGACCTAAACCCAGCAGAAATGATTTTGTAGGAGTTTGACCAGGTAGTGAGGGAAATGTAGCCAATGCGAGCTCAGCATATGTGGGACCTCCTGGACAGCTGGAAAAGCGGCCAATGAGAGCTCAGCATCTACGTGGGACGTCCTGGACAGCTGGAAAAGCGGCCAATGAGAGCTGAGCATCTACGTGGGACCTCCTGGACAGCTGGAAAAGCGGCCAATGAGAGCTCAGCATCCATGTGGGACCTCCTGGACAGCTGGAAAAGCGGCCAATGAGAGCTCAGCATCTATGTGGGACCTCCTGGACAGCTGGAAAAGCGGCCAATGAGAGCTCAGCATCTATGTGGGACCTCCTGAATAGCTGGAAAAGCATCTCAGGAGGCCACCTCATGGACCTGGTGTAGAGGAGACAGCAGGGTCAACCAGTCCCTGGAGCAGTTGGGGTTAAGGGCCTTGGTCAGGGGCCAATGGTGGGGTCACTCTGCGGACCCAGGGATTTGAACCAGCAACCTTCTGAGACACAAACCACCCACCCTTCCCCCCCCAACAAATAATTTTTTTGTTTAATACTTTTTTAGTCAGTGCATAATTCCATATACATGTATGTTATTTTATTTAATGTCTTTATAATTATTCTAAAATGTAGAGGATATTACTAATAATCCTTTTTAAGGTTAGGTGTGTCCAAAGTTGGTGGTTCTGTTTTTGTTGTTTTTCATGTGAGGAAGCGTACAGAACCACGGCTTGGCAGATGATTCCTGTGGGGCCGTGAGTCTGAACCCTAGGTCTGCATGTGTGGCGTTTTCATGTTCCCTCTACATCTGTGTGACTTTTTTCAGGACACTGAAGAGATGTCTAAGTATATGGATGCTTAATAGATTGACTGTTGAACATGAATAGATCCATACGTGTATAACACACCTAGGAGGTGAGCCCAGACGTCTCTCTCCAAGTCACCTTTCCATGAAGAGGTACATTATATATTTTTGGAAGAATCAATGAAATCGACTGCCATCCCATCCAGGGTGGAGTCCAGCTTTGTGCCCTGTGTCGCCCACCCCTGTCCCTGTGACCCTGAGGAGGATAAATGGAATAATCTTCTGAAGCGAATGAGTCATTAACAGTTCCATCCGGTGACCGCTGAAATACTGCCACGGCCAGTGGCGGTGGAGTATCTCTAAGACGACGACGAGGGAAGCTCTTCCTCCTCCCAAATGTCAGGAAGAATTTGTTGCATTTTCCTGTTGTATTTACGTTGCTGTCACAAAGAGCAAGCTAGACCGTGTTCAACCTCATGGCTAGTCCGTTCAGAATCAGCAATAGTTTCTCGTGGGTCATCTAACGTGATTTCTTTTCTCATACATTACATTCCCATGGCAGCATGATTCGATAACTTCAGCTGCACTTCTGACTCCAGTGCAGCGATTCTAGACGTTTATTGGACAAACGCTTCAAAGCATGATTTCCAGGGAAGCTCAGTGTCTCTGAGAGTAAATGGGGCAGTGGGCGGGCCAGGACGCTGGGCTGCCGCATGATGATTGGAGGAACTGTCAAAAGGGCTGGGCCTCTTGCTGACTGACAGCATTTTCAAATTATACGTCGGCATCAGATCGTTTCAAGTTCCATCCCATGCGGATTCTTGCCGAGTGAAGTCTTTTCATTTTTTCGATTTTCATTTGCACATATCCTATTGTAAATAAAAATATTAATATAGTGCTCCTTGTTTCGTTAGTAAGGTTCATCCGTTTATTTCAAAGGAGGGCGGCTACTTCCCCTGTTTAAAAGACCACCAGCCACTGCATTTCTGCTTTGAAGCTAGATCCTTTCAGGCAGAGGAGATGGGCTCAGATCACAGGGTGCTTCAAAAAATGGGTATTATTTTTCTGCCTGGTCTTGACTTTATGTCAAACTGACCTCTCTGGGAAACATCTGGAAGACCAACAGGCAACAGAAAATGAGAAATGTATCTTTGGAGATACTTTGGAGCCCATCACGCGTACGACGCCCTAACTTGCTGATCTACACTCTGAGCCCCAAACAAGGCCCCAGATCTATTGCTCTTTTGTTAGTTTACACCCCTCACTTATTTCTTACTTAGTTCATATGACACTGGGTACTATCATTCTGTTCTGTATTTTACAAGACGGACATAATGTCCTTGTTTTATCAGTTGCCCATAGTCTGAATGCTAACACAGAGGCTGTCGAGTCATTTTCACTGCAAATACGCTCAGACCCTTAAAACTACTTATTTGTCCATAAATTAATACACTGCTACCAGCTACCACTTCAAAAACACACACACACACACAATAAACAAATTGTGTTTGTAATTTCAGGTTTTTTTCCATACATTTTCCTCCATGCGCCTCTCTGCCGTCATAGAGAGCTGCCTATCAAGGCCGAGGCGAAGCTTGTTTCACCGTTATGCTAATAAGCCATCTTGTTGGGTCATTTCGGCCACACGGCGCTAAGCAGTATCTGCACTCAGACAGTTTGCCTTGTGATAGACGGTCCACCAATATTTATCCCCAAACAGCTTTCTGAGCACTAGTATTTTAGGCTGGCATGTTACGGAGCGCCCGCGCACATCGGCGAGCAGGGGGGATGTTTAATTAAACTTCCCACATTTTCATTATGATTATTGGGTCAGGAAGCAGCAGTCCCCGTGGGATTTCACCATAATAATAGACAGACAGACAGACAGACAGACAGGAACCCCCCCAGACAGTCCACATTCTTGCTGTCATGCAGCTCCCAACCCACTGGAAGGGCGAACATGCACTGGGGGTCCCTGAGGATTGGTTCGAGAAGCACTGGTTTACTGAACTGCTCACTGCTCATGCAAATCTACCTGTACTGCTTAGTCATGGTCATCCGTGCATCCATCCACTCATCTTCACCCAGCCATCTTCCTGCTTGCCTGCTCTTCCAGTACAGGATAACAGTCTAGAGCAGGGGTGGCCAATGTTATCCACAAAGGGCCGGTGTGTATGCAGGTTTTTGGGATAGTCTTTAGGTCAGCTGTTCAGACCCAGCCAGTCAGTCTTCTAATTAGGGAGTTGCAGCGAAAACCCGCACGAACAGTGGCCCTTTCTGGATCAGATTGGCCACCCCTGGTCTAGAGGAAGCAGTGGACATCAGGCAGGAGACTTCGGGGACTGGATGTCACTTTGTCCCAGAGCATAGTCATGTTAGCATTAGCAATAAAAGCCAAATGAGAACTTTCCCTACACAGTCAGTGCCCTGGAAGCACATTACACCCACCTATCTGAGTAAGACTCAGTTAGGTTTGTTACAAAGCTCAACGTATATTCAGTGACATCACATTTATCAATGTTCACAAGCTACTTGTTGCAGATTGCCAGGATGTGAGCCAAATACTTGAAGAGATTTCAAAAATGAGGTGTCATAAATGCTGGATTTATTTCAAATCCCTGTAAATACAGACATACAGTAAAGCAGACTGAGCAATGGGGGCCCAGGAAGACTCTGCTACGCACACACACACACACACACACACACACAGACAGAGATACATAGACACATGCATGCACATACACACACAGACACACACACACACACAGACACACACACAGACACACACAGACAGAGATACATAGACACATGCATGCACACACACACACAGACACACACACACAGACACACACGGACAGAGACACATAGACACATGTATGCACACAGACACACACAGACACACACACAGGCAGAGATACATAGACACAATTAACAATTAATCAGCTGAATTTTTAATTAATTATTGTGAAGAATGATCTAAAGATCTGTAAACATTTACAGATGATGAAAAATGTTTGCCTTTATATGGAAAGTGTAATCCTTCAAACGTGAATGTATGTGAATGCTAATAAACTAAAATGGATTGTCTTTATTCCATCTTATTAATTTGTGACAATTACCCAAAAGCAAATATTATACAAGCAATTTCGTTTAGACTAATTAATTCTTTACTTGTTTAATTTCACATCAGACACCCACCACCCACTCCTTTCAAAATAAACAGAAATATATTAAATCTAATTATTAAATGTAGAAATTGGAAAATAAATAAATACATCAGTGAAATGTGTATAAAGGCCATTGATACACACAGACAAATTTCCTATATTTTTGTCAGCATACAGTATTTGGCCAGTAAACCTGATTCTGATTCGTTGTCCTCTCGTAACACACAGAGGGAGTGACTTTATCTCATGAATATTAAAGAGAATATTTTTTCCTATTTGACTAAATGAAATGGTGTCTCACTGTAACATCTGATTTTTTAAAACATTAAACCTGGCCTCTGAAAGATTTATTTGGGACTAAATATTCAGTGATATATACTGGAAGAGACATACTTGCATGTAATGTTAAATATAATCAGCAATGATTTAATAGTCTTTGATATGCATATTTCTGGGGGTAGGTGATTGGTGCACTGAAAAGGGATCGACACGCTTGACTTAGGTCTGGAAAGGTGTGTACTGTGTATTTCTGGGTG
>JAODKC010000053.1:4600913-4616552 GCA_026777985.1 Mormyrops attenuatus | reverse complement strand
AAACAGCAAAGCAGGGCAACAGGTGGAATGAGCTACAATAAATGAGCACTGGACAAGGGAACTCTAACAAACAGCAAGACCAGGAAAAGGACTAAAGTACAAGCAGAACATAATAAAGCAGAAAACAATCACACTCACTCAAAACAGGGAAGCAATGATAAATAATAACAAACACTAGGGAAAAACAGAACAGGTAAGGCTGCCCTAGAACCCACACCCAGGGGATTGTTAGCCTCTAAATCACACACTCAACCCATTAAGTTACACAGCAGTCCAGCGAACAGGGGAAACACACTAGGGTTGAAAAGCAAGAGACAGAGAGTGGGGGAAAGGCAGAATGGCCAGCAATGGCTGCTGGCCAAGCAGGGAAAGGTCAGTGGGCGGCGTCAGGCAGCATATCCTGACGTAATGCTCACTTTTACGTGTGATACAGAGGAGGAAAATAGCAGCCTGAGGAATTGATATTATTCATGTACGTAGATAAATGGGTTCATAATCGTACAGAATGTAACATTCCGTCTGCTCATGACTTTCTTGACAGAAAAGCCAGGCTTTCTCCCTCTCCAAGTCCCCCGTCTCTCAATGGGGAATCCAATCCCTAGCTATCCTGATGTCCGGCTTGCCACCACGGGGCCCGATCCAGCCATCTGCTCTCAGAACCTGTCCCTCATGCCGCTTCCAGCCCCCAAATCACCCCAGACAACTGCTATCAACAGATTTTAAATGAGAGCTCATGTAATCTGTGAGCTGTGCATTCAAAGGCAATGCAGTTTTCTGGCTATCCTACTTACTCACCCATGAGACAGGTCTCTGTATGGACCATCTTCTACACTAGGTACCTGTCAGAGCCACAGATAGTCATTTCTTTTCATATGTTACTCCTTATTCAAGAGTTATATGTTTGTCTTATTTCTGTGTACTTTTTATTGAATATTTAATTGAAGTTATAGTAATACCTGTTTCTGTTAGCAGCATGACCCCCTATATTGTTGGTTTTGGTATGAGCCCATCAGTGCATAAACAGTTATTTGCAGTTTTGAGCTGGAAGAAGAAAGTTGGGTGGAAGGAAGCATTATAGAAGCACGGAGCTACAGTATTTGATCGGGCCAGTTGAGATTATGAACCCTTTTATCTTTCAAGAAGATTCTGTAAAGTGTATTGTAGTTGCGTTTATAAATAATGATTTTTTTGTTGCATTTCACCCTTTTGCATGGGTCCATTACTTCAATCTAGCACTTTACAAAATGGCACAGTTACAGCATCTGTTCTCTTAACAGTGCCTCTTTGTGATAATATACAGTACTTGTGTACATATTGAAGAGTGCCTGCATTTCCATTGGCTGATAACAGTGACTGACGTGCTTCAGTAGGCCTGACTCTGTTGTGCTTCAGTAGGCCTGACTCTGTTGTGCTTCAGTAGGCCTGACTGTTGTGCGTGTATACGTCAGAGTTACTCACCGGTTCGTGGAAACCCTCTCTGCACTACTGTGTTGGGACCTCGTGCTCCCTTTGCTCAGAAAGTTGTTCTTTCTATGATAATTGTGAGCAAATCACACAATTCAGGGATTTTGGTTTATTTATTTTTTTGGCTCAGACCTGAAGTGGCGCCTGATTTGTTTAGGTATGATCTATATAGGCATAGGGTGACCACCTAATCCTTGTCAGGACGGACACTTTGAACTACTTCAGGTTTTACAAATTACTTTAAACCTGAAAGGCTCCTGTGTTTGGCTAAATAGTCCAGCTCTTCTTGCGCTTTGACTGGTTTATTTCCTTGATTGAAAGACTCATCCGGCTGTTTCACATTAACATTATAGGAAGATTTTAGGAGACTGACCAATCAGCACACAGCGAGAACTCAGTGATTAAGTGAAATCCTGTCCTATCTCAAAGTGTCCTCCCTGACATGGATTATCTGGTCACCCTAAATGACTTCAGTAAAATCGCCAGAACAGCTCATAATCAGGCTAAATGAATCAATCAGGCTAAATGAATTATAACTTACTTTTATCATATAAAACTCAAAGGTGAGCTCTCTGTCAATGCACACATATAGGGCAATGTTGACTAATTAAGCTTAAGCTCATATAGAATCACTTATGTTCTCTTAGAATCCACCTCTGAAGTGAACACGCGATGTAGTGAAGCTACCTGGGATACGTATACAGATTTAGCTTAATTTAAAGATGTAAATAAGACTCTGGACCCCCTGTGACCCAGAATACGACAAGTGGTTTCAGAAAATGGATGGATGGGTGGAAATAATGAACGTTTTTCCTGCATATTTCACACCCCCTTGTGTTCCTGTGATGCAATTATACAAAGCAAGCAGTTCAATACTTCACAGTCTGATTGTGAACAAAATGCATGTTAAAAACATTCCCTGATTCCTGCTTCACCTACAAACAGGTGACACCCTCAGTTCCTGTTGACACATCATCATGTCTCCCATCAGCAGTCCTAGATATACGCGTCACTGAATTTGAGTCAGACCCATGACAGGCAGGACTGCATGGCTTAAGGTCCCCTTCGCTGCTTTATCAGTGTCAAAGTGATCAGATTGTCTGATGGATGGATGTATCTGATGCTCGCATTCAAAGCGGTTTCATCAGCAAAAAAAAAAAACACAAACAAACATAACGATCTCATATTGAATAAGTGACTATATAAGATGTTTGGGAAAAAATGTGTTTTACACATATGTGCTCTCCTGTGAACTGTAACTTGCTATCTCTAAAACATGCTAGTCATGTTTGGGTGTGTATCAAATCTGCAACCTCCGCTTAAGGTGACACATGTTCCTCATGGCTGGACAGCGCTGGAGATTCAATTTCCAGTTGCCTCCTTGGCCACTGTGAAAATCTGGAAAGTTAAAGCAGCTGCTTTACACTATAACAGATTTGCATGTCAAAAAGTACCGCCAAGTCATTTCTCTGCGCATTTAGTTACTTCTGCACCTGGAAATGAGTACCTGTGTGGAAGTAGGCCCCTGGAAATGAGTACCTGTGTGGAAGTAGGCCCCTGGAAATGAGTACCTGTGTGGAGGTAGGCCCCTGGAAATGAGTACCTGTGTGGAGGTAGGCCCCTGGAAATGAGTACCTGTGTGGAAGTAGGCCCAAGTCTCTGACTGTAGTTGGATGGACTCCGAAACATCGTACTGGTAACCATCCTGTTCCAGGAAACATACCAAAAATCTGAAATGTATTCAACATCATGTAGTTCCTCAGGGATCTACAGTATGGGTAGCACAGAGCGTAATCCAACACTTCCGCTGCCAATAGTGTGAATACTTGTTTGCGTTTTCTTACGCTGAGTTTATAAACAGAGAAAAGTGAAACATCCAAGGCAGGGATTGCAGGAGAAACAGGACTATTAAATATCTTCCTTTTTTTTATTTCTTGATAATGTCTCCTTCAGTGGGGCTAAAAAACACAACAAAAGCTGACATAAAATGACAATAAAGCCGTAAGAATATTTCCATGTATTTGAAATTACTGATAAGTAATAGTGAAGATCCTTCAAAGGGCTTGTCAAATGAAATCAAAGCTGGTGCCTGGTGTGAATCGCTTTGAACATGCTCCAAGCAGGCATATGTACAAATGCATGTTCCATCCAGTCATCCTTCCTCCAAGTGGTAATCTATGTACACGGCAAGCCTGGAACCTGTCCCAGAATGCGCAGGGCAGAAGACACCCTGGATGGGAGGCCCAGAATTCAGATTATGGGATTTATATAGGTACAGTTCAGATGTAAATGAGTAAGTAGAAGGAGAGATATCTGTATGCAGCAGAGGTATTCATGTCATGTGGGGCCTCACTTAAAATGGGAGAGAAGTATCTGACGTGTCAGGCGTTTGCTGGTCAGTGAAGGTTGGACAAGACAAAAGAAATCAGTACAATGATACTGTGTGGTATCAAAATAATAATTACAGATGTTGTGGGTTAAGGCACACGATGTGAAATCTTAAACTATTACTTCGTTGTCTATCTCAAAATACCAGCCAGTGAATTCCAGTGAATACCAGCCAGTGAATTCCACCTTAACAGTGAACATGATGAGGGAATAAAAGAGAACAAAATATGTTTACATTTCTGAAGGCAGGTTACTCAGAAAATCCTTTTATCAATATGACCCAGAACTGGATAAGCAGTGTTGGTGGATGGATGGATGGATGGATGGAGTCCTCAGTTATGGAGTACTTGTTCATTCGCTCAAGATACAACAAAACAGAATATCTAAAATGGAGGCAAAATAGAAGGGAGAAAAACAAAGAAAAATATGAACAGAACAACAATGCTAAATGGTAAATAAACAGAAAATACTAATGGCCAGATAGATAATAAGCTTGATAAAATAAAGCGCCAGTATTTATGAATGGTCTGTGTAAGGGAGAGGCTGGGTGGTAAAGCGGGGATATTTAGGGTTTAGTTACTCTGGGAGATGTTTCTGTAACCCTGGTGGTTAGCTAGATGGACAGTAAACCTTCAGCATGATGAAGAGATGGGTGTATTCATCATTGTTGGAACCCACAGTGAGGACCCTGAAGTTCTGCTGTCACTGGCCATGCAGCAAGAACAAGGCAGATGTATAAAGATTTTCCGTTAGGTCTGTTTGGCAGGATTCTCCTGTTCACAGCAGAACTTTAGCCACACTTGCACAGGGAGGGTGTTTCTCTGTGTTACCTTAGATTATGTCTTCTTGCATCTCCCACACCTGTTGGTAATGTAGCAAGGCCTGATGATGCCTCAGGATTCACTGAGTTTTACATTGCGTGGAGAGGTCCACTTTTCTACTGAAAGCATGTCGGTAGCAGGAGTTGAACTTCAGAGGACCAGCCTGGGACAGTGGTCAAAGTATGGGTGCATAATACACAGCTTCTTACCTGAAGTGAGCTGAATAACAAACGCTTGAGCTTCAGCATTTACTGCATAAAACCATGGCGAATCCCATCAAAGGACAGTCAGCTCCCAACCATGCAGGAATCCCAGATCAGTCGGTACCCTCACATAATACCACTCACCATACATCACAGGTGTCCTCAGTCCAGTGAGGCATGTGTGGCCACATCCTGGGATGTCTTTGCTGTGTGACAGTCAGAGAAGTCAGACGGAGGTGCCTGCTGTGAATTAGCAACTGATATAAAATGAAGGTTGAATGTTGGGGAGGGTATATATCAGTTAAAACTGTGATGAAAAGGCGTGTTCTTAAACTCCTGCACAATTAACCATCCATCCATCCATCCATCCATCAAAAGTGCTTATGCAGGGTCAAAGGACTCCTAAAACAAATTATTGGCAGCCCAGCACAGAAGACAGGGGACATGCAGAATGGAATGCCAATCCACTGCAGGGCAAAACCTGTTACATGTTAGGCACAAATAACTTTTTCTAAAGAAAAAGTGAGTAGTGTAATACTGCATCAATGTTAAACTTCAATCTACAACAGAGCCTTGATTGTTGAACTATTTCAAAGGATGGTGACCTCCAAACATGGACGTGTGTTACCTTTGGCTCATCCAACCGTACCAAATAGGATTGTATCGCTAAATTGCATGAAACATGTGCACCCAAGATCTTTGCATGTGTCAGGGAGGTTGCAGGTTTGAATCGCTTCCAGAAGGTTGTAGATTTGAATTGTGCCCAGAAGGTAGTAGGTTTGAAAAGTGTCATTATAACACTGGGTGCTGGATGCTGACTAACCCTACCCTCTGATTCGAAGCTTTCCCCACACAGAAGACAGTGTCTGATAAATAAACAAACAAAAGTGATCATAGCCATGAACAGGCAAGTGTGGACTAGCTTTTGTTTAAACAATTGCTATTCTTGGATGGTCCTAACAGTAAGGCTTCTCTATGTGGGACCATATGGTTGATTCATGATATCAGCAATCATTCTGATGGTCAACTCTCCCATTGTTTATGAAAGCGGAATGTTCTCCATTTGTGTGTTCATACCAAAACCAAGTTTACAAGTGGAGAAGAGCTTGGCACTCTTGACAGCAGAACATTTGGTTTTCAGAGGGATCCTGGATGATTTTTACAAAATCTCCAAATCGGATCCCAGCACAAGAAACTTTCAGAACTTCACTGCCGATATGAATAAATTATGAAACATTCCTAAAACACATTTAAACAGCAATGTTTGGTTATGCTTTGGCCCAAATCCACATATATGAACCAAAACAAATAGATATTCTTTATTCCACATACATACATTTTTTCCTGTTACTTTTCACAATATGGATGATATGAACAAAAATGAAAAACTACCACAACAAATTTCAAACTTTTGACCAGGAAATTAACGGCAGCTCACAGCAGAAACATGGAGAAATATAGTTTAATTTACCCTGATAAAATAACTAAAGGTGATCCATAAGGTAATTAAAAATATGTGTATATATATTTATACACTATCAATAAATGTGGTTTAGAATCACAATTTTTTTTTTTGCTTTTTTGTTCTTAGAACATGATTTAATTTATTATAATGCTTCTGGTCACTGGGATTGAAAAGTATCATTTATGCCGCTGCATGTTTTGGAGGGAACTCCTCGAATATTCTTGGATCCTGCATAAACGGAGTTGGATTTGTGTCAGAGCCCTTTCCTTACATGGAGTTACTGATGACGAGTAACAGTGAGGCCTCTTTGAGAGAACGGTCAATCTAATCAAAATGGGGGTCGCGTGTGTATATTGCTTTAAAAAAGACGCAACATAGGCATACATACATATTCGTAATACAGAATTAAGTATATATATGAAGCCTCTGCTTATGCTGAATTACTGCTGTCGCTGTGAGTAAGTATGATGCAAGACTTAACAAATACAGTTTCTTTAGATAGAAAGTTATACTGCACAAGGTTCTGGAGTGCTCTTTGAAGCCAGGTCTGTACTGTAGGATTCAGTATGGGTGTTACAAAAAAATAAAATAAAATAAAATAAAATAAAAAAAACAATGAACTCCATATAGGACACCTGTTGCTTCAGTTCCAAGCAGAACCCTGGATGTCGCTGGTCTGGTTCACTAGAATCCACAGAGGGTGACATGAGCGCCCCCAGCTTAGCATTCGGCTTTGGGGGCGGCCCCTCGCTTGATAGCAAGTCCTTCCCTGCCTGTGCCAGTACTCCTGGGCTGGCTAACAGAGGCATTAAATCATTTTCATGTTCACCCGCCGTGGCCCGCTAGTCTCTGGAGGGTCTACTGGTACCCCAGCCACTTTCCGGGGCACATACTCGATGTCAATGTTGTTTTTATGCTTGCCTTTGCCGCGGCTCCACACGAAGAGTAGCAGGAAGCAGAAGAGGACCACGCCCAGGAAGGTGAAGCAGCCCATTGCCGTAGACACCAGGATGGTCTTGAGGTCGAGGCCAAATGGTACATTGTGTGAGCCAGTCCCATTGGATGCCGTGCTGTTGGGGTCTGTGTAGTACTGATGGGTCCTGTTAGTGTAAAGTGACCTGTCGCTGATGCCAAGGCTCTTCACAGCCAGCGAGACTGACATCGTATCGTTGCCGGCGGCATTGCTTGCCACACAGATGTAGACGCCACTGTCGTGCACCTCCGACACCTTAATCTCCAGCGTGCCGTTAGGGTACACGATCACCCGCCCATTGGTCTTCTCAGTAATCAGGCGCCGACGGGGGGTGAGCCAGGAGATAATGGGCCGGGGCGATCCTTCTGCACTGCAGCGGAGCAACGACGGTTGCCCCTCATCCACCAGAAAGAGCTCCACGTGCTCCTCCAAGATCTTTGGCTCGGTACATGTGACATAGCGAGAGAGCAGCGGCTCTTCCAGCTCCTTGAGGGCTTGGCCCCGGATGGCCTCAGGGCCGGCGCACTCGGGCTGGACGTTTCCGAAACGCAGGGAGCGACGCCTCCTCAGGATCCATGTGAGGCGGCAGTCGCACACCAGTGGGTTGCCGTCGATCAGTAGCATCTCCAGGACCTCTGGATCCTGGAAGGAAATTCTCTCCAGAGTCTCCAGCTGGTTGCGCGAGACGTTGAGGATCCGGAGAGACCTCATACCCTGGAAGGCGTGCGGCTCCACAGTGGCCAGCCGGGCTCCCATTAGGCGTAACTCGCGCAGGCGCACCAGCTCCCGCAGCATTCCACCCTCGATTTGCTCAATACGGCTGAATGAAAGGTTCAGGTGCGTCAGGTAGGTCATGTGCCTCAGGGGCTGGTAAGGAAAGGCAGACAAGTTGGTGTTTGTGATCGAGAGTGTGGTGAGGTTGAGACCGTGCAGCGTATTAGGCGGAACCGCATCCAACGAGAGCCAGCTATCGATCTCCAGGTGCCGCAAGCGGAACAGTTTCTTGAAGGAGTATGGATGGACAGTGCTGATACTAAGCTGCCTCAGATGGAGGCTGACCAGGGCATGAAGGTGAGACAAGGCTTCAGTTGGCACCACCGTCAGGTTGCATCTCTCCAGGGTCAGTGTCTCTAGGCTCACGAGACCACTAAACGCTCGGTGTGAGATGTAGACCAAGTCATTGTCACCCACTTCGAGGGACTTCAGGTTGCGCAAGTCCTGGAACATGTAATCTAGCAGGATCACGATCTTGTTGTCGCTGATGTCCAGCAGTGTGAGATTGGACAGGCCTGAGAAGACACCCATGGGAATGAGATAGATACGGTTACTCTTCAGGCTGAGTGAGTGCATGTTGACCAGGGCGTTGAAGGCCCCGGGTTCCACTTGGCCGATAAGGTTGCCACTAAGGTCCAGCTCCTCCAGCTGGGGGTAGGAGGAGAAGTTGTCAGGGTTGACGCTCCGCAGCTTGTTCTTGCTGAGGTCCAGCACACGTGTCTCAATGGGGATGCCCTCAGGGATAGTGAGGAAACGTTTCCGGTGGCAGTTGACGGACTTGGTCTGGGCGGAGCACTCGCAGCGGGCCGGGCAGCCCACAGCAGAACCGACGAGGATGACCACCAGGGCTAGTCCAAGGAACGGTTGCCAGCATGAGGTAGCCGTGGGCAACATGACTTTGCTGATGTAATCTACCATTCTGTCAAAGCCCTGAAACAGGAACAGAAACAACAGGCTATTACAAACATGCATTTTTGAAGTAGGACACCCTAAAAACAGATTGCAGGTGCCAAATGACACATTAGAAGAACACTAAATGATCTTCTGTTTTGCAACAGGAGAGCATATAGTATATTTGTAAAGTCAGCAAAAGAAATGAAATGATAAATCAGTGTGTTACCTCTTACAGGGTGAATATCAAGAATCAATATCAAACTCACAGCTCTATGCTAAGAAAAACAATAATCTGGCCTTGCAAGTATGATAAAATGTAGAGTTTTATCTGTGGTATTTTCATCAAAGCTTCTCCGATAGTCTGATGCAGGTCAAGTTCTATACGCAGAAGATTCGATAGCACTCCCTGGACTTCCGTATACTAAACAAACCTTCAAATAAGTTCTTTTAGTTTTGCTGTGGACGTTGACTGATTAGGGTCTCCCAAAACAAGATTCCCATAATTCTGTTCCCCTCATCCACTGATCAAAACTGCAGAAATATACTGTGATTTTCATTTTCATAAGTAATAAGCAAGACTTTAGTAGTGCTTGGAATCCTCCATGTGATGTTAAGTTCCATTTAAGGGGAGGTACCTGTAGTTAACAGCCAGACACCCCAAACTGCTAATTATGGCTACTGACCTTCTCTGTACGAATAGGGAAAAGGATCTTCTTTCCCCTAACCAGAAAGTAAAATGAGAATTGAGCTTCAAGGTTGTACTTCTACTATAAAATCAAAGGAAAACACTAGAGAAACTGATCAAAGACATATTCACATCCATGACTCTATTCAGTTATCCTAGAAATTCTCCTAATTTTATCTAACACTGTTTTTCCGTAATAATGGCAAACAGATTTTTTTCATCAGCCATGACAGTGATGTAGTGTGTGCTCACCTTAAAAAAATCTACATTGGTTTCTTAAATATAGGAGATCAATGTTTACTGAATTTCGCTGAAGTCCTAGGGGTGGGCATGTGATACAGTGATTAAGCAACAGACCGCAGATATTCTGCTTTGTGAATTGGGTGGAAAAGAAAAATTAAGATACAGATGTCCTCTATCCTTCTACCTGGACTGAAAATCTAATCTAATCTAATCTAATCTAATGTATTTTACCTTATCTATCTATCCATCCTTCCAGCCACTGCTATATTTTTGAAGCACTGCAGCCAATTTCAGGTTCATTGAATAAAAGCAAGTTTTATTATTATTATTATTATTATTATTATTATTATTATTCTGTGAGCTCCAGTTCCATTCCATGTAGTATATTCCACATATATTCCACTGTAGTCTAGGCAATTCCTTAGGTAATAAATGTTACAACCTCCTAAACATTTTACCAGAATAAGTTCTTTGAAGAAACAGCTCCACTGTGTAAGAAAGAGGAAAACAAACACCTAAAATGTCAGAGTCGAACACTGAATAGCAGATAGTGAAAATGATAATTTGCCAAACTGTATGGCTCTGTACGCACCCAGATGCGACTTTCCCTCCGATTTCTCACAGCCCTTGTCCCTTCAGAGCCATGAGTCAGGGTGGTCTAATCCCTCCCTCCAGGAGACAGTAATGAGCTTGTGCAGAACTAATAATGTGCCACACGGGTGGGATGCTGTGCATGCTGGGATTTGGATTGGCACCATGGATTCCGGGCGGTTCCGCTCAGATACGCTCCACTTTGGATTCACAGCAGCATCGACGGACCCTCGCCTCGCATGGCTCAGCGACACTGCGACCCACAGCCTCTGCTCACGCTGTCTGGTACGGAGGCTATCGCTATGGCAACGCTCTCTCTCGGAACCGCTAGTCACGCAGCATCTCCCATCACCACACTCCCCACTCTCGGCCGGCACGCGCACCTCCTGTCAAAACTCACCTGAGTTTTCTGAGCAGTGCCAACGTTCACGCTATTAGCCATTACGGACTCTCCTGCCAAAATGCCTGTGATCTTGGGCGCACGGTACAGCTCACCCACACAAGGGAGAAGCTTTGAGGATGAGCTCAGTCATGAAGCCAGAATGGATGAGTTTATCCGCCATCATCCACGTGCATCACTTCTGACAGATGTTTATTGCCACAGATCGGTGACCATTAATCAATCACCACACTGCACCTGAATATTTAAGTCCCAATTCTGTAAGGTTCACCTGGTTCCACCTGTGTTACTCTTGACAGCAATGTCAAGGTGCTGCATTTATCCAACAATCAGTAACTGCCAGGAAATTTTCCAATCAAAAACAGCGGTCGTGCGCCAGTGCGTTCCCTGTCTCCTCTAGCAGCAGAGAACGGCACACGTCTCTCTGAGTTAACTGAATGTGACTTCCACTTCACTTTGCTATGACGCACCCACTCTAATTCACAAGAAAGTAGGCAAGTCACAAAGAATAATGTAGTTCAAAAGAGTAGGATATGAAAATTGACCGAAACCGCAACGGGCCGGGTCTCAGGATCATGCAGGTAACTTAATTAGTTACTTAATTAAACATTATTCAAAAAGTCAACTTTTTGCCCTTTCCGCCCTTATATTTCTACTTAATTCTAATCGTAAGGCAACAGAGATCATTTTATTACCTGTTCGGCAGTATCACCGTGAATGCTTCAGAGTGGAAATTAAGCTTGCCTTGAAATACAGCCTCCAAAATGTATATTAGCACCCAAGTGTTTGCAGATATAATTAGACTCAGCATGCATAATTACATCCATCTTTTCCTAGTGACCTCTTATCAAACAGCTGAAGCAACCCAGAGTCTATGCCGGACTGAGGCCCCCTGGAATGGACCTCCATCAATCCTAAGCAGTCAGTCCCACGGACATACAGGAGGAGGTTGGGCTGGATCTAAAGCCTGGAGCTGACCGGGGTCCATGTGACCGTCACAATCTAAAGCCTGGAGCTGAGCGGCTGGATCTAAAGCCTGGAGCTGAGCGGTGTCCATGTGACCGTCCCAATCTAAAGCCTGGAGCTGAGCGGTGTCCATGTGACCGTCCCAATCTAAAGCCTGGAGCTGAGCGGTGTCCATGCGACCGTCCCAATCTAAAGCCTGGAGCTGAGCGGTATCCATGTGACCGTCCCAATCTAAAGCCTGGAGCTGAGCGGTGTCCATGTGACCGTCACAATCTAAAGCCTGGAGCTGAGCGGTGTCCATGCGACCGTCCCAATCTAAAGCCTGGAGCTGAGCGGTATCCATGTGTCCGTCCCAATCTAAAGCCAATCAAAAGTCACCCCACAGACGACATTCTAAGCTGCCAACAGAAGCTCTTCAACAAAACAGTGATAGCCCCGTTTGTCCATCATAAGCTGTATATCTCTATTATATCAATGGGATTTTTTTTGTTTTCTATGAATATAAATAAGAAGTTCATCCATTGTACATCTACTTCACGTTAATCCACATTCATTTTTATATATAGAGTCTTTCCCAATATAGTCACCCCAAGGCATGCCTGGTCCACGAAACAGGGAAGAAAGCTGGAAGACAACAGAGGAGAGGAACCAACAACTACTACAAATAAAAACCTCTGGGGGTTTAAGATCGACAGGCTGCTCAACACCCCCATATATAAATGATCGCACCTGACGGAAGTGGACTAAGCACATGACCACTCTGCTTTAAAAACCCTACAGGTGTCAACCATTAGGGAGGCTGCAGAACCCAAACTATAGATGCTGTACAGTAGACACACTCTATACTGAGCTCATCAGATGGACCAGGTGGGTTCAATGGCTACAATTACATTTCAATAATGACACCATAATGACATCATAATGCAATGGGTGATTCCCAATAACAACACATGTCATTCAGCATTTGTTGTGTGTAGGTGAATAATATAATGACATTTTATCCAATGACAATGACAGGCATATACAGTGAGATTTAGGTATTGGCTCATTGTTAAACAGAAAAGCAACAGGCTGCCTATCAATGAGAAGTGTGGAAGGTTATTCCGCTCAATATCTCTCTGGGCTCTCATTCTAGAAGTGCTTTATATCTTTGCAGAGAGAGAAGAGAGCTGGTGTTACTCCATTAATTGACTCATTCCCATTCTCTCTATGCTTTCTTTCACGTATTTGGGGGGAGTGTGGGGGAGGGGTGTGTCAAAGGCCAGTCCTCACATGTCCCAGAAACGGCCTCGCTTTTTTGGTGAGCTTCAAGAAAAAATAAATGGAGAAAGAAAACTGGCAGAGCTAAAGGAACTGAAGCCGACTGAAAAGAGAATTTCTACATTAGTATGGAATTCATCATCCATAATAATTAATAAACATGGAGGGGGTTTCCACGCCGGCATTTCTACACATGTTTTTCTCCTTTAAGATCAGAGAAAGCTTTCTTTATGAAGTAATGAAGGAAAAAGCACAGTAAAGTTGAAGGACACAAAGCACTGCAAGGTCTATTAATTCTGTTAATGTGGTTGTGCAGTTATAAGAGCTTAATTTTATTTCTAAAATATACGACTGGCTTTGATGTCTATTATAAAAGAATGAACGATTACACAACTCTTTTTCTACACTGATTTTCCGCTGCATGAATCCAGCTTTAGCAAAACATTAAGAGACAGAATTTTTAAAAATTTACATGAAGCATCTTTTAGCGGTAAACATGGAGAAGACCTTGGGCACCGGTGAAATAGAACATGTGGGTGAGCAGATGTCAGGAGTTTTATGGCCAGGACCGGCAGTGGAGACGATGGTACTATTTGGGGGGGGGGGGGGGGTACATGACCATGTACTCTGACGTCATTTTGCAGGTCTCTTTTCTCCAGGTGATGGAGGCAGAGGTCCTGGATAAACAGCATCACATACCAACACTGCGACAAACAAGAATAAATCTCACACAATGGCTGACACAAAAGCTAATGGTGTTTTTCGATTCAATGAATATCTAACCTTCTCACAGAATTACGTCATCATAGTCCAAATAGGCCTTATATATTTCTATTTGTACATTAATAGCATTAATTTCACATGAGTGAGCTGTGCTGTCAGGTGCTTTCTATGTATTTTTAAATGAATCCCCTTGCGGAAATGTCAACCTTCACCAGGAGGCGTAGTGGTTGAGATGCTGGACAAGGTGGTTCACATTCTGGAGGAAGAGACACGCTGTGATTCATGTCCCTGACAAAGGCATGAATACAGATTATTAATACATTCGCATATTACTTAGTAACTTAAAAAATCCTTTGGTAATTAATGATGTCCACAAATCCTGCATAGTAAGGCATTATGTTATTACTAAAGTAAGTTACGGGTAAGGAGAGAATGTAAGCAGCAGGACCGAAGAGCAGCCAATAGCTGGCCGGAAGTGATAGCCCCGCCCACTTTGGGCCTCAGGGGCATTCTTTTCTCATCATCCCTCAGGGGGGAAGCGAAGAAAAATGTATCCTCTTTGATAAGAGATTACAACACAGAGAGCGCGTTCATGGTGTTTGTGTGTACGCACTGACTCCTGGCGTTCATGACGTTTGTGTGTACTCACTGACTCCTGGCATTCATGGTGTTTGTCTGTACACACTGACTCCTGGCTGACTCTGAACCTCATAAGCATTATTGATCATAAGCATTTCTGTCCATTAACACACATTTTCCCCCACATATAAGCGGTATCTAGACCCATAAGCCAACTGCACAAAAGCCTGTCATGAGACAATCAGACGTATAAAACATGTAGACATAAATAAAGGGAGACAATCAGACGTATATAATCTAACAATAAACATGTAGACATAAATAAAGGGAGACAATCAGACATATATAATCTAATAATAAACATGTAGACATAAATAAAGTGAGACAATCAGGCGTATATAATCTAACAATAAACATGTAGACATAATTAAAGGGAGACAATCAGACGTATATAATCTAACAATAAACATGTAGACATAAAGGGAGACAATCAGACCTATATAATGCAATATAAACATATAACATATAAATAAAAGTGAGACAATTAGATGTATATAATTTATAGATAATGACCGCACTTCTCCTTCAGCACCCTGGATAGTGGCCACCTGTCAAAATCACAGCACCCAATCAAGCGTCTTGGACCAGGACACGCCCATAATTACCCCGAGCACTAATTACGCCAGCTGGCCCCGCTTTCGACTTGGCTTACAGAAGAGGACAGGGGCAGGCATGCCAGAATGACACAGGGAAGCACAGAGCTGCTGCCTAAACCTGATCTAGGCACAGCGAGCCCCGAATAGACCCCCGCACAGTCAGGTGCCTTAATTAACCAGATCCTCACTCCCCACATCCCTCCACGCTCTTTCTCTATCCCACATGAAACTGGCAATAAGTAGAGGCATCCAAGGACCAGCGTCTCATGCCTCGCCCTGCCGGTACAATCTGCTCCTTCTGTCCAACCACCAGCCCTCCCTAACCCACCTCCAACTCCCCCATGACCTTTCTGTGCATTTGGAATGCGAGACCAATTAATAAACCTCACCTCTAGGGGGCGATCACTCGCGATACCTCTGTGGCATGTGTGCTTCTGTGATGGTGCATATATAAATGTCATCCCCACACACACTCGTCAGGCGGGGGGGGGGGGGGGGCGGGCGGGCGGGGGCGGGGGGGGGGGGGGGGGGGGGGGGGGGGGGGGGGGGGGGGT
>JAODKC010000053.1:4545069-4556572 GCA_026777985.1 Mormyrops attenuatus | reverse complement strand
CGTACTCTACACAATGGTTAGTGTTACGAAGCAGACGTACTCTACACAATGGTTAGTGTTACGAAGCAGACGTACTCCACACAATGGTTAGTGTTACGAAGCAGACGTACTCCACACAACGGTTAGTGTTACGAAGCAGACGTACTCTACACAATCAGGCCTGCTGCTGAAATGAACTTTGTAAGAGGTGGGCAATGGTGGATTTACAGATAATGTTTGTAAAAAGCTTGGCTATCTGGCATCAGATCGGTGTGTTACATTATTGTCGTTCCCCTTATTTCCAATCATCGTAATACTGTAGGTATTTATATGTCAACAGTCGGAGACCCTTAAGTTCACTTCTTCAGTCAGTGAATGCTGATTATTATTTCACATGCCAGTTAAACAAAACCCTTTTTACACCGAGGGATATGAAGTGACACGGATGAAAAATCGCCCAAGAGTAACAGTTTTCCGAAGCTGTTCTAGCATCTTCTTGACAATCTAGTACATTTTGAACTCGATTATTTACCCAGTGCCCAAGTAAAAGTCAGTTCACATGTCGTGTCCTGTTTTCTGTATTAAGCTGACACAGTGGACAAAGGAGATTCCTGGCAACACTATTACTGTCATTTATTGACTTGCATCCAGTTAATTATTCATTTCATTGCTGATACTAAGGTCGTGCAGGCTTGTAAACAAGGAAAAAATGTTGACATTTCTTTGAAGAATTTTAACTATCACTAAATAATCTAGATAAACAGACATAAAAACATTTGAAACACACAGATGAAACGGCTTATCTTTCTTATCAAGGGAGCAGCTCTGTTAAGGTCTGAGGGAATGTCATCCTTAAACAGATTAAATATAGCGCCATGTCTCCCTCTTTGCCTTAGAGATTCTTAACATTAGCTAACAAGCACCTATTTTGCAAATGCCCTTAACAAATAAACACCTTGCTTGTGTTAAGTAAAGGACCCGGGATTCAAAACACACACAAAAAGATGTATTTAAGAGCGAATTCAGCCGTGGGGGGGTCTAGCCTGCAGGGATCACAGGGATCATAACGTTGCTATTGCAATTCATCCTCTGTTATCAGCTATACAGCAAGGGGTAGTCAATTCGAAAATGAAATTATAATAAATAAATTAGAACATTTTAAAGCGATTTATCTGCGTAATAAGTGTATACAGTCGCCCCTCCAGATAACAAATTTGACGTCCGTGGTTTCAGTTATTTGCAAGATGGCCATGAATACTTAAATGGGAATATTTTTGGAGCTAGCTGAAAAATTGTAGAAACTCGCAGACAATGCGTAAACCAAAAAAATATAAATAATACTGAAAATGAATTGGATCACATAAAATCATATAATATGTAATCATTAGTGTTATTCACTATAGATGAGTTAAACAGACTTTATGTTATGGGTCAGGCTAGCAGACTGTTATGGTTGGAGATTAGGGGACCCATGTAGTGCTTGTAAATTTTCACTTTTGCGAGGATCTGCTGCCCCTAACCCTCTCAAATGTGAAGGAGTAACTGTATTTGTTCAGAAAACAAGCAAACAAACAAAAAACAATTTATAACATAAGCAGGTTTACAGTAACAATAAAATCTAACAAGAATGTCTTCTGTTCTCCAAATAGTCACTAGTTGGATGGCTAGATGATCACCACTTTGGTTCCCAAACCTCTCTTCAGGGGCACCCCAGCCTTTCCTTGTATTCATTAAATTTCATCAGCAGCTCATTTAATTAATTAATTTAATTAGGCAGATAACTCAGTGAAGTACTGATTAGCAAAACATGGCACGCTAGAGGCCGAGTCAAAAATACGTGGGATGGTTGCTGCAAATACTGGGGTGAATTCAGGCCGGGTTTCAGACATAATTTCATAGTTTTAAACCAACATAAATTCATTTAACACCAGCATGAAGATCATTTTCTTTGACTGCCTGAGATTTTGCACAGCACTGTACATAAACAAACTAACAGGATTGGCGATTGGTGAAAAAAATACAGAAAACCACTAATAAACAAGGGAAAGGAAGACTGAGTTAATATGAGTAACTGGTCACTTCCCTAATTAATGGGTGGAGTGGTGGCTCTGAGGCTAGGGGTATGTGCAACCAGAAGGTTGTCTGTTCGAATCCCATGAATGCCAGGAGTGTTTCTAGTCCATTGGGCCCTTGAGCAAGGCCCTTAACCAGCAATTCAGGGATGGGAAACCTGTTCCATGGAGGGCCGGTGTGGGTGCGGGTCTTTGGGATGACCGCTCAGTCAACCAATAATAAAATCAGTGGGTCCCAACTCCAGTCCGGGGGGCCCACTGTCATTGGCTGATTGAGAGGACAAACCAAAAGCCTGCACCCACACCGGCCCTCCCTGGAACAGGTTCCCCAACCCTGCTGCAATTGCTTCGCCCTGGATATGACGTTACCCTACATCCAGCCCTGCAAGCAGGTCCTCCAACTTCCAGGAAACATTTGGAGGTTGGTTTCAGGAAAGGAACTCCAGCCACTGGAAAAAAAACTTCACACTGTTCCATGCCATTCGAACTGGTGTGGTGCTGAGCTATCACCCACTGCACAGCTGTGCTTGGGTTCTCATCCCTGAGGTGGTTCATGGTGCGGTGTTGAGCTATCACCCACTGCACAGCTGTGCTTGGGTTCTCAACCCTAAGGTGGTTAATGGTGTGGTGGGTGAGGTAACGCGCAGTAGCACTGTGCGTTCCTTACCTACCTTAACTCCTCCCTGATCAATGGATAAACAACAAATAACACAATCTACTTCCTTTCCTCACCCAGTGTAATTTAAAATTAATTCACGCCTCTACTAATACGTACACAATGCATGATTAATCTAAGGAATTTGCTGACAGCAGTGTAATTGTTAAGGACGTATAATCCGGTTTCCAGCTGGGGCGCGACTATGCAGTAGTATACACTTAGGCCTAACCCTTCACCTGAGGTGCTTGAGAAATTGATTTAGCTTTGGATTGAAGCAGCTGACCGGTATCCTCATGTGATATACAAAGTGAGAGACAGTGCGCAGGACCCGCCTGACTCCTCCTTGCTGCCCATGGCTCTGCGGACGTGTGCGGAATTTCCCCACCTCTGATCAAATTTTCTCTGCAAACCCCCACTTCCTCCCACGGTCCAAAAATGATTTCAGGGAATCTGTGTCTCCAGGTTACCTACAAGGTGAGAGGTGGCACATAGCAAAAAAAACAGAAGGAGTACAAGGCAACTACAAAACTGAACACAGGAACTAAAACACAACAAGAAGCAACATTAAAATACTAAAACAAAAGAAGTACAACTAACATGGGGAATACAAAACTAATCACTGAATTGTCCGACATAGTTGAGGCTTGCCAGCCTCAAACCCAAGGGTATACGAATGCCCAGAAAGGGAGGACCAGTGACACCAGCTGGCCAAACAAGGAAACAACAGACTAGGCTGAGACTGATCCTGACAAAGACCAGTAAATTGAATGATAACAAGTACAGAACATTATTTTATTATAATTCGAATTGCTCTTTGCATGGACCGCCAGCTTCGTCAGTTAATTAGTCCTTGATGGCGATCTACTGCTGAACGAATGCACTGTTCACTTCATGTGTGAGATGAGCAGAGCTGCCACGATCTGACAGCCGACCTTTCATTTACTGTGCAGTTCACTTTATTTTGGTGGTCTATTTATATTGTAAACTGGGTGTCTGAGTGAACGGCTAATTTATTAGAAGGGGGTCTACATCCACAGATGCAGCCATGGATATGGCATCATCCTTCATTCTTTTGAACGCATGAACGAATTAATTAATGAACGAATGAAGACACTGGAGAGAGATGTACTGTACTGATCTAATGATCTGTGCTGTGTAAAGCTTACAGGCTCCCAGGATGGGGCAAGTAGCAACCATTAATGTAATAACTACCGTTATGGTAACAACTGCCAATAACATAATGATTTTTCCATTCTTAATGTAATAAAAGCTAATAATCTAATAACTTACCAATAATGTAACAAAATCAATCAAAAATCGATTACATGAGTGGCCAGTTATTACACTGAATGTTGTTACATTAAGAATGGGACAATGATTACATTATTGGCAGTTATTACAATAACTGTAGCTATTCAGTTGACCTTGGATTTCAGCCCTTTCCTCCAATCAGAATCCTTTTCCCTGCATCTTGTGACTCCACCCTCATCCCCGTCATTCAGCAGGAAGGTCCCCCCTCTGCCAGTCCCACACGCACTGGGCCCCGTGTTTGTCTTTGATATCTGTTAGATCCAGGTTTGGCTAGGGACAGCAGTGGATGAAACTGTGCTTTGAGCCATTTAAAAAACTGTAGTGCCTCAGTTTCATATCCAGCCAAACAGGATCAGACTATAAAGTGTATTTTGTACTAAGGTGTACTATACAATACTTTTGCCATATTATATTGTCCATTCATCCACCCATCCATCTTCCAACACTTTAACCAGTACAAGGTCCCAGGCAGCCCAGGCCACAAGGCAAGGGAGACTGGGAAGCCGGCCAGTCGCTCACAGGGCAGCACTGCATTCCGCTGAAGCTTGCTGTATCGGAGTGTGCTGTATATCCCTACTGCGTGGTACTACAGTCATATACACTGGCTGTGCATTCACTTCTAAGACTATGATTCAGCAGTTAGCTCATCATACCACGAATCACCCACGTCCAGTACGGGTAATAAATAGAGGTCCTGCATCATTTCTGGACGTGGGGACTTGTGAAGTATAGGAACCTTCTGGGTCATCAGCAGTAGGTATCAGAGTGACTGAGGACAGGGTGGCATTACCTGCAGGCTCAATGTCAAACTCTGCTGTGGGATACTAGAGTCAGGAATGCAATATGAAATGCTCAAATAGCCGACTAAATCAATCAGCCAATTTCAGCTTTAGGTAAATATGTGGTTATAGGGAAATGTTACCATAAGGTCCAAATACAAAATCTCTGTTGATTGAGCGATGCACCTGCACCAATGCTGCGCAGCATTGCACTAATAAGCAATTTATTAAAGTAACAAACATTTCTCCTGGGGCCCGCAAAGACATATCTTATCTTATCTTATCTTATCTTCTCTTATTGCATCTTATCGCATTTTATCTTATCATCTTGAGACAAGTTTTCCAGCTGACTGTTTCTTCAGACTTCTTTGATATTGTTAAAATCCAGAATAAGAAGACTATTTGAAACAAATACTTAGCAAGTTGGGCTAACAAGACATGAAAAGTTAAAGCCGGTATTAAAGATCCTTCATCATTTAGGATCTGCCGATGTATGACCCATAATCAACATAACAGCAGGATCCAGTGGCAGGAGACATAAGACCTCGGCTTCATCAAAGTGTGAGCGGGGGGCAAATTAAAAAATGTCTAAAAATAAGGCTCAGGTGTGTCACACCTCAAACTTCTGAGTCACCGATCACTTTACATCCGCAAATTAAAAGCGACACGCGATGATACCGCTTCTCCTTCACCGCCGCCGCACCTGAAACCGCTGTGGATTCCAGAGACATCCGGCAGCTGTTGTGAAAATGACCTCGCAGCGTGCCGTTAGAGAAACTTCCTGCCGAAAAACAGGAGCTGGGAACTGGAATTCTCCAGGGATTCGGTACAGTCCGCCATAGCAACAAGCGACAGGAGTTTAGAAAAGCACTGAACCATGACACACTGCCTGCAGCATCTGGTAAGAAGATGATCTGAAAGCCTCGTCTTCAGTCTTAGCTCCATTTTAGTTTAACAATAAAATGTTTAAAACCCAGATGTCATCATCCGATCATAGAAAGAGAATAATGTAGATCAAATACAAAACATAGGATGTAAATATATTAGAAAAGTAATGACACTGTATTGATCCCGGTAGGGAAATCCTCGTCTCGCCTCCCCCATCTTCCTCTCCATGGCACACATGTAGGTGAGAGCGAGCTCTCCAGCCAAGAGGTGCCACCATAGTAGGCCTCATGGAGCTGGGGGGGTTAGGGCCATGTGACTATTCTGTCACGCCGGGCTCAAACCGGCGACCTTCTGATCACACGCACAGAGGCTTAACTCTCCAAGGCAAGTTCATATTGGTAAAAGTATGTTGATACGATAGTATATGTTGATAAATTGGCAGGATTATGAACTTTTGGCAGACAATTTCCCCACAGGGATCAATAAAGTATCAGTAATTATTATTATTATTATTATTATTATTATTATTATTATTATTATTATTATTGCCTACAGCTCAAAGTCTTAGTGCTTCAAATTCCAAAACTTATAAGAAATGTGTGTAACACTTTCTATGAATGCTGTTGTCACACCCCGGTCGTCCTGATCCTCTGTGTGTCACGCCCCGGTCGTCCTGATCCTCTGTGTGCCACGCCCCGGTCGTCCTGATCCTCTGTGTGCCACGCCCCCCTGTCTACCTTGTGTCGACTCCCTGTGTTCCCAGCTGTTCCTAGTCATGTTAATTACTGTAGTGTATCTAAAGTCTGTGTCGGTGTGCCTTTCGTTAGGCCGGTGTTTATGTCTATAAGAATTTTTGAACACATTCATAACACATTATAATGCATTCATAAAGCATTAAAAACTTGGCTATAAATATTTATAAAAAGGTGTAATATTATAGCCATATTCATTATGCATTATGAATTTGGTCCGTCAGTCCATGGACAATGCATTACCATGGTCGGGATGAGGTAGGTATAGTAAATAAGGATGTTTTGTTATGCATTATGAAGGTATCTATGGTGCATAATAGATGAGAGCTTGATTGGAGCTTATGAAGTATTATAATGAACACTATAATGTCTTATAATTGTCAGTAGAAGACACTATAATGCTTTACTAATTCTCATACTGACAAATATAATGCATTATGAAGCTGTCTATAATGCATTATAGGTGATAGCTTCAAGTAAATGTGTTTTCACTGGGACTGATGTGGTTTTCTGCATAAAGGAACACCCACCCGCACTTTTCCAAGGTCACCCTTCATCCTGTGTGTGGAAACAACGTATGCGAGGCATGTTCACATCACAGCATCTACCAGGACAGATAATCTCCCGTCCATCTCTGATCCATTACAGATCATTTATCATCAGAATCTCTTTTCCGTTTTTTCCTCTCCCACTCCACGCCGCACCCTTGACCACCCTTCACATTCCCTTCAGAAGCATATGCGCCCTGGCATGCAGTAATTGGATGCTGATGCGATAAGTACCGCCCTAATCAGACCGTTTTGGACTTGCCCTTTTATTCCATCTCCTCTACAGGCTGCTGAATACCAGCCCTCATCCCAAGCATGCAAATAAACCATCAGCGAGTCCATTTCCCCACGTAGCCCATTAGAGATTACAATTTGAAAAATAATAATTAAGCCTAGTTTCCCATCACAAGAAGGACCTCAACCTGAGCTCAAAGATGTCATGGCAGCAACCCCATGAAAGACATCACCGTCTGTTTACTGTTAAGAGTATCACACTGCCGCCGCCCTGGTGTCCACACCACATATTACACACTTCAAAGTGTAATAATATTAGGCTTTTAAAGTGTCTGTACATTAACCTCTAGAAAAATGTACTATTTAAGTCTTTAGTAACTCTATAGGCATTCATCTATCTAAATAAGTAAGTGATTTTAGTTTTTCACTGGAACACTGATAAGCATTTTCTTAAATATACACAGCTGACAAATTTAGAATGTGGACAGGTTTGAAAGGTCTGGCAGAGGATATAGACGTATCAAATATGGGAGGTTCTACAGATGTTCTGGGAAGTACTAAAGATCCCTGCAGAAAAATACCCATTAGAGCCCTGACTTACAGAACCATTCCGATGCCTGGCCTGAGCCCCACGTACTACATACAGAATACATACTGTATTCTCTCTTTCTCTCTCTCCATATATATATACACACACACACACACACCAATAATCAAAGACTGCATTATAAGTGTTATTATGTAGAAATGGTGAATTACATGAATATTGAAGGGTTGGTCTGATGGTTCTAAGATTGTCCTTGAATATAAGACTTAATTCATGAACGTAATATATGTATAATTTGCCTTGCATTATGCTTATGTCAAAATAGGTGAAACTGGCTGGTTAACGAAGCGTACAGCTGAACATGCTGGCAAAACTGAAGGAAAACCAGACAGACGAAATGTAGGAGGAAACCACGTTTACTGTCGGGTGCTGAAGGTTTACCAACAACGACTGCTGGTGGCTATTAGAGTTTGTTTAATTCTTTGTTTTGTTTGTAAGTTAGCACATTGCTTTGTATGGTTATTCACAGATTGCAGGAGGTTTCACAAATAAACCCAGAAAGTTCTAAACCCCTCAGTATAAGTGGGCACATTCATTTTAAACTGTATATTTGTTAAAAATATACAAAACCTGCCCATATACAGTAAGGGATTATATTTATCTGAATATACACTGAGTACAAGCATAGATCATTTCTATTTTATAATGTCCTTAAAAGCAAGATGGCCCAAAGTAGTATATCCCAGTACAGTTCTGCTAAATTCTCACAGTATTTAAGTGCCACTCTTAAAACATCATTTATCTGACTTGTGGTCTTAGGCGGGTCCAAACAGAGGAGCTCAGGTTGTCTGACGCACTCTGTATTCTGTGTGGACAGACGAGGACTCACGGTAGTTTCGCACATCTCACATGACATGGCAGAGCCTCCATCTCATTTCGGGAAGGTGATCTAAGGTGAGCCTTTTCCGAAGCTGTCTCCCATCTCATGACCCCCGTGGAAGGCAACTCAATGACCCAAACAGTGCCAGTATTTCCGTCACCTCACTCTGTCACCACCGCTGGACAAATCACAGAGACAAGTGACAGCTGTGCCTGGAGAGCAAGAAGACCGCGGGAGTGTGGTCTCCTCTTACGCTAATTACAGATTTTTGTTTTAAACAGAAGATTCTATCACAGCAGTTAAAAGCCAAACAAGACATAAAGTTATACCCAAAATAAGCTTGATATTCTATGAAAATGGAGTATTATTGCTATGTTATTTATATATTACATTTTCGGATAAATATTACATATATCACGGCTTTGGAAAGTACGATTTCTTATTGGTCTAGAGTTGTCATGTGGGTGTTGTCATTCCTTGTAACTGTGGAGCTAGTTCTGGCAGCGTAATAACACCTCTATAATAATGCATTTTAATGTTAATTTGATAACCTGTGCGTATTTTTTCTGGTAAATAAGCAGTTATTGTTATCGTAAAAATTTTACTAGGTTTCCAAAATGTAAGCGCCTGTCTGTTGACGGTTTCCATGGTATCTCAACAGACTTCCAGTGAGCAGCCTGACCAGACGTTCTATCGTTACAGGGACTATATTTTTAAGAGCACATTGGAACATTATTAAATGCTAATTGGAATAATTTCCTTCTGAAAAATTAACCGTGACTAGTTTATTCTATTATTATTTTTTGTTTGTTAGCAGTGGTATAAGTGGGAGCAGCCTGTTTGAGGTGCGCGGTTACATGAAAATAATCTATTCCAATCAACTTCGCCCGGGCCGCAATACTCATCCAATATATTATTTTGATATAACCGCACACCTGATTGTGCTTTATCCCTAACGTAAACTATTATACGTCATCATAGTATCATAAGGCCTTGATGGTAGGACACAGCCTATGCAGTGGCACAAAGAGTGTCATAAAGCCTTCATAATACGTCGTGTGAGGCTGTTATAATGCATGACGTTCATAATATAACATTTCCGCCATAGTCTTGCACCATCAGAAGGCCTTCATAGTATTCATAGTATTATGAAGTATTATGAAGGCCACAAGGCCCTTGTAGAATTTCAAGGCCTGCAAAGCACTGCGGTACGAAAGCCTCGATAGTGTCACCAAGGCCACAGCATGTTCACCCAATGTCCCTCTTAAACTTACACTTTCATAAGATACTTTTATACTGAATGATCTATCATTAGGTGCTTTCCTGAAACAATGAGCTAATGAGTTACAGAGTAACAAAAACAGATCATATCAATTAAGTACAGTAATGATAATTAATTAATATAATGTCTACACAATGTATTCAAAGACATGGCCAGAATCAAGGAAGAAAATTAAGACCTAGACACGCAGACTGCTTTCATTGGCAAAAATTGTGCGGTTCCTGCATTTATTCCACAAAAAAATCCAGAATACGAAATGTAGGGTCAAGGCGCATCGGCTAGTTTATCGCTTCCCACGTCTCTCTTCCTCTCTGCCTCCGCACTTGGGCAGACCTTTTATCTTTGTTTGGGGTTGTCAACAAGACTAGATACAAGATGACCTTTCGCCTCGGCATGAAGCTGAGCCGTGAGCGGCACAGACAATGAAGAATCAGACAGACGCAGCGGGCTTGCCTTTAGCACAAGGACCGGGTATCGAGAAGGTCACCATGGAGACACGGTGTTCCGGAAACATCCGTCTATGAAGAATGCATGAAGACAATGTCATGTTGTCGACTTTTGCTTTTGGTAACAGATTAATGAACGAGTGCTCATATGCAATCTGGAAAAGCTACACAATCTTCAGTTTGTTCAAATGGAAGCTATCAGATTCCCACAGAGGTAGTGTTTACAAACATGGCCTTATCATAATCTGGCATTGTTTATGGACTAATCAGAGATAATGGCAACTCTGCATGGAATGGTCTCAGTCACGTGAGGGCCTCGCCTTCTAAGAGATTCCAGGATAGACCGTGCACTCTGCTGAAATTACAGTTATTTGAGGCAACAAAGAATACAATTATCTCCATACACCCTGGGCTTCGAGAATCACCTGGTCTGGCTTGTCATCTATAATAAAATGCAATTATCAGCGAAAAAACAAGAGTTGTGATATTTACCTCGAGTGCTGTTTTCCCAAACGAAGCAAACTGATTATTGTGGATGTCCTGCAGCCTCCTACCATTTCAACATCCAAAATGGTGAAATATTTAAATCAGGTAACGACCAGGATCACTGAGAAAACTGATGAGCGCACACCACAGACAGAAAACGCAGAGCTTAGGAAGCAGATGTGTCTAAACCCATGCCTCTTATACTTATTAAAGCAGTATTTCTTTAGGTACAGGTTTAATTTCATGCATAGCAAATACCCTATAAGTTTGGGATACAAGCTCAAGGTACATTCATACTGTCCTGGGAGGTAGCGATAATGAAAGCATATAGTACAAATAGTATATTATATATACTGGTGGTAAGAAAATAGGGAAGATGGGTGGTTAAATCTGTAGAAAACAGATTAAGCACAGAATACGCGGCGCTACCAACTTGCTCCATCTCTATTCAGGATATTCAGGAAAGTTGCAATTGCTCACCTTCTGGTAGATATTTAGCCAGTTATGCCCATACAGAATATAGTTGAATTGAAAGCAGCACAGTGTCATGTCATAAAAATTTCACATAATATGGCGGGGGGGGGGGGGGGGGGGGCACCATAAAAAAAACATGGAAATACGAAAATTTTTGGGCCATAGCA
>JAODKC010000053.1:4516563-4531262 GCA_026777985.1 Mormyrops attenuatus | reverse complement strand
AGCGTTTTAGCTGTGCCATCTACACCCACAATGTGAGGCAGGGAAGTTAAGTAATCGTCTTAGCTGTGCCATCTACACCCACGATGTGAGGCAGGGAAGTTAAGTGAGCAACTTAGCTGTGCCATCTACACCTGCAATGTGCACCCGGGAGTTACTGTTGTTAACGAAAACTTGTTTTTGTAAACTAAAATAAAATAATGTACAAAAATAAAATACACATATAAGCAAAAACCAATGAGTAGTGCTTCCTGAAATAAAATTAAAACAAACATCAAAGACTTTACTATTTTTAATACTAATTTAGCTAGAGTAATGATTTGTTTTTCTTTATTGACCATTAATAGTCCCTGGAACATATTTTGTTCATTTTGAGGACATTAATATATAATGTGCATTGTGTTTTCAGGTAGGATTCTCTAAAGATCACACACATAAAATAATTATAAATCTATTCCTAGAAATATAATTACTAAAACCAAATAGAAATGTATCTTTAAATGAAAAACTAATAAAAATTAATAAAATCACACTACGTGTAGATGTAAATACTGCCTGAGAATAGACACCAATGCGCAAATGGGTCATCCTTTTAGCCGGCCAGTCATGCGCTCGCCGGCGCCCTCCAGCTGTGAGGCAGCTGAGGACAGATCCGATTACCCTCCATTGGATGCGGTCAGCCGACCCAAGGCTTCAGTCTCAAAGCTGTTTCACTTTTGTACAATTAGTCTATGGTTTAAACATTGATCAAAAAAAAAGATAAATAAATAAAAACCAATTACCAGATGTGCTGAGAGACTCATTTTGATTTGTGTCCTGCTTTTATCGTTCTTAATTTTTCTTATTAAAAAGTGTGTGACATCTATATGTTTTTAGGTAAAGTTCTCGCTCATTTACGGTGTACAGTGGACGCCAGTATTGATTTTACACTGAGTATTAACAGTTAGACACCTTGCTCAAACACTGCAGATGACAGCACAGAATGACTGAGAAGAAAAGGGGAGATTAAACAGTTGGTAAAGCTATTAATAATAATATTATTATTGTAATAATATTATTATTATTAAAACAGGGATTTAAACACACAGCATCAACACAGTCAGGGAGCTGACTTCAGCCATGTCTGGGAAAGGAAAAAAAATAAACGTCTCGCCTGCACGTCGTTCTGCATCTGTACTTCAAAATCTGGATGACACAGCATTCCCCAAACGGTTTCATGTAATAAACTATAATGGATAATAAATTGCGGATTTAATAGTAGGTTTCCGTCTAGGGTGTACCCTAGCTTTGTGCCTTGTGCTGCCTGAGATTGGCTTAAGGTCTCCATGGGACAAAAATCAGGATAAGTGATTGGAAGATGGATGGATTGAAAAGTAAAGTTAGAGATAGTATTAAGTATTAGACAAATTACTGTGTTGATTATTCTAGTGACTATCATGTTCATAGAACGAAAACCAATAAACAATCCCCAGAACCACATAAAAGTGATACGGCTTTCGCGACTCAAAATGTTAAGGGGTGTCAGAACACTGTAAGCGGGGATATAAGCCAACTGATGACAAATTTCCACATTAAAATCCTGTCCTGTTTGTCAAAGCTGGGCTGGCTGGCACACAATCAGCCAGAAAAAAAACAAACGCATCTGTGAACAAAGACACAGGTGTCTGTCTCTTCGCGTCAGATTTCACACGCGATCGATACACAATCATCATGGATCGGTCAGCCCTGTTACCCTGATACCACGGTGCTATCTGTCACTTCCAGTCCCGCCTTCTGTAGATTGTCTCGCTGAGGCAGAGTGCACTCCCCCTTACCCTCAGCCCAATGAACATTCCGGGCACTGAATGGAAGCAACTCCAGCCATGAAATGAAGAGGTGAACTAAACTGTGATGTTACGGGTGGCAGCCCTTCGTGGACAGCTTACTCTACAAAGAGCAAGTGGAGGGAGCCGTAACGACAATTTCCCCACGGGGATCAACAAAGTATTGATTATTATTACTATTATTATTATTATATGGACCAGCATTCTCTTTCAGATCATTGAAAAAGGGGTGCCAGTGGCCCATTGTAAGAGAGGACCCTGGGCTGTGGAACATGGTTAGGGACTCAGCATATCATAGCTACTCTGGGACTCCCCTGGCCCTCTCCTGGTCAGGCCACAACACTGCAGCTTGGTACCGAGACCGAAGACTGAATTAGCAATTTGGCAAATTGAGCATATATGCACAGGTCTGCTGGTACCAGATCAAGGACGCAAAAACGTAGATAATAAAGATAAACACAAGAGTCAAGATAAACACCTCGGACAGAAAACCAAATTGGCGTAAATTAATGAATCAGAAATTATGAAAATGACTCTCTGTAACAGGCTGGGAGAGCATTTTGTTTGATCTCTATCCCAGGAAGCAGACAGTGAGAAGCAAGGAAGACAATGAACACGGGGCTAGTCCATCTTACTGCATACAAACGAGAAGTGTTTTAAAGACATGGGTTGGGTTGGTTGGATAATGAAGGTAAGACAAGAAACAGGAAGTTTTGGGAGAGCATGCTCATTTTGATAGAGCTGTCTGATGTTTGGCTAATTCAAACTAGGATGTATTAAATGTATACATTATAGCTAATCTAAAACAGTGTTAGATTTAACATGGAGAAAGTTAAATATATTTGAGTGATACAGAATAACTGTATAATTTTACTTAGAAGGAAATATTTATTTCAAAGCAAATGTTACAAAAGCTTTCATATGTGGTAGTCTGTGAGTCCTTGGAACGGTGTCAGCATGCGCCGTGTTTGTATAGTTAAATGACACGTTTAGCCAAGGTCACGAAGGAGAGGAGGGGGCTCTGTGAAATGGCACCACGCTACGGGGATGCTATTCTGGGGCGTGCTGAAGATATTTCAATATGTTTGTTGTGCTCCTCAGAACAAGCAGGAGCCAGTTGCTTGGTTCTGGTTATGACAAGTTTATAGTGCCTGAAAAAGCGCTCTTCATCTAAGACGTTTTTCATTTAAAGATACATTCCTATTTGGTTTTAGTAATTATATGTTTAGGAATAGATTTATAATTATTTTATGTGTGTGCTGAAGTCTTAATGAAAGATCCCAAGCTGTGAGAAAGGAACTGGAACTGGATGCTTTGCATAACACAGGTCATAGTATCTCGATTCAAAGATTCAAAATGCATTAGAGTGATCATGAATCTGACTCTTATAAAGAGCCAGTACCTAAACTGCCTTTAAATGCGCTGGTATCCAGATCTGAATATTAATCATTATTCTTAGATTCACTCTACAATACCAGGAACATTGTATCTGCTTTGGGGAATTAGTGGTCAACCCACACAGACATCCAGTATAAATAAAGGAAAGTGCACTTCAGAGAGAAGTCTCCAAGGACTGGACAGGAGACATCAGGAAGTGTGGAGGAAGGTAATTACTGCAGGCTTGTTTGTTGACCTGGATGACAGCTGTTGGAAGAAGCCTTTCAAATATTAGATTTTTTTCTGGTTGATGAGCCATTGATCAACAGTTTTCTGGAAATATTTGTGTATTTGACAATGGATTTGATGCCTAGTTCTGTTGCTGATCTAGACTTGTTTAAAACCAGTCATGCTTTTAAGGTTTCAATGTTCTTAATCACAGTCATGAGGCTAAGCAGTACAGTACGTTTGGTCCACACTGTCACTTGGGTCTCCAGGTTAGAAAAAGTGGGATGTAACTAAACCCTGTGAAGGAGTGTTTGTTTGCTGGAACTTTAATTAACCCATCCCTATAGGCTGAAGATGCAACAACATTCAACAAGCACTCGGAATCAAACTGTGACAGCCAATAGCATCCAACCTAGAATGTGTATCCAATAGCGCCCAACCTAGAATGTGTAACCAATAGCGCCCAACCTAGAATGTGTATCCAATAGCGTCCAACCTAGGATGTGTAACCAATAGCGCCCAACCTAGGATGTGTATCCAATAGCGTCCAACCTAGAATGTGTAACCAATAGCGCCCAACCTAGGATGTGTATCCAATAGCGTCCAACCTAGAAGGTGTATCCAATAGCGTCCAACCTAGGATGTATATCCAATAGCGTCCAACCTAGGATGTGTATCCAATAGCATCCAACCTAGAATGTGTATCCAATAGCGTCCAACCTAGGATGTATATCCAATAGCGTCCAACCTAGGATGTGTATCCAATAGCGTCCAACCTAGGATGTGTAACCAATAGCGTCCAACCTAGGATGTGTAACCAATAGCGTCCAACCTAGGATGTGTATCCAATAGCGCCCAACCTAGGATGTGTATCCAATAGCGCCCAACCGAGGATGTGTATCCAATAGCGCCCAACCTAGGATGTGTAGCTCCATTTTTCCACTGAAAGCCAGTATTTTTCACCGGTTTCCTCATGCACAGTTCTTACTCTGACTCCACACTCGCTATGTTATATAAAACAGATTTTTGGACCTTACAGGAATAAAAAGCCAATATGTCAGCCAAAAACTACACTGGAATATGTTCTAAAACAAAGGCAGAGAGAGAGAGAAAGAGAGAGAGAGAGAGAGAGAAATCAATTCTTTGTCTAGGTTGCTTCAGGAAATCCAAAAACAGAGAATGGTTTTGGGCACGAAGTTCAGGAACACGGAATGTGATTTATATGTCACTGTGTGTGTATACAGTACCTTATGTGTACAGTGTTTGCTGTACACATACACTGTAACCTTATCCCCTGCCCTAACATTAACCATAAGTAAGGAAACAAAATATGAGATTTAGGCATTGTTATTTTTTTGATTGCATTCACAGATCTTTGTAGGGACCTGAAAAATGGTGCCCACAATGCCAAAACTACATTTGGTCCCCACAATGTGATATAGATTTCATCCACACAGACACACACACACATATATATATATTAGGGTGCTTTTGATTAACTTAACGAAATCAGTGCAGCCACACAGTTTGAATTTAATTAATATACATTTCCTGACAATTAATGATGCTTCAAAGCATGTTTCCTACAGGCCTTACGTAGACTAGGCTACGGCACACACTCATTCCAATTAAATTCTCAAATTTTATTTTCCCTATCTTTTGTCTTTGCATGTAGTGCACATCAAGTGAATTTATTAACCTCTGTCTATGTATAGAATTCTTTTATCAATTCAAATGACTCGAAATGGACCATGTCACTGAACCTAATTTATAAGTGACCCTACAGTTTGGCGCGTTCATTATCGCCTTTAGTACCGAACACAATTAATATTTTTATTTAAAAACTTTTGAAAGGATTATTAGTTTGCAGTAACAATGTGTCATTTTCTCCCATGAAACATTCTTTTTAATACTCCTGTTAGCCAATTAATATACATATTAGCATCAAGTTATGAGCAGTCAAGGACACATTAGAAGTTGTTGATTCTGTGCCAAATGAGGCAAAAATCTGAGACCATAAAGGGACCACAGAGTATCTGTCAGTGTTCAAAGTGCCCACCCTGCTCTTAAAGGTGTGCCCTCGTGAGATGAAACCCAGCACGACATCACAAAAATTCCGCACATGCTGGGGTTGAAACTCCCACCTTGATTTGCGGTGTGAGGGAACGACGCTACCCACAATGCCAAGCAAGGAGCCTACGGGGTGACATTCCGAAGCTGCACAGATCATCTCATCTCTGTCTTCTAGATTGTGACCGGAAGGGGGATGGCCTACCATGTCTTCCACAAACACTGATGGACCACAAACCATCTTTACAAAAAAACACAAGATAGCTAGTTACCTTTACTTATTTGTGAAGCCCACAAATGCCTAGAGATCCACGACGATATGAGTCAGTTTTTCCTCCTCTTTTCATCCTTCTGCCTTGTGCCTCCTTTCTCTATCTGTCTTTCGTATCTGCTGATGATTTCCCCAGCCACTGGATCGTTTTTGTCATCAGCTGGCTTCGACAAACCATCACCCAGATTACTGCTGCATTCCCATGCAGAAACCTTCTCCTCCAGTCGTCCATCAGCTCTTCATCCGCCATGTGTCACGTTCCATCCCGGGTAACCTTCTCTCGCTCTCTCATCCCCCAAAACTTTACCGTCTTTAAACCTTGTGAGGGTCTCTCCTAGGCTGCTCAGCCATTTCAAGCTACCTGGCTGGTCTAAATTGCTTGAGCTACAGGGTGCTGCCTGTTTCAACACCTCACATGACCCTCTCGTGTCATGTGACTGGACCAGGGTGATCCTGACTTTCCCTCTTTCTAAAATCTGTCAAAACTTCCAACTCCTTCTCTGGTTTCAACGCCGAACAGACGGTGCCGACGTAGTGGGGCACAGTGGTTCAGCTCGGGGCGCGGCCCACCTGGGGGTGTAAGCACCCTGCAACATCCCTCACACAGTCTTGACAGAACTGCCTTTCGTCTCGCTGACGCGAGCAGCAGGGGTGGGGCCCAGCTGTGACGTTCAGGAGGGGAACTTGGACGAGGACGGAAAAAGAGGGGAAGGATTCCAAAGCGCGACAGGATCGCCTGGCAATCTCAACTTTTCTGCCGAACCTTTCAGAGGTATAAAAAAGGAGCAGGACGTTGTTTTGTTTGTTCTTATATATACCCTAGACTGATCCTATTTGTAGTCTACCTCTCTCCTTAGTTGCTCACTAATGGGTGAATCAACCACATTCTGAAACCAATGCGGCCTGTTTGGGTTTAACAGCCAGTTAATTCCAGAAGTATTTCAACTGGAACACTTTTCGCAAGATCCAATACTGGGATTTCAAACCTGCCAAGTTTTAGCCCATTAGATAAATGGCCGTATTCGACGCTTACTGCTAGCATCCAAGCTGGACGTGGTGTTATCACATGGGCTCAGATCTGCGAGTACTTCCTGTATGATAGGCCACTCACCCTATTTCGCCTAGTTCCTTGCAGGTAATCCGGATTCAGGCAGCACTAGTACCTTGCCCAGGCAGATAGTTGCACTGAATTCGCTCCCATAAAGAGCCTCTTTCATAACCTGCAGTGAGTGACGAATGTGGCTGTAGAAATAAGTCGCACTCAGGTGCTGGCAGCTGGAGGAAGCAGATGAGGGGGTCTTGGTTGACCACCCGCTATGAATGAACATTACCAAAGACAGGAAATTATACAGGGACTGGCAATCATTGTACAGGCACCTTCCAGCAGACCACTGGGCAAATCCCCCCTCCCCCATGACATTTCCAGGAGTCCTAGAAGCACAACTTCCGTTTGAGAAGCTGGAAACATGCGCCACTTCAAAGAGGGGCCTTCACTGCTTCGTTTGAATTTTCTAATAACATGGTTTCAATATATAACCACTCCTTCCCCCAGGTCCACTGCCACCCCCTTCCCAACGGATCTGTTATAAGCTCCTATTGGATTAAACCACCTGGCCAGTGAACAGTGCAAATGAAATCCTACTCACTATTGGTTACAAGGCTTTGTTCCTCCCATTACCAGCCAATAGGGTAAAGCCTTTGGCATTCATTACTAGCAGATGACTGCTGACCGGCTGGGTTTGGGTACATCTGATTGGCAGAACGTTCTAAACGGAAGCCACTTTGAAGTATTCCCCAGTGAGGCACTGGGCTGAGTATGATGTGTTCTGCAAGGCTGTGGGAGGGTGTGAGTGAACTGCAGTCTCCTCAGAGCTTGTTACTCTGCTTGATGGAGCCCACGGCTTGTGACCGTCCCATCCCCGCTGTGCCGCATTAGCCATCTGTGGCAAAGAGGCCAAGAAGAACAGGATTGGTCACTGGGATGGGTTCCTCAAATTCTCATTGGCTCACAGCGGCATGCGCTGCTGCCTGAGCCCCCTACAGGGCTGTGTGTGTAATCAAGCAAACAGAACTCCTCCGAGTACATTACGTCACTAAGGCAACCTGCGGACTGCAAAGCAGCTGGAGAAGGGTGTGTACTAGTCTTCACCTATAGAGGGCGCCTATTATGGGATTGACTTGTTTGGGTAAATATGGGGGAACAATTTTTATACATATAATATGCACACACAAATACACAAATCAGCACATCAAATTCAACTAGACCCTTTCACAGAAAGGAGATATTAACACACAGATTTTATGCAAACACAACAGCTCATCTGATGAATGTTAATGAACTTTCTGGACGGACTGCAATCTGAACAATTAACAAGCGATCCCTGTTTTTTCCCAAGTGAACGTGACACTACGAATAAAGCAATATATCATGCAGCAACCAACTATTCAGCACTATCATGCAAAGAAGCTATTTTTCACAGACAATAAATGTTGCAACTTCCTGCAAACACGTACCAACTGTGGAGAGTTTGGCGTCCGTTCCCTGTTGTGAAGTCATTAAAAGTAATGTCATTAACATTCTAATCGAATATAGTCCGGAGAGCTTTCCATCTGCTTTTCAAACATTTCATTAACCGTGAATTATTTATCTTGCATTTCGGGTGACGATTGTTCTCTTGGACAGATAACCATTAAAATTCAGTCACAGACCGCAAAGCTTGATTAAGAGGTGTCCCGAAACCTGGAGTGAGCACATTACGTTTGCGTGGCGTATGATGGTGAACATGAGAACTTCTGTTCCTGAGAACTGGGATTTATATTTTATAAGGGGCAGCGGGGGTCTGGGACACTCCAGGGGAGTGACGTCTTCCAGAACGAGCATCCATCCACACGATACACTTGACATCGCTCGAGTCTTGGGGCGATTCAAAACCCTCGCTTTGTTTTTTCCTCTTAACTGAAATCTGAATGAAGTCTGGGACGCCTAAAAAAGCCGACACAGAAGCAGAATGTGTCACTTGCTCTCTCTTGGGATCCAGCCATCACTGTCTTTCCAGCGACAGTATGCTGGCAAGCTACATAATCGCTCGTAAAATATCATGGGTATACAGGGAATAGAATTACAATGATTAGCTTAGCGACAATTACACTTTATAAATTCCATTGAATAAACCTGGATATTATATTGAACAACAAGAAAATAACAGCACCCAAAGCAAGGCATTGTCTCTCACACAAGGCGGGACATTAACGAGATTCGTTTTCTGCATTCAATCAGACCTTCTAACCACTGTTCATTACCTCCTCTTCATCCACTCAAATCACTGACTAATCAGGACACGGGTTCAGCATGGAACATAAAAGCCAGTGCGGCGTTTACTCCATCTACTGCTCCACCCAGCAGCTGATGGAGTAAGATAAGGAGCAGGGAATTAGCGATGACATTCATACCAGCTCCAGGAGATACCTTCTTTTCAGCCATAGTTTGGGTCTCCGCTCACTTCTTTCGCATCGGTGTCTTAATCCTGGTTTGAAAAGACAAGAAGAAAGAGAGTGTGAACAGCGAGTCCAGCAAGTGTTTCTGGTGAGTTTGTTTGTTTACAGGAATTTATACATATGTTCAAAGAACAGAGGAGAGGGAGAGGGAGAGATCTGCAGAATGACCTGAAACATATGCGTTGCTTAACTTGGCTAGTTTAGCTACCATAAAAGATACGGTTATATTTTATAAGGGGCAGCAGGCGCTATAAGCTTTTCAAGCTGCTTTTTTTAACATGTTTCTGAGAAGGTATTAAATATAGCAGCTGGCAGACGTTTAAAAGGCTATGATGAGATGGCGTTTCTCGTTTTCCATTTGTTTCACTTCCAGGGCCATTTCCGCTACACCTTCTCTGTAGCACCGTACAGGATCGCCACTCATGCTCACTTTTCATCAAGCCTTTGGATAGTTCAGGGCAACACAGTGATTGACCTTTTATAAAAAGGAAACCAGTTTAAATAGCAAATTGTCAACAGTAGCTTGAGCCAAGGGAATAGGTTTAGTTTCAACAGTGGTAAGGACCAAACCAGCCCCCAATCTCCCACCCTCCTAAACACCCACGCTACTCCCCACTATCCATACCCAAATCTACACCCTTGGTGTTGAGGTTCAGCAGGTTGCACTGTAGCCACGGAGATGGATTTGATTCCCACGCTCAACGCCATGTGACTAGAGCGTCCATGTTCTTTCCATGATTTTCTGGCTGTACTTTTCTTTGCCCTACCATCCAAACCATGCATTTACTGTATGTGAACTGGTGTCCCACAATTCCCCATAATGCGCATCTGAGAACCCTGCAGTAGATCGGCATCCTGTCCCAGGCTTGGGATCTGTTTCCAGGGATCAGCTTCAGGCTCACAGTGCCCCCTGTAGGGGATGAGCATTTATGGAAGACAGATGTATGGACAAAAGGATAGACATTGCCGAGAAAGTACCTGCTAATCTGACGGTATATGGAAATAAAACTTCAAGTAGAAAATGAGATTGTAAGGATTCCGTCCAGAGGAGATTTAACGAAGACTCAGGTAGGGGTGGATTAATGCATAGCCCATCCTATGCTTCAGCAAACATCAGAGACCCGCCCTGTTTGGGAAAAATGGAATGGTTAGCTGAATCGGCAACACCGGAGTGTACTTGCAGATGTCAGTCTTGGGCTGCTGAATAAATTAATCCAGCCCTGGACACAGCTCTACACCTTCAGATGGGAACCTCAGAGGCTTCTGGGTAAACGCATAAATGTGGGAAAGTGCATCATGCTCCTGATAGTCTACAGGAGGTGTCGCTTAATGAGTCTAAGGAGAGGGGTCAGGCTCAATCACAGTCAACATTATCGTGTCTAAGAAAGAGGGTAGAAAGAGCTGAGGGCGATCTCATCACTGCACGTTTATTTCCAGGCACACACCAGCTACAATGAGCTTTGCTGCACTAAGCGCCATTAACATCCTATTAATAGCTGAAGGACACTCTCTGTCCTGCTGTTTGGACGCACAGCTACTCTCCCCAACTCCAGCGATGTCAAGAGTTCCGGCTCCGGCTGAATACAGATGGGCCGTCTGAGGGGCATTTGGATGCCTGTCCCGCCGACCCACGATGCAGTGGGGCCAGGCATCTGGGAATGGACGCATGGGGCATGCAAGCCAGATGGCTGGGGCAAATGGAACAGACCGCGAGAGAGAAACGAGTCAGGAAAAGCCAGAGGTTCAGGATCTTTCCGGCCATCCGTCCATTTTCCCAGAAACGCTTATCCGGCGCGGAGTCGCAGGGAGCCTGGAGCCCATCCCAGGAAGCCCAGGGCACAAGGGTTAGAGTTAGGGTTAGGGGCCGCCCTGGTAACTGGGATGTCAGTCTGTCAGAATCTAGGTTCACAATCCACGTACCAGTCAAAGCTGCTCTACCAGTAAGCCAGTGTTTCATATAAACCATCATTCTGTTGGCAGAATATCATAGTGTGACTACTGGCCACAAGGTGTTGCACGCAGGTATTAAAACACCAGGGAAAATTTTACGCATGTGAATTCCATTAGTACATATTGACCAACAGAGGGCAGTCATTTAAGTGAGACAATTGAAGTCATGTGAAGCGCTGATCCCAGTAACTCTTTTCTTCGAGCGCAGGACAATAATGTTTCATGTGAAGGTAAGCGCTTACCATACCAGGGTCATGTTCAATACTGAGCTTCAGCATCCAAGGATTCAGACATGTCAAATTCAAAACATCTTAACCACCGCGTCACCTGCTGGCCACTCTCCAATACTGCATTAAATTATTTACTTCACTCAGCTTCACTGAGGTCAACAGCAAAAGGTGCCACAATGGACAAGAAAAGTTTTTAATAGGACCTGTAACGGTGAAACGAAGAAGCCTGGGCGCCCTGTGCTGCGCAGAAACCTGCTTACTGTAGCGTCGCATTTAACAGGTTCAGTCCCTCTGCAAATGTATTGCACTGGTAATGTGCACAGCACTGATTCTACTGAGCCATCAGTCACATAACTGTAACTGCGCCACTGTCTATTTGAGGCTGAGCTCAGTGGGAAACCGATCCGCTGGCATCTGAAGTGACCAACCTGGGGGGCGCACGAACCTGGAGGACGGGGCATTGGCTGGAGCCGTGTGCCACCCACCCAAACGTCCAGACTAATCAGGCCTCATAATTAATCCAAAAGACAGAGTGGTCTGGGAGTCTGGTTTTCGGTGAAACTGATCACGGCGATCTTCCGGGCACCGCCGCCTCGTGCAGAGGGAACTCATCCCTGAAAGAGGTTTGATGGCGGCCTCCCCTTGGCGAGCTTCCCTCCCTGCCAAAACAGGAGTTACCGGAGAATCGGTGTGTGGCAGATGAATTTCCGCTCCTTCCCATGGAGATGGGGTGTGGGCGCCTGGTAATAAACACGCCAGCGTTCAGTCGAGAGGATTTTAATGATGTCGTTTTCTATATTTACATCATAAGGTGTTTGAAAACCGCTGTTAGTTGTAGGGAACCCATTTGTGGCATAGGGAGGGTGTCGATTTTTCGTGGGAGGGGGCTAAGGTCAGGGACAAAGCATTCTACTCACCTGTAACTAAATTTAATTTTAAGTTCATGGTGTGTTAGAGAGGCTGCATTCAGCAGTGATGGTCTCGCCGCTATAGGTTTGTAGTTTGGCTTGTTTAAGGTGGAGATTTTAAATCACCACTCTTCTTTATTTTGTTATGGGGAATTAACGGATAGGCAGCATACAGGCAAAACATGCAATGCGATGTTGTGAAACAGACGTGCATCTGATGCTCACCAAGGATGCGAACAGGCGCTGTGATTTCTCAATGTACGCGAGAAACAGCGCCACCTGGCATCTTCATGGGGCATAAATGACTAAGAGAGATATGTCGGTCAGCTAGGACTTCATCCTTGTTCACTTATGTTTAGCCCAGACCACGGGCGAAAATTATTGGGGGCTACCTTAAATACGGCAAGTTATCTAACTAACCAAGAAATCTCATTGTGATACAGGCCCCTGCTCTCTGCCTGTGTCAGACTTGTGTTTATCTGAGCTTCAGCTGTAGCTATTTGGGATAATGATACTGTTCCTAAGCTTCCATTTCGCTGAACTGCGTATGGTTGGGCAGCAGTTATCAGGATGCACATATCTGGAGCCAATCCCAGACGGCCTGGAGTGAAAGGGGGCGTGGCCTAGGAGAGACAGCCAGGTATCATGCGGGACAGGTAAACTCACTAACACACTATGGGCAATTTACCAATTCACCTAAATACAGGAGAAAACTGTTACAGAACAGGGAGAATTCAGTCTTTCTGCAGACAGAGAGATGGAGGCAATAATCTTGTAGATTCGGTATACAGTAACTGCTACCGACTGAGTCTCCCCAGACAAAAAGATAATATATTAAAGTACTTGCACCCAGGTTGTGGAACTCCCTTGTCATATCAGGCTGACTCCTAGCCTCCCTGTTTTTAAATTTCATCTGAAAACTTACCTTTATTCCCTGGCTTTTAACCTGCAGTGAGGCTGGACATTCTGGTGGTCCATATTAATTGTAGTTTATTATTATTATTTGTTTTTTATTATGTATTATTATTATGTGTTTATACTTCTGTGCTCCATGACTTAAATGTAAAGCACTTTGGTCAACAATTGTTGTTTTTAAATCTGCTCTATAAATTAATTTGATTGATTGATTGAAATCCCGAATCCCAAACATCCGGCTAAAATAACAATAAAATATTCCAACATGAGTCTTTGTAATGTGTTTTTATTACCTACTTAGAGCAGTAATGCATAGTTTTGAAGATTCTAATAAAATATAACAAGCGCACAGTATTTAAATGATCGCTGTCTCTTAGGACTTAAGAAACGTCTCGGTTCGAAAAGCTGAACCCGCCGCATCGAGATATCTCTGCGTCACGCAAAGTTTTGTTCTTGCGCCGGGCATTCCAGATGTGCTGAGAGGCTGGGTGTGTGTGTGTCCGTGTGCATGTGTGTCCGTGTGTGTGTGTCCGTGTGTCTGTGCGTCCGTGTGTGTGTCTGTGTGTATGTCCATGTGTGTGTCCGTGTGTGTGTGTGTGTCTGTGTGTCCATGTGTGTGTCTGTGTGTGTGTCTGTGTCCGTGTGTGTGTCTGTGTGTCCATGTGTGTGTGTCCGTGTGTGTGTGTCTGTGCGTGTGTGTGTCTGTGTCTGTGTGTGTGTCCGTGTGTGTGTCTGTGTGTCCGTGTGTGTGTGTGTCTGTGTGTGTCCGTGTGTCTGTGCGTGTGTGCGTCCGTGTGTGTCTGTGTGTGTGTCCGTGTGTGTCTGTGTGTGTCCGTGTGTGTCCATGTGTCCGTGTGTGTCCATGTGTCTGTGTGTGTCCGTGTGTGTGTGTGTCCGTGTGTGTGTCCGTGTGTGTCCATGTGTCTGTGTGTGTCCGTGTGTGTCCGTGTCCGTCCGTGTGTGTCCATGTGTCTGTGTGTGTCCGTGTGTGTCCGTGTGTGTCTGTGTGTGTGTCCGTGTGTGTCCGTGTGTCTGTGTGTCCGTGTGTCTGTGTGTCCGTGTGTGTCCGTGTGTCTGTGTGTCTGTGTGTGTCCGTGTGTCTGTGTGTGTGTCTGTGTGTGTGTCCGTGTGTGTGTCTGTGTGTGTCCGTGTGTGTGTGTCCGTGTGTCTGTGCGTCCATGTGTGTGTCCGTGTGTGTCTGTGTGTCCGTGTGTGTCTGTGTGTGTCCGTGTGTGTCCATGTGTCTGTGTGTGTGTCCGTGTGTGTGTCCGTGTGTGTCTGTGTGTGTGTCCATGTGTCTGTGTCCATGTGTGTGTCTGTGTGTGTGTCTGTGTCCGTGTGTGTGTCCGTGTGTGTGTCTGTGTGTCAATGTGTGTGTGTGTGTCCGTGTGTGTGTGTGTGTGTGTCTGTGTGTGTGTCAGTGTGTGTGTCAGTG
>JAODKC010000053.1:4487742-4498085 GCA_026777985.1 Mormyrops attenuatus | reverse complement strand
AGCTCATTAGCTCTGCCGTGCGGAGCTTGGGAAGACGCATCTTCCACCAGAGAGGACGTGCCGCTCCTTAGCTCTGCCGTGCGGAGCTTGGGAAGACGCGCCTTCCACCAGAGAGGACACGCAGCTCATTAGCTCTGCCGTGCGGAGCTTGGGAAGACGCATCTTCCACCAGAGAGGACGTGCCGCTCCTTAGCTCTGCTGTGCGGAGCGTGGGAAGACGCGCCTTCCACCAGAGAGGACGCGCCGCTCCTTAGCTCGCTGTCTTACTTTGTGAGCCCCTGTTTTTGTCCCCAAACTCAACTCCCAGTATCTGCGTTAGTAGAAGATCCCTTGCAATAAATTTCACTGGAAAGCAGCATTCTCACCAGTGTTACATTTTGTGGGTTTATCATTTGAACAGCTAATGGTGGCTCCTTCACTGGCTCGGGGCTTTTTTATTTTAAACGCAACGCAAAGAGTTTTTCGCTCCACTTACAGCTGGGAACTTGAAGGTACAGAGACCTTTGTGGTCCTCCTTCACAGGAGCATCTCAACAGGGTTCCAGACATAACCAGATGGATCCGACACTGGCAGCCGGCCACGCTGTACTTTTGGTAGTGAAAACTCCCACAAACCCCCATCAAAGTGACACTAAATAGGTAAATCATTCTGAGATAAATTGCGCTGGCCATCGCAAAGGTTCTTCTTCTGTTTCTAATGCACGCACCCTGCGTCTGGATCTTTGTTAACGTTTACAATAAAACCTCTTCAAGTGTTTTTTTCCAGCTGTTTTTCATCTCAAAGAGCCTGGGAGCATGTAAGATAGCGACATTCAAAACAAACTTCAAAACCTTCCGCTCTTTATCCAGAGTGTGCCCTAACCCTCTGTCCTTCCCTTTTGTTCCCAACATTTACTATACATTTCCCTTTTTATCTTGAGTGCAAGACTGCACACTGTGCACTTAGTTAAGCCAATTTCAGCAGTGACATTTGAGAGGCGGTGTGGTATATTTCTTTGTGACATATTTTGACATTGAAAAAATCTCAACGAAAGGATAGTAAAGCCCCAGCCTCATTATGGACAGAAATTATCCACTTTTCAGTTCGGGCCAGACTTTCGACCAATGGCGACAAAGCAAGGGAAGCCAGCGTTTATAATGGCTGTTTAGTCTTGAACAAAATGCCTCAAGTGTTTTCCAGAGCTATTTTAAGAAATGAACTCCTTCTTCCTTCTTGCACTACAAAAAGCCTGTTATACACTCAGAAAATGTATATGAATGCATCAGAAGTAATTGTTCTTTCTTTTGAAAAAAAGGTCAGAGTAATTTCAGTCAAGCTATCAACTATCATCTGCCTTTAGTGGCCATATGTTGGCATGGCAGACTGCGATGAGCATCGAGATATCGCCTTTCACCTTTTGCATGTAGCTGTAGACTGCTTTGATTATGGTACAGCAGCTTTGGACAGGGTAAACCACAAGAGTTGCGAGTTACTTCTTACTGCCATTAATGAACGTTTTAGCCAACTGCATTAAGCGGTGATTAATGGCGCTTTGTTGAGTCACTGTTGCTAGTCTTAAAATGTACAATATTTTCCTATTAATGTCAATATATCATTCAATGCTTCTCATACAGTTAGCCTCAGCTAGCGAGAAGCCTGTTTCCCTTATATTTCTGTAACATAGTTTCTTCCAAAGTTAGCTGTAGCAAATTATCTCCTTTGTCTTTGTTTTCCATACAGTATGATCAATGATCGCTTTCATTTTTTGGATGTTCCCTTGCATCGTCTGGCATTTTACACATAATTAGCTACTAAGTACATTCCTCTATTGTCAGCCCGATGGTGCCATTGTTTTTCTATGCAGTCTGAAGTTAGCCTCCCTTGTGGCTACATTTAGCTTAAGGATAAAAGCTCAGCAATGGAAAGTGTTCTCTCCATGACGAGGATGCTCACCCAGCGGACTTCCAGTCAGCCCTTGAAGTGAGAGCTTCCCCATTTTTCAGGATCCATCCCTGTAAACCGCATTGATCTAAACGCTTTGTACCCTTAGAGAACGTCGCCTTGCCTTTATACATAAGAGCCTCTCTGCTCTTTACGCTGCCCTGCACCTCCCACTCCCCCACAGTTTAATGCTGACACAGCCCCCACCCAAACGCTCCCTCCTTGTTGACGTTAATTGCCTGGCATTCATTTTACTTAAAGTGTCCTTGAGCTCTTGTGTATAGAAAATATTGGGTAGTCATTCAATGGCCACCTTCATTTTTTGTCTTTCATGGGAGTCTTACCCTGTGACGCAGACGATCTGTTAAGCTAAGGACAATATGCAAGCAACAGATATTCATTTGAGAGGACATCGGAGGAGGAGGGAACTGCACAAGTTGTTAGTGATAGTAAAGCAATGAACTCTTCTTTAGTCTACAAGCCTGACATTTGCAGGCATTTACAGTCTCTATGAATAGGTGAATCAGGGGCGTCTGCTTCTCGGTTTACAGTAATTCTTCAATTCTGTGTTATTTGCAGGCCATTGCTTGACATATAAAGCAGAAACACAACAGATCACACATGCTAGCCCATGACACATCTCATTCAATCCTTTGAGTCTGAAGTAAAAGCTCCATAAGATAACTTGTATTTAGAAACATGTGTTGGGAACACACACATTTAGAACACTTTCTTGTAGAGTAACCCCCTGTCCTTTAAAAGCAAGGGTTCAAATACTATGACAAGGGCAAGCTTTACGGAGAACACAGCATTCAAAGACAATGTTTTATCAGTGACCTGGTCCTTAAAGTCCTTTAGCGGCATTATAAGAGTGCTATGTGGACTTCCTTTGCACGCTTGGCACACAGCATGTGCACCATTCAGCTAGTGACACGTAGCCTGACCTTGATTTATGTTTCCTTTATTTCCCCACAATGATTCACTGAGGGCAGAATTTTCCTTACGCCCCAAGGCGCAGCTTTTCGTGTCGGCTGCCATAAATTTAAAACCAACTAAATGGAACTTCAGAGCTTACAAATTGGGCAATCTACTACAGACGGAGGTGTGTCCCGGGACTGACAAACGTCATACTTACCATGGTAAATTGACAGGAACTGCCGCAAGCCCTATGCTGACCGTGCCGATGCACTGGAACAAGAGCTTGCTTAGGGAGCATAATCTCAGACGGCGGAGTAAACAACAGCTGCTGTTCCAGACTTACAGACAAGGATTATTTAATTGGTGTTATTTAATTAGCAGATGACTAATTAAGATCTATGTTTAAAGACAGGGAGGTACGGATCGTCTTCGGCCTCCCTACTCACCTCTAACAGGAAGCAAATTTGTCGTGTCTTAGAAGAGCTAGGAAAAGCACTGGTCTGCATGTTGGCTCATTTAATCCAGAGAGCCAAAAGGTAGCATCGCAGGTTGGTTTGCCCACCCGTCGCACCTCAAGGGCTGTAATAAAATGCCCCTGGTCCTTTCAAAGCTCCCACACCCTGTGGATCAAGCTGTGAACAGACACACACGGGCCCAGAGCATGAAATTAGCAGCCTGTGGAAGGCACAAATTCAACGAAAAGAGTAGCGTTTGTGTAACCTTTTAATGTACACGACGGACTTATTTAATCCACGCCAGAGTCATTCAGTTAAGCTGGGCGTACACTGGGCGTACACTGGGCATACACTGGGCATACCTGCTTTTTGACTAACATTTTCTTTTAACTGATCTGCCTGAATATAACACGGATATCCATCCATCGTCCAAACCGCTTATCCCAGTGGGTCGCGGGGAGTCCAGAGCCTATCCCGGAAACTACGGGCACGAGGCAACACAGATATCATAAAACATTTTTGTTTGACATGAATTTCAGATCCATTATGGAACCCGGGTAGGGCCATGGTTGAAAAACAAAAGAATGTTTTCCCCTCTTTAGGAAAAACACCAAAAATTATTGCAGTCGAAAATTATGACTTAGTACAGAAGCAGAGAACAGTGCTTGCAATTATTTTTTTAATGCCATTATCTGAAGATAACGTAATGTAGAAAAGGGCAGAATATGCTATGTGGTTTAAAAGGACTTGCAGCTAGCAGACAGTTTACATTGATATCTAAGGCTCACTCTGTATGTCTGCCATTGTGTAAAAGGAACAGTGTGCAGAACCGCACATTCACTTACTGGAATAAGCCACAAGAACTCAGACAGTGTGTGTAGATTTGAATGTGGGTGTGAAGGTCTGTTTATATCAAATATCTCTATTTTTATCATATCATCCTTGTAATTATTCAAAGAAAATTATCATGTTACCTCGAAAAAACAATGCAAAAATTTTGCAAGCACAACAGTCTTTGCTTCCATAAGTTAGTATCAATATTGAAACAAAAAATTTGATATTGACTTTCAGTTCAGATGCTTGCATACTCATTGTAGGGACTTTCCAAGATGGACGGGGCCCAGCACGGGCACTCTGACTGGCCTCTGGTTATGCAGGCCCATTCACAGCGGGGCTCCATGCACTGTCCGTCATGACGGAATACTCCTGCCCTCCTGTTGGTTTGTACCACACTGACATTGACAAGACCTGGCTGTGAGAAACCCTGCCAGTAAATCATGGTCTTCCCCTCCTCAGAGTACTCTGAGTAGGTACTCACCACAGCTGACCATAAGCCCCCCCCCAGGTCATGCTCTGACCCAGTCGCTTCACATGGGGGTAATCATAGTGTTTTAGCTAATTCATGTATTCAGCAACATTCCATACCATGCCATGTGACTTAAGACCCTGGCAAAATAGTCATGTTGTCATGGATTGTGGGCAGGGAGCAGGAATATTTGGGGAAGGTACACTCGGGAAAACAGAGCAACTGGCATAGGTGAGGTGAAGACGTTACTACGTTAATGTCCAGACTGGAGAAACCTTCATAGACACTCACCTAAATACACAGAGCTAATTAACACAACTAGCATCAGCTGATAACACGAGGATTCCACATGGGGTAAACGAGGGGGCGTGGCACACAGGAGGATCGGAACGATCAGGGCGTGACACGTATATTGCTCAAGTTTATATTTCAGAGAGACAGTAATTACGTCACAGTATTTACAGATGCGTGGTATGTGGTATTTCCATTTTTAAAAAGCATTAACTGTAATAAGATAAGTTTAACCTCAGGATACCCTGAGCTCATCTGTCCAGTTTTCGCTGCTCTATTTTGAGCACTACTCACTTCTGCTTGAATTCACAGCCAGAGAGGAATTATATAAACAGCTGTGAGGAGGTATTTTGGCCATTCCTCTATAAAAAGTTGGTGTATTTTTGGGTTTATTCGATGTATATTTTTGGGAGGTCTTCAGAACATGCCACAGCATTTCAGGCCAGGACTCTGACTCGGCCATTCTGAAATACGAGTTTATTCTGCTTGCACCACTCTGTTGTTAATTCACGTCCATGTGTTGCATCATTGTCACACTGGCCATGACCCCACTTCTTTTGAGTTCCAGATCACAGACACCTGGACATTCTGCTGTAGAATTTTGTAATACAAATTTAGAATTCATTTGCTCTGTCGATGATCGCAAGCTACCAACAGACCGCAGAGGAGGCAGAGTGTCATGGATGGCATTATCCAGGCATAACGCTGTACTCATTCACTAAAAAATGCCACTGTATCCCAGGCAACTCTCAGACCAGAAATGTCTGGTCACCCTGAGCTGTGTTTGCCACAGCAGCTACTTATTTTAAATGCAGTAATAAATGCACATGCAGGAAACAAAACGATAATTCACATATCCGTCCATTCTCGTTTTAAGAGTAGCTAATGTATTTTGTCACTGGAGATCTTTTATATATAGAAAACATTCAGTTTAACTTCACACCACTGGCTGAAACTCCTAAGTTGCTGTCATAATGAAGCGGCGCAGTTCTGGAACAGCTTAATATCAGCAGACAATTTGATGAACTGTAATAACAGTGAGCTTTCAGTGATGCTGCATGGTAAATCACTGCAGTAATACAGCGCTTAAAATGTACTAAATTATGCTTATATTATACTCAGAGTTAAACATGCCACCCATTCTATCATCTGAAATTCACCACTGATGAATTAAGCATAAATGCTAATTTTCCATCTGTATATTTTAGCCACTGTCATCCTTAGCCATACAATTATCGTTCCATAATTATGAAAAGAAGACAAAAAAGTTAATTATTTGCTTCACTGGCCAAGTTCTGAGCAGCAATGCATAGAGGAAAATTAACAACCTCAAAGGTACAAATCAGGTGCATGTGCACAAACCGGGGCGCTTCACTGGCTAACAGGCTGCCAGTGGAGCAGCAGACCAAAAGATGTCCTCGTACGCTAAAGGTTGCCAGTTCAAGTCCAGGAGCCCCTTCAGTAGTATCTGCACGATACTGAACCTGAAGACATCTAATGAATTATATAGGGGTATTAATGGGGGCAGGCAAAACGTGGGCTTAGCAAATATTTAAGTCGTGTATGGGGCAGTGTGTGTCGGCGGGTGTCTGTGATTGGAAGGCTGTCAGATGAAATCCTGTGGATGGCAAAGTCATCTTCTGCTTTTTCCCGCTCCTGTGCGGCGTCCTCTTGGTCACCCGCTCATCTCCACTTCTTGTGGTCCAGGGCGTCCGCTAGGTCCATGTCGCCGCACTGGATATCTTCCTTCAGCCAATCCATCCAGCGTTTTGTGGCCGTTCTCCCCGGCGCTTCCCTGGGGCACCAAGGTGCTCCGGATCACGTGTCCGTACCATTTGCATCGTGCTTCCTGCATCTTCTCCGCAACGGGCGCCGTGCCCATGAGCTTTAGGATGCTCGTGTTCGTGACATGGAGCACTTGGGTTGGGTCAGGCTTAGCGTGCAGCGAAGCATTTGCATCTCCACTGTATGTAAAGGTCTGCTGTGGTTGGCAGAGTGATGTCACCAACTGGACGCCTGAGCATGGCTGTTAACCCCTAATTGCTCCAGGAACTGCCTAACCCTACATTCTCAGTGGTACGTCACTTTGGGTAAAACCATCTGATAAAGAATGGAAATTAGAAAGTCACCCCTTCACATTCGTGAGGGCTAGGGGCAAAAGATCCCCAAAAATGTGAAAATTTCCAAATAACACTTGGGACCCCCTAATCTCCCCCTAATCTAAACCTGTTATCTAGCCTGACTGATAACAGGTTTACTGAGGTATTTTACTATCCATTTTAAATGAGTACATCTTGTTTTTGTATAACCAGGATGCATATTTGTAGTATAGACATATTTACCTGAATTTCGTGTATCTGTTATCTGCACATTTGGCCAGAATCCTCACTGGACCTAAAGCTCAGGTCTAATTAAAGCAGCTACTCATTGAGAAAGAGCAAACAGCCTTGCATTAATACATTAATTAATATGTTTTGTTTGACAGGAGCTAATAAGCAGACTCTGAAACTTCTGTAACAGCGAAGGCAGCGTCAGATTATGAACAGACAAGTGCTGATTGGCTGAGATTCCTTACAGGGTTCTGGATATAGTCAGAGAGCACAGGGAAATCAACGGACAGGCTTTGATGCAGCCAAAGGTCTCCATTGTTGTGTGATGGACAAAAACAGGGTCCAAGTAGAAGAAAAGATGGTTCCTCGCACATTATTAAAAAAAAGATTTCCTTTCAAACAAGGTTAGCGATTTTATGCCCCTGCTAAGAGTTAACAGTAACAGTCAACATTGACATTTTGTCATTATATTGTTGGTATAAAGAACCGGGTTTTCTTTTGAAGAGATAAATAAGCAAACTATATGATAAGTTCTACTAGTCTAACAAGTCATCAGCATAGTTTTTCATTGTTTGAGCAGGCAGGAGATATTTATTCTAGAACATTCCATCTGTAGATTTTATGTCCCAAGACCCAGTCTGTCCAGGAGCAGATCAAAACATTATTTCAGGTCAACAGTTACAATAAGGCGAGGGTGAATCTGTCAGCCCAGTAACATTATACATCAGAGGCCAAAGTAATTAGTGTTTCTGTGATTTACCCACAATGACATGGAATTTTTTGAGGATTGAGTTGGTGTTGCTGGGATTTACCTCATATGATTTACACCATGAAAAATACATACAATCTCTCAAACACAAATCTGACAAGTGTGACAGGACAGAAAAAACGCACAGTGGCTAAGCTATTCATGACCAACAATCACTTCCTCTAGAACATTTTCAACTGGGGATTCACAGCAACTGAGATGTCACTTGATGGTACAGAAAACATTAATATTCATTCAAATTTCTTCATATTTCAGGACAGTGACTCAGACCACTGTATACTGAAGACCTGAAAATTTCTGCTACGGGTAAAATTTAAATTGATAAAGAAACTATATCCTCAAACAGCCCACTCATACTGTATAATGTATCCCTAACTTTACATTTACATGTATTATTTCGGTAAATCCCAGTCAATCCAAAGTGACATACACATGAGACAGAAAAAATTAACATAAAGCTCCAATGACCAGAACCAGCTGGAAGATAAAAATAACTAACGGGAAAATAACTATACTCACAAATATCACCCAGCTGAGAATCCAAGAAGCAAAGTCTAGGATCAATATACAGAACCAAATACCATCAAGGAAACCAGGGGCAGGTCCACAACAGAAAGCTGATGACTACGGTGGAAGTTTGGGGGAAGTTCTGAAGCTCTGCCCCCCCCTCCAAAAAATAACAGGATGCTGAGTCCTGACACTATTTGAGATGATACCTACTGATGAGTCTACACTGACACTATTTGAGATGATACCTACTGAAACCTGGGCCCTGAGATATTTTACTGACCAAGTGTGTTTGGGGGGGAGTTAATGGGATCAGTTGAGCATTTGATGCGGTACTTAAAAGGAGACATGTATTCTCTGTCTGACGCTTTTACTCAAACGGCATACAGTAGATAGAAGGGTTATAATTAATGTACAACTCCGGGATTCAAACCCCCAACCTTTGTATTGTTAGTGCGACGCTCCACTTGCTGAGCCACAAAAACGAAGAGGGGGGGGGCGCAGGCTGATATTAAGGGGAACCCCATATCACCCTCTCTGAGATGTCACCTCCGGAGCATTGTCACCTGAATAAAATATTCATTTGTTATAACATTCTCAAGAGCTGCAGCATTTTAGAGCTAAAGATTAATTGTAACAGATTGCACAGAAAAATAAACCATTACCGAGGTTATAGTAGATGATTTACACAGCACTAACAATTCAACATGTTATTTGCCCAGGCAAGTATATTAAATTATTAAATATATACGGTAGCGAGAGCAGCTGTACAGTCAATGGAAGCCGGGTTGACGGTCTCCCTCGAGCGACTCCCCTTCTGTGTGGGGTGAGTAATGAGGCGGCACTGACCAACGTGGGGTCTGTTGGCTCATTATAGTTAAAAAGCTGCAGTTTGCAACGGGATCGCTCGGGAAGAATAGAAGTGTCAGGCGGCCGAAGACACGGGACAGTCTGCGAAAGCGGGTCTCCCAAACATCGGCCCTCTCTCTGGTGCCACAGAAGGTCACCTTAAGGAGGTGATGTCAATCATCCACAGTGCTGACTGGAAAACAGGTCCAGAAGCCAGCACCACTCATTAAGGTATCTATATGGACCTTCTAAAATTCCATCATTGTGTATTGTGAATTATGCATACAACTAATTAAACATGGATCCAGCCAACTTCAAACCACTGATCATAAGGCCGGGGTGCCTCCCAGACAGGATGTCTGTCCATTACAGGGCACATAAACACATATAGGGACACTAGCTGGCCTAACTCCACGTCTTTGGACTGCAGGAGGAAACCCGAGTTTCCAGAGCAAATCAGTGTAGCACAGGAAGACCTCCATCTCTGGAAGGCTCAGACCTCCATCTCTGGAAGGCTCAGACCTAAATCTCTGGAAGGCTCAGACCTCCATCTCTGGAAGTGTCATACAGTGGTCCTACCCAGTGAGAAGACACTCAAAATCAAACGATGCATAAAAATGAATAATCATATCTGGGGAATTAAAATAATAATTCTTAAATGTGCCTTGGATTCCAGTGTTAGAGCTGTCTCCCAACACGTAACAAAAATTTAGAATTCAAGGATTCAAAGGAATTCATTGGAATTCAATGCAAACTCAATGGGAGACTGCCAGCAGAGACACTAAGATTAATTCTTATCAGTGATCCGCAGTGGCCTAATTTCCATATCAATTATTACAGCTCAGGACTGTCTACTTTGTCTATTAGAAGCCATCAGAACGCCGTTTTCATGCGGGATCTAAGGAAAGACATACATTAGACTTACAGTTTTTCTCGATTGCTAAAACACTAAACCCTATTGTCTGAACCAAATTCTCAGTCGCCTGAACCCACTTATT
>JAODKC010000053.1:4469463-4487642 GCA_026777985.1 Mormyrops attenuatus | reverse complement strand
GGTTTTGTGTTCACAGTTTAGGGAAAAGGAGAGCAGCTTTCCAGGACAGTGTCTTAGCAATCGAGAAAAACTGTAATAGCCAAGCACAGGACATTTAAGTTGAATTAAATCAATTAAGCAATTGATTTTTCAGAAGACAGACAGTGTTTCATTGCAATAGCAAAAGTTCATTCATATGCAGAAGAAGCCACTTTTCAATAGAATAAAAGGAAGAGAAGCCCAGACAGTGCTGGATAGATGAGGATGATGGGATAGATGAGGATGGGTGGGTTAGATGAAGATGGGTAGCTTAGATGAGGACGAGTGGGATAGATGAGGATGATGGGATAGATGAGGACGGGTGGGATAGATGAGGACGGGTGGGATAGATGAGGATGGGCGTTAAATGACGACGGGTGGGATAGATGAAGATGGGTGGGATAGATGAGGATGGGTGTGTTAAATGACGACGGGTGGGATAGATGAGGATGGGTGGGATAGATGAGGATGGGTGTGATAGATGAGGATGGATGTTCAAAGCACCTTCAATGAAATGAGCTTACAATGACTTTGACTTACAAGTGACAAAGTTTTTAACAGGAGGCCTGAATCCATCTCATTAACTTAGGATGGGTAGCTATTACTGAGTTCAGCTAAGTGACGCTTAAGATACAACAGTAAGTGTCCAATTTCTCTGGCTGCTAGCTGAGGCGAAACCCTAAGCCACCCCCAAGGTGGGACTTGGAGCAAAATGCCCACAGTGGCCCTTCTCATTTATTTTTTCCCTGTTCCTGATCTTGCGTTTAGTGGGGCTGTCACACGATTTTAAACTTGTTGTTCTCATGTCAGCAGCTTAAATAATTTACAGCCAGTTCCTTCATGCGGGAGGTAGCTGGTTTCAATTCAGTGACTGGCGTTAATATCCCTTACTGTCATTGGCAGAAAATGAAGTGTCTGTATGTGTCCATGTTCTCTGATGATGATCCGTCCCTCTGGCTCACCTCCTTTATTCTTCCATTTTGTATTGTACTCTCTGGCTGATTGTCCATTGTACTTGTACACTCAGTGTAACTGGATGATTCATCACCTTGGCCGCCATTAATCTCACCTAAAATCGATTCGATCTTTTTGCTAGCTGTCTTTTTTTTTTTTTTGACCCATTTTTTTGTTTACTTTTTTTGTTTATCCAGGGATTTATTCATTTGTTTTGATTGCGTGTCCACAAACCAGAGAACAGGCTAAGATCTGAAACCATTTTGCCATTTATCTTAACCCCTGTTTAACTACGTTCAGCTGAAATGCAGTGCTTGGAAACAGTGACTCAACACGCGGTGTCTCCACAGAAGCAGTGGTTGTTCACTTTGACACTCGTTCTGAGGTTTTTAATAGGATTTAATAGAAAATCCAGAATTATGTGAGCATTCTGTATAAAATTAGTTGTTTCTGGGTGTTGTGCATTCACGTCTTACGTATAATGCAGTTCATGAGATTGATACCTCCAAACACTTTTGTTACGTTACCCTCCAACAATACTCCATGACTGATTCCCCAGTGGAGTTATGTTATGAGCCTGAAGCCAAACCCGGGAAGTGCAGGGCAGGAAGCAGGGGCCGTCTAGGATGAGATGCTAATCCATCACAGGGCCACACAGTAATCTGTACAAAAGCATCTTTAGGAACTTAAAGGACTTGCAATGAATACATATACTCCAACACCTCCTGAAAAGGAGGTTTTCTATATTACTACTTCTGAACAAATCTATCAATCTTTCTCTGCAAGACTGATGTTAAATTCTGAAACCATCCAAGGCCTCATCACTAAGCGTTGGTAGGTTTGATTGAAAGTTACCGTCGTATGGAGCGCGGAAAGCCCCCATTTCACAGTGAATTACTGCAGTCAGACATCACTGATGGATTTGTAAACACAAGACAGCTTCGTCAAGCAGTTTTGCCATTTAGGAAATTTAAAGTCCACTGAAGGAAGATTGTCACTGTGACTCTGGAAAGCAAGGAACAGTGGTTATTGTATGGGCCCCGTAGGACAGAGAAAATGCCGGTCTTATTCAGCAGTGCCTTCTAGTCTTTAGCATCAAGCTGTTTTATTAGAGCTAGCTTTCTGAAAACAAAGCTGCATTGAAACACGGCACTCAGTCCAATCCGATCCGGTACGGTTGGTAAAAGTAAAGACTGCCCCTGCGGTTTACAACTGATTATTTCAATTACCTGATCTAAATTGGATATGGACCTGCTCACCCAGACACAAGCCCTAACTTGTCAAATGATGTCATTTGATAATTAATTTGGTATTTTGGTCATTTGGTAATTAGCATTAGCCACTTAGCATTCTGCCAGAGCATGAATAGATCTTTCACTTCAGCCCTGAGTTTAATACCCTTGCTTTTCCCCTTAGTGCCCCAGGAAAGTGAATGCCCTCAGAAAATCATGACCAAGACTTGCACCTGACGGAAGACACTGGAAAAATCTGTCAACCAAATGCCCTCCCCTCCAGAGGTCGCCCTGCAAAAGATTGTGGTGCCGCCTTAAAAGAAATTGATCAAGTCTAAAAACAGCATGGAAATGACAGAATGACACTAAGCCCAAAGTTTACATGCTTATCTTAGTGACGTTAATTGAATGGCCTGATATCCTCCAAGTTAATCCTTCAGCAAGTAAGTAGGTGCGATATTCTGCATGTTTATCACTAGAGGAAGATGGTCTCACACCACCAGAGCTGTAAGGCCTATTCCTTATGCGACTTTATGTGAGCAATGTATGTATTCTGTGTCCTGGAGGACCAGTTTAACCCTAACCCTAACCCTAAACCCTAAACCCTAATCCTAACCGTTTGCAGATTTCCCTGCCCAAACACACACACTAAACCTGGCAATTAGCTGCTTATCTAAATAAGGTGCATTTGAGCAGGAAAATCTTCAAGCTGGCCTTCCAGGACTGGAATTGGGGAACGCTGGTCTTGACCCACTGTGACTCTGTACTGGACAAGCCTCTATGGAAATTGGATGGATGATGGATTTATTGATCAGCAACACTAAACATTCATCTTCCGGTTCATTTTATAAAGTGTCAGCTAAAACTACATTATACTGAGATTTGGCCTGAGAGATCCAGCTAATGTTCTGGGCTAGGGGTGGGCGATATGGCAAAAAATGTCATTTCTTTCAATCTTTCAGGGTCCATGATCTTGTCATGATATTTTTGTATGTTGGTTTTTTTTTTACTGAATAGTACCACCAAACTAATTCCACAACTTAGAGAGCAATGTTGTCCACGCGGCAAACAGGGAGTGTGTCACAGGCTGCACACTGCATGTTGGTGCCAGGGTGCAAAAGGGAGAGAGGAAGAAAGCCAAGGTCCTACCTACTGTTTTCTTTTACTGGACTGTTTGTGCATCAAAATGGATTTGGCTGACAAAACAACTTTAGATGCATATATGAGCCATGTAACTGCAACTGACAGAATGTGCACTCCAGCACAATAGTAACGATCTCTCCGTTAGGCAGATCATGGAAACATTTTAATGACTCGCAATCTCCTCAAATGGCAGACCCCTACTCTGGGTTACTACAGCAAGGCTCCTGTGGGACTCGAATCAACAACCTTCTGGAGTCACACCCTTAATCCTTATACCTACGACTAATGGTACATATGTATTTAATATTAACAAGGGAAGGGTGTAACTTGTAAATGAATACACTCCTTCCAAAAAAAATGTGCCACACCCGAATTGCACAACATTAAGCTTTGGTCCATTTCTTTTTGCCCCGGAATGTACAACACAGCGCACTGTCACATAATGAACACACCTATATTAAATCTATAGTCAACTCAGAAAAGGTCTTGTATGATTTTACCTCTGATGAGATACACAAGAGCAGATAATGAAATCAATTCAGAGTAAAATTTACACATGAAGGAGAGATAGAACCCGGACACACCTCTGTGGGTCCCATTATCATAACGCCCTCGCCATGGCGACGACAGTCCCGCTCCTTTTCCGGTTCCACCATCTGCAAATGTTTTACAGGGCGCCGAGCTGACAAAATGATGAACATGTGTTTTAATACATCCATCCCTGCATCGATGGCAGCCCATTTCTCAAGCTTATTCCAAGGCAGCGACAGACCGCTATGAAAAATGCCCTGTTTACTCCCCCCCGTCCTTCGAGCCGCTCACGTTTGCATGTGGCATTCGGCTGACCTTTAAAGATTAAACAGACTAATAAAACGTTGATGAATAGTTGCTTTGTTACCATTGTATGAGTAGGCTGCCGCTATTAGCTGCTGCTAATGGCTATCATTACTGTATGCAGGTCCAGAAAACTCTGCCATAACATTGTAATATACAATGCATCACGCCTGTGTAAACAGCATGTACACATTAATAATTCAGATTAAGATCTTTTGTAGTGTCTTTCAGACCAGGCATGGGGATCATCATCCTTAAGGTAGTTAAAGGTTATATTTAAGCTCTTTTCCAATTAGCAGAATGGAATGAAAGTGCAGGGCTGTGAGTTAGATGGCATCGATGGTTTAGCGCTAAGCTGCACATGTTCGGACTCCACTGCACTTTATCATAATCATTTGGATAGCAGGTCGATCCCCTGGCCAGCCAGGTGGCTAATAGAAATACCTTCCCTATAATCCCATGCAGTGGCGGACACTGGCAATCAGGACTGCACTCCTCTGGTCTCTAGCTGCTAAAGTCATTAATTTTCATTTACTTATTTATTCTGCAGTTAGACAAAAAGATGGTGGTTACAGGATTAACCAGAACATGTTTGGAAGAGATATATAAAGAGCGACTGCAAACTTTATCCCTTTATCGAGTTTTTTTTTTTCTTATTCCTGAAGGATTCCAAATTAACGCCTTTTCAAAGGGATCAGACACCTGTACTCAAGCAGGATCTTGCCAGAGGAGCCCATAGCACCAACGCAGGCTGTGTAAATATCATCCAATACAAGCGTTCATCATAAATTAACAATTTTAGACTCCAGACCCATGTGACCCTGCATAGGACAAGCGGGTATAGAAAATGGATGGATGGATATTAGTTGTCACTCATTTGTTTAGCGGTTTAGTAGCCATTTTAAGAGTCAGGCAGGATGAAGGACGACACATGGTATAGACCGGACCCAGACGGGTCACACTGAGGTCCAGCAGCTTCTGGCTCAGCGTGAGCTCAGAACCGCACAGGACTGACGATCACTCCAAAAGTTTTTATTTAAGGGAAAAAGAAAATCCTTTGTTAGACTCAAGTCAGGAGCACATGGTAAATGCAGCAGGAAGCCTGGCACCCGTGGCGGGAGTTTACCGCCGCCATCACGACCTGACCTGGACCCCGTAGCGCTCGTCAACACCATACACCATCGCCACCAGTCATCCACCGTGACAGGTCCGGCCCAGGCGAAGGACACCCGTCTGACATGTGCGTAGTAGTCCGACCCAATCCGATCTGATCGGATCATGTGTGCCTGGCAAGTGGGATTTAAACCTACAGCCGGAACGAGCAGCGGTGGTTTGCACCCGGGGACAGGCCTTCTATAGAAAGGCAAACGGTTTTAAGGTCTGATATCACTGACTTTTTGACAACAACACAAAAGACCCCAGTAATGTAATTTCTGAATCTACTTATTCAAATACCCCCAGGGTATGTGAGAGAAACCTTGCTCCTCTCAAACACGCTCATAAAATCACAACAATATCCAATACTATTGGGACCACACTGCCAGATCGCAGCTCTCGCAATCTGCCCAAAGTAAATATCCTCTAATCACATGGAGTTCATTCCACTAGAACACATTAGAATGTCTGAACAGTACATTTTACTTGCAGTTACACTGTCCACTCAATGGCCGGATCCCCTGTATAGCAAAGCAGCAGACCCATGTAAAGGTGGTATGGATATTGTTAACAGCACCCAAGAGCAGTCTAATCCTAACCCTAACCCTAACCCTAATCCTAACCCTAACCCTGTATAGCAAAGCAGCAGACCCATGTAAAGGTGGTATGGATATTGTTAACAGCACCCAAGAGAAGTCTAATCCTAACCCTAACCCTAATCCTAACCCTATGCCCGGTATAAACAGAGAAAAAGTGAGCAGAGGCTGATTTACTGGGTGCACGCTGGATGTAGACCTGTCTGTACTGGACATTCAGATCTTTACAGGCAATAAACTGGACTGAAATGATCATAACAGAAGTCTAAACTAGGGGTTTTCAAGCTCCTAATGCAGATATAGGAAAATAAATAGAGTCTGAGCTTTCAGACTGTTACAGACAGATATATAGATAGAACATAGAGACAGACAGATAGACATAGAGAGAAGAGAATCTTAGATTAGATTAGATTAGCATTAAGGGTCCAAGGGGGAAATTATGACAGAAAAACAGACAGACAGATAGATAGATAGATATATAGATAGACAGATAGATAGACAAGCAGAGAAAGTACCTCGTTCCGCATACAAGACCGTCACGTTAAAGAGACTCGTGAGTGGAGGCAGCCCTCGGCGAGCCAATTGGCCATCATAATCATCGCGCTCATTATCATCATCAGCTGACAGCTTGCCGTGGCTTTGCGGGGGAGTGGGGATGGGCTGGGAAGACAGATGGAGCTCTCAAAGGTAGAACAGGCTCCATCCCGGCTTTCTGCGCGACCATCACACGCGTGAGAAATGTATGCCATCCAAAATAAGACAACTGAACTCTCGAACTTGTCATTATCGAAGATGTTTCAAGAACAGGTCCTTCATTTCCTTGTTTACACCCAATTCCCATTTACAATACAACCTGGAATGAAAATATGATTTAATGCATTTCTATTAAACAAGAGAATTACAGAACATATTAGCGTGCTTCACATTTGAGGAGATGAGAGGTAATGAGACATATTGGTTGATGTGGCATGCGGACCCTTGATTTTATCATATGTCCCTGGGGACGGTAATTGAATGAGCACAGGGCTGATTAATCCAGGCTTGCAGTTCTCTTTAACAGCATTTGACAGGTACGAAATGGCCAGGGATACCTATTTAGCGGGACTCTTGACAGTATCAACACCTCCTATGGGAAACTGGGTCTCATGCACTTTTTCAGTTCCAAACTTCATCAGACAAAATTACATCACATTGACATTCATTATTAATTGCGCCTTGTTACAAACGCGAAGGGAGCAATGCCTTGTCTCATTATTTTAATTCTAGCCCCTATACTGTACCATCCTTTGATTTGGCAAGAGCTTTCACGTCAATAAATTGCTAGTTGAAGAGTTTTCTACCAAATTCTCCATGTTCTCATTCCTGTTTGCAAAAAGAATATTGCCCTTACGCACAAACTTGACTGCCAAAATTAGTAGGCAGAACACAAGTCACCCCCTTGTCCATATTGACAAAAGTCCCTTGTGATGTGAAAGGTGGTCAGCAGTTAACAAGCTGAGATGTCTGCTAAAGCTCACTATCATCGCACCTCCATAGGTCCAAGGCGAGCCGCCATGTCCCTAGACCACTCGGTTCAGAGACCAGCTGTTTGTCAGCCAGAGGGAATAATGAAGACGCGCAGATGTATTCACCGCAAGAGCAGCCCCTTTAATGTTCTCATTTTTTCAAAGAAATGGTGATTTGGCAGGACTGTGAGTCACTACAGATTCAATACGGATCTCGATTCTGATACTTTTTGCAAGAGTCAAAGAAGCAATGCTTAGAGATGCTTAGAAACACAACACTTGTTGTGTAGTTAATGGACTCTTCTACAATGAAATGTATGCAAATACTAAGCAGATGCTTACCACTAATGGTGGGACAAATGACACTCCCAAACTTACAGAGGGTCGGGCTCCGCAGCACCACTATTGACATCCCAGTTTAACCCAACTAGAATGAACAAAGTAACCAATGGGAAGAGGGCTAAATCTGACAGGTCGTGCCTAATGATTCTTTGAATCATGACTTTATGATCCTCATGACCCCCCCGAGATGCTTATAAGTTGTGTCGAGGGAGGATCCACACTGCTGAAGTCACATGACTCACTTCAGCCTGTCCACACTGCTGAAGTCACATGACTCACTTCAGCCTATGACGGATCACACTTCCACACTACTCGAAAGCTGACTCTCCCGCAAAAACACCTCAGCCAGGCACTCAAACGGCTGCCAAAATGATAGACAGGAAGTGGCAGTTGTTTTTTTTTTAGGGTGGGGGGACAAGATGGGCCATAATTCATACAGACGGACCAACCCTATCAGTGGTCAATGATATGTTTTGATGGGGCCCACTGGGGCCAATCAGCTTCCAGCTGGGGCCAGCGCCCCTGTGACGCCACCCCTGCAGAGACTGTAGGTCTTTCAATTTGATGGTGTTCTGCTCTCATGAAGAGGACACTCCAACTAGCACGTGTGGGCGACACATTATATAAATGAGGCTGCAGTTGTCATGCTCCACATAGATGCCAATGCGCCAATTACAAGTCCATTCAACTAAACACTAAACAAAAAGCCTCACGAACCCAGCCTCCGCACATCTGTGGGTCCTTAAGCAAGGCCCTTAACCCCCAGCTCCCTGGGCGCCGCTACAGGTGGCAGCCCTTCGCGGACAGCTTACTCTACAAAGAGCAAGTTGAGGGAGGCGTAAAGAGAGAATTTCCCCAGGGGGATCAATAAAAGCATCAATTATTATTATTAATTATTATTATTACTTTGAGGTCACACAGTACAAAAACCAATCAAGTACTAGACCACCAATTTCCCAGTAAAGACCTATTGGCATAACTGGACCAGCCTTAAGCCTTCCAGAACTTTCCGGTACCTAATTAAGGTTGTAGCAATCCAGAAGCTCTCCTGGGAAGCTCAGAAAATAAGACAAGAGTTCAGCTTACAGCGTAATGCCAGTGCATCTCGGGGGCTGTGCAGGAGCACCATAGGAGGAGAGCATGCAAACCGTGTTCACACAGCAGCAAGCCCTGACTAATAAAATAGACTGTCACCTTATTACAGCTCTCTTTGGAAGCATTATTGTTAAAGTCTGAGTTTTTAAGATATGCGTTAATGAAAGCCACTCAGGGAGAAAGAAATGTGTGTGGATCTTCCCCAGGGGCCCTTAGCAGACCTCACCGGCTCTGCTGGGCCATTGTGAGAAAAACACAGCAGTTTATTTCAGTGCAGGCCGGCATATTTTTACTTCATCAGTGTACCTCCCACACACATCATATTTCTTCCATGCAATAAAGGCGGTAAAGAATGTATCTCACAGCAATATGTTTTCACAGCAAAAACTTATTTCGGGATTATTCAAATACACTCCTACTGATGACAATAAACTTCACTCCAAATGACTTCCTAGCTGCAATTTAAATTTTAACAATCGTCTCCTGCCAGTGGAGTCCCACACTGTTGGGGACATTCATGCAGGCAGAACTTTGCACAAGTTCTGCTGAGGTCTGCAGTAGACGCACTGAGAAGAATCTGTGAACCTACTGGCACTGTGGGGTTTCCCTCAGCCGAACCCCATTCAGCAGCCCCTCCGACTGCCTGCTTCAAAGCTAGGTGGCTCTAAGCCCGGGGGAATGTTCCATAAAGCAGGATTTCCCAGTTAGCTGGGTAACTTGGGCTTAATGTGAAAAATGCCCAGTAGGAAGAGAGGCAAGTGACATTCCTATTGCACAATCCTTATATCTGGCTTATCTGGCTAATGGAGAAATCCTGCTTTGTAGAACACATCACCCCCCCAGACCTGTAATCTTCCTCACTGTATAAACATGGCAGCATCCTGAGCCCATAGCATCGGGAGTCCTGCTGCTTCTAGAAAAAGCTGCTATTTGAGAATTGCCGTTCACGTCTCGAACCTACCCTCCTGGGGAAAACCCCTTGCACTACCTATACCATGTATCTGAACCTCACATCCCGCATGCTTTTCCCGAGGCTAGATGATCTTGGTGGTTTATAAACCCCACTGTGCTTCAAGACAGTATACTGATTATCAAACAGGAGTTTATAACCTGAAAGCAGTTAGCGCACAGCCGCGGAGCTTATTTTAATTGCTGATTTGGGAACGATCGTAGAAAGTTAATTAGCTTGCCAACTTGAAGTCTTACACCTTATTTTGATTACTGCTTTTACAAAAGAGATGTCCCTGCCTCGTAACAATAGCTTCATGCTAATGCCGACCTGTCCTCATAGGGCGAAGTAGCGTTTATGAACCAAAGACCTGCAAATGAATTCTTAATTAATCATTGATCGCTGTTGAATTAATGTTGACTCAATTTAATTGTATGCATATTTTATTTTAAATACAGCAAAATGAGTAGTATTTATTCATTTATTTTGAAAGCATAAAGGTACAGTAAGGGACTACTAGGGCTATTATTTAAATTAAATATTTTAGAAGTATTGAAATATAATTTTATATTAATGATTGGTTTACATAATTCTAACAGTTTTCTGTGTGATGTCTGAAAGAGTCTGGTTACTTATTAGTCATTAATAATAATAGTCAATAGGTTAGGTAAAAGTGTCACTGAATGAACTGAGCCAATCTTTTTAGCAGAACGGAATTAAAGGTTTTGTGTCACTCACACGATTTTGTCATTTAACTCTACATTTGCTTTCATTTGATACGGAGTTTCACTTCTCGCTCTAATACTTCTCCTTAGTCTGTCGATACGCTTCTTTTCAATGAGACATTAAGCCTCAACATTAATCTCGGCCACATGTACTTTATATTTAACTGAACAAGCATCAGTAAAATTCTTTAAATTCCCCTTGAAAATAGACCCAGCTGCTGTAATATACAGCATTTCATCTTCATAGTTCAAAAAATACAGGCTAAAACGTAAATGGCTGGGATATAGCGCCATCCTCAGGCTGACCGGGCTCTCTGTGCTTGTCTGAGTAGTGGGGTGAAACTGCACCTTGTCAATAGCATTAGGCTGTGTTGGCCTCAAGCTCTGGGCTGCCCATTCTGTTTTATGGCAGAATCAAAGTAATGGTAATAATGACAATTCTAACCCAAACAAGGAGGGTTCCAACACGATGTCAGTGGACATCGGCAGGTACGAGATGAACCATCTTCTCAATATCTGATATGATGTGGAGGTCCCCTTTATTTGTACTGCACAGACTTTCATAGGACATGCCTAACCCAAAGTAAAATGGAACTCACAGATAAAGTTTTGCGCAAAGAATTATGGGTAACTCGCGTGGTACAGTATGCAGCGGAAAAGAGCACTGACACACCCAACCGCGATAAGATACCACAGCGTGGAGCAGCACTACCTATGCAAAATGGTACATCTCCACTGGACGATATGGAGGAGGTGAAATAAAGTCATAGATTAAAAGCGGAGCTAAGACAATCTGCACTCCTCTTTTGTTTTATGTGGAAGCAATAACTGTGTTTAACTTCAGCTGCCTGTAGTATTTCTGAAAGGAAATACACTGAGTAACTTTCTGTTAAGGTCACCGAAACACTCCAAGAGGAATACTAGCCTATACATTTGGTATAACCCTAAGGGTTTTCTCTAAAATTCTGTTTTATCATAGATTCTAAAGTACTTGGAGTTTCTGAAGTTTATACTCATTAATTTTATCTGGTCTTTAATTTTTCCTGGTGGTCCTTTGAAAAAGAGATGGAATAAAACCCAAAGTACAAATATCTTAATTCATACAATTTCCACATCAAAAGAGATGTAGAGCACAGAATATTCACATATATATATATATATACACACACACACACACACACACACACACAGGTTTGTCTTTGCGTGGACACCATTCATTTCTATGGGGAAAACTCTGATCTGAACATGACGACCTTAACCCCGACCCAGCCCTAACCTTAGCCATAACCTTAACCCCGACCCAGCCCTAACCTTAACCATAACCCTAACCCTAAGGTCAAGACAAACACTTACTCCTTCAAGCTCAAATAAAGTTACATCATCAACAGGCGACAAAGACCAGCAATCTGGCTGGATAGACAATGTTCTCCGCCTTTCTTTAGAGATTAAACCCTATTTGCCATTTGCACAAGTATATTAAAGTATTTCTCTCTGCCTGACCCATCTTGCTCTGCATGTGGGAGAAACTTTGGGGTCACAGCACAGGGTCAACCAGAGCACAGCCCCCCTGGAGCTGGGGGCTGCTCAAGGGCCCGCTGACATGTGACTGTCCTACCGAGGCTCGAACCAGCCACCTTCCGATCACAGGGACATAGCCCGCTGACATGTGACTGTCCTACCGAGGCTCGAACCAGCCACCTTCCGATCACAGGGACATAGCCCGCTGACATGTGACTGTCCTACCGAGGCTCGAACCAGTCAACTTCCGATCACAGGGACATAGCCCACTGAGTCGCTCACTGCACTGATGAGCAACTATTCATCTAATTGTCTTCTGCCATCAACATATTGTGAAAATTGTAATATCATCCCTCCCTAACATTCAATGGCAGTATTCAAAGAATATTAGTCGGAGAAAATTATCATTTGCAAAAGCCTTAACGACATGAACAGACATTCAGCAATCACAGTCAGCATTAAGTTTTTATTTCTTGTTCCTGGGAATCGGTCAGTCTTAGATATTGCAGTTCAGATGAACAGTACAGGAAATGATTACATATAATGGTACGACAGATGAGTGAAAACATTATCTTCATAAGAATGGTTTGATTGCATGTAGAAGAGAAGGTTGTTTTAATAATCGGTGTGTATTTTGATGCTACGGAATACGGAATGTCTTTGGTCTACAGGACTGGCATCCACGCCATTTCAGTGACTGACCAACACCTAAAACGAAATCGAATTTAACCAAATGAAGTTTTTCATTTACATTTATTTGGCTGCTGTAGGAGAATAATTGTTTGAAATGTCCAAGTCATGATGCTTTGGGGAAAAAATGAACTGCTTGCCACACTAAAGTAATTCCCCCTGTCAGATGTCTGGAAAGTTAGACATTCGGCATCCCTGTGGGCCACCGCTAGGATCTGACGTTTGTTTTAAAAACAGGTATCAAGCTTTGACTCTCTGCAGGGATGTTAATCCTAAATGCGCAGCAAAATGTTTATATCTATTACACTACAATAAAGTGTGATTACCTGTCTCATCACTGCTGTCATCTGATTTGCAATAAAATCAAAATAAGTAGCTTCTTCATTTACCAAAATGAGAAGGTAGCCCTCAAGTTGAAACATCAACATCAAATAGGATTAGTTAAGTGTGTGTGTGTGTGTGTGTGTGTGTGTTTGTGCATTGGGGGGGGAGTTGGCCAGGATAAGGAGAGTGTGACTTATGACTTCATGCAGTTGGCTTGGGTACTACTGTCCTTTGAAGAAGCATCAGATTTTATTAAGAACTAAGTTATCAGTGTTATGATTAAACCCCATTGTCTATCTAGCCTATGCAAAGTGTATAAAGGTATTTTTAAGAAAGAAAGTGAAAATTCACCAAAATTATACCACAACTGAATTCTTCTTTTACAATGAGGAAAAAAGGGTCACAATTGCATGCATATAGTTAATACAAAAGACCTTTGCATACTACAAAGAGCTCTGTTTTGGGAAGTCCATCCCATCCATCTTTATCAAAAAGCCCACCCCAGACAGCACCGGACGCCAGGCCGGGGTACACCCCCCGGGTGGGACGCCAGGCCGGGGTACACCCCCCAGGTGGGACGCCCGTCCGTCACAGGACGCCAGGCCGAGGTATACCCCCCGGGTGGGATGCCTGTCCGTCACCGGACATACAATGTGGCAAATGCAATCACCTACAGAAGATGGAATCGAAGACAAAATGAGAAAATGCAGACGCCACACAAACAGCTCAGAAATGAGATTCAAACCCACAGCCCTGGAGGTGTGAGGTGAGAGTGCCACCCACTGAGCCACTGCATGTCCAGTGAAGAAAAAAAACAGTACAAGCTTATTCCTATATACACGTTTAACGGGATACAGGACTAGGCCTGCTACGCATCAATTAAACGACAACGACGCTCATCCATAGTCTGTGAGACCACATACCCAGTGCAGAGTCGCAGTGAGCCTGCAGCTCATCCCAAAAACCACAAGGAGGGGAAGACCACCGACAGGATGCCGGTCCATCACCACATACAAGCTCACACACAGCAGCTAACAGATTTGTACACGTTACAAAGAGACTGGGTGGCGTGTCGGATTGGGAGGTGATGGCGTGGCCATCCGCCAGCCCCCGTTTGCATGTTCTCACCATGGTTGCACGGGTTCCTTCGCAGTACACCTTCCCAGTACACCAGCCTGCTTCCACGGTTCAGATACTATACATGATAATAATCCTTGTAACATTTACATACGAAACATGCCAGATGACACGACCCTGTCCCTGGTTGTCTTTCTTTGGAATGTGTCATGGTTTCTTTGTGTGACGATAAGCTAAAAATGTTGCTACCCAAACCATAGACGATTTTACTGTGGGTGCATGGGGGAAATTGCACCTATATTGATCAAATGAAAATGCCATTTGAACAGATTAAGTTCAATAAAATTAAATTATATTGTAAATTTATATTTGAAAATGTGGTTTGTGTTTGTCATATGAATGTAATGTATTTACTGTGTTTCTTTTTCACAAATATATTCCTTTGGATAAAGTTTGGTGTAACCTGTAATGAATGACTGGATTGGCTCTCTCAGCTTGCACGTCCTGGGAAAAAAGCCTAATGTCACCTGTGATACAAACGCTATGCTGCTAGCTGGCATTCCACAGTCAAAGAGGACTCACAATGAAACTCCCACTGTCTGTTTAATGTCCTTGGACCAACTGGCATACCAGCTTAAAGCCCTGTGCTTCCTGGCACAGGTTCCAGGCTCAGTGGACTCCGTGGAAAATGGATGGATCGATGGAGGGATGAAACTCCTCGGCGAGGCAGCTAGAACTTACCACCCTAACAGCAAGCCACTGGACTGGATTTGGTCACAATATATAAACACTAAAGTTGACTCACAGACAAACTATATGGCTGCCAAGAGCAGGTCCATAATGGCACAGGGTGTGGAGCACTGGGAGTACCCGACTGTGATCTCACCCGAACGCCACTTAGACAGAGTGTCTTCAGATAGCACTGGGAGTACCCGACTGTGATCTCACCCGAATGCCACTTAGACAGAGTGTCTTCAGATAGCACTGGGAGTACCCGACTGTGATCTCACCCGAATGCCACTTAGACAGAGTGTCTTCAGATAGCACTGCAAGCGCCCTGTCGCGTGACAACATGCCTCGGTGATGGACTTCAATCATAGCTGCAAGTGCCACAAGGCAAACAAGGCTGATACTGAAGGGCCTGCTACTCCAGCAAGGTTACACTGGCCCGCTAATGACATGCAAAATCAAGGCAACATTTGTACATGACCCACAGTCCGGCACATCGAACTGCTGTGTTTACGAATAATTATGCTCTTGGTAATAAACTGAGAGTCTTATCTGATAAACATTCTGTAGTCAAGCAGCATAATGGATCTCTAGCTACCTTAAAGACTATTTGATTTTTTTAATTTGCATTGAAGACCCAAGCTCATAGAGTGGGAGATGAGCCCTTTTAAATGTCAGGTTTTTGGAAAATACTGCAATAATTTTAAGGCACAAGTAGACTCAAGGTCAAAGAGGTTAGTCATTTTCCTTTTATGCATCACAAGGGGCCTCATCTTGAACACTATGCTGGGAATGCAAAGTTATCGTGAAAGAGAAGGCCGGGTCACAAGACCTTCGGTCACAGAGCACCCGCTTCCCGGCCTCGGAGTCACCCACCACACAAAGGCACATCACTTGTGATGTGCTAATTGGCCTCAGTATCCACAATTAATTGGAGCCTGATTTTACAGGATAATTTTTTGGAAAACAACACAAGCACATCAAAGATCATCATCAACAGCTGTCCATCTGGCGCAAACACCCAAAAATGGCACCAGATGAGTATTGTCCACTGCAAAAGTACTGTTCCACAATATTAATGCCCACAAAATGATTTTTTACAAGCTACTGTATTGGCAACTAGGAAGCCAATCTGTATACAATGATAGCAGTTGTAACACGAACTCGGAGATGTTACACAAAGAGTAGCGGTTTGGTTCATGGAGAGAAAACGCAGCAGGATGCGGAGACTAAAGGTCTCAGGACACATAGACCCCATAAACAGGCTCCAGGTGCGACATGAACAATATGCAGGATCATAATCAATTCAATTATGGTTTGAAAAGGGCATGTAAACAGTATTGATCCACACAATAATGTCTCTGGAGCGACACAGAGGCCTCACACCTACTGTATAGAGACCAGGGTTCGAGTCTCCGCCCTTGCTGTATGTATGTTATTTTCTGCCTGCCCCCCCCCCCCGGGACATGCTCCAGACCCCCATGACCTGCATAAACCAAGCAGGTGTGAAAGATTGCTGAATGGATGGACTACATTGTAGTACAAGATGATAAAATTAATTTTAACGTTTTTTTTAGTTTCTTATTAGGTTTCATTAAGTTGTGATGAAAACTGGCAAAAAGACAAAGTTTGTATTCATGAAGCTTCTCATATGATCAGTTGCAAAATTCCCCATTGAGCCACGGTGGTCCTGTGGAGGGGTGCGGTCCTGCTGTACAGCACGTCATGCAAAAACAATCCCGCTGTGGTGCAAACACAAGAGAAGCTCAGTGAAACTCAGACAGCCTGATTTTAACATGAACACACACATCATTCACTACTAAATAACTTACATGAAGACTATTGTATTTATTCATGATCGTATTTCATAAGTATGCTCATTAATTAATAGGATAATAAAGTATACAATGAATACAATCTATCATTTTTCTTATCTCAATTCTTACATATATGACATATTTTTATGATGTTTATGTATTATTAATAGGGGGCAACATGATGACGCAGTGGTTAGCACTGTTGCCTCACACCTCTGGGACAAGGGTTAGAGTCTCCGCCAGGGTTCTACCTGTGTGGAGTTTGCATGTTCTACCCGTGTCGTTGTGGGGTTTCCTCAGGTTTCTCTCCCACAGTCGAAAACATGCTGAGGTTACCTGGAGTTGCCCATTTCTGTGTGTGTGTGTGTGTGTGAATGGTATGTGAATGTGACCTGCAATGGGGTGGCACCCCATCCTGGGTTATTCCCTACCTTGCACCTGTAGCCTCCAGGATAGACTCCGCATCCCTGAATAGGACAAACAGTTACAGAAATTGGATGGATGGATGGACACGGCTAATAGAATAATTTAAGCCTTTCCTAACCGGACTCTGGTGGATGAGACAATTTACCCGGGGGGTGAGGTAAGAGGTAGGTAGCTTTACTCCAACGTGATGGGATGCACTTCAGGGATGGAACAGGCAGTATACAACTCAGAGGAGCGTAACCGCACAGAGACGGTGGGGAGTAACTCTGTGATGTCATATCCCCTCTGGCCGTGGTACCAGGACGTGTCATAGCCATGCATGGCTGCTTCAGCAGCCTCATCATCAGGACGCCGGCCTCGGCCAATCGGGAGGGGGCATGCTTTGGGGCCTCATCATCGGGACGCCGGCCTCGGCCAATCGGGAGGGGGCAGCTGCCCTCGTCACAGCGGATCCGCCTGCTAAATTACCGCTGGGATCTTGACGGAAGACAGTCGCAATCAAATGAGACAAGGTTCCGATCGGTTCCGTAGACCTTAAGCATCCTGGCCCCAGCTTGGGGAAATGTAAACATATTGCCAAGACGATATCAACTTGCTTTTAACCCCCCCAGTTAAACCCCAAATGTCCCCTGAGCTTGTCAGGAGGTAGCAAATTAGCGAAGGACGAGCTCCAGGGTCACGCAACTACACACAGGCATAAGCGGAGTCCACCTCCCCTCCTTTCCTCCCGTCAAAGTAAAAGCCTTCCTTCGCTCCGGGGACGGCCGTAAAGGCACTGAAGACTGCAGATGTAAAAGCAGCAGCACTGCACATCAGCACTGCAGACTGCAGATGTAAAAGCAGCAGCACTGCAGACTGCAGATGTAAAAGCAGCAGCACTGCAGACTGCAGATGTAAAAGCAGCAGCACTGCACATCAGCACTGAAGACTGCAGATGTAAAAGCAGCAGCACTGCAGACTGAAGATGTAAAATCAGCAGCACTGCACATCAGCACTGCAGACTGCAGATGTAAAAGCAGCAGCACTGCAGACTGCAGATGTAAAAGCAGC
>JAODKC010000053.1:4444606-4467079 GCA_026777985.1 Mormyrops attenuatus | reverse complement strand
ACAGTGCAAGATACATAAAACCTATTACCCAGAAGACTATTGACATGAAGACAGTGCAAGATATATAAAACCTATTAGCCAGAAGACTATTGACATGAGGACAGTGCAAGATATATAAAACCTATTACCTATTTCTTCATGAACTGCAATACATCCTTAGTTAAAATAATAAGTACAGCCATCAGGAAAAATATTTCCTGAATTTCCTCATCTAATGCACAGTTATAGTGAGTCTGGAGGATGTCTTACAAACTGCACAGAGGATATGAGGAGAATAATCACATTTTTCCAAAATGATGAGTGAGATTGTTAGTCCACCTGGGTGAAAGTGGAAACTGACGCATGAATGACAGGTGAGCAGCAGTATGATTTGTTTATCAATGACCAAATTGGATCATATCGGTCAGCGTGCTTTTTATTCACACGTTACTGGTCTTAACAAAATGGTTTATGATGGAAACTACAGGTTCTCACTTTGGACAACTGTAATTACAGCTGGTGCAACATGCAAATGCAGCAGCAAGTGCTTAAACAGATCTGCAATTAGAGTTTGTTGGTCTGATCAGATGGCAGAGGTCTAACCCATAATGACGAGAGCAGAGGCATGACAGGGACCAGGTGTAATGTGTCTGGAATGACAACTGATGGTCTGTAAATTATTAAGCCAATGAGATCCTTCCAAAAAGCAATCAATTTATGGTTAGCAGGCTGCTAGTTAAAAGCTAATGATGTGACATGGTTGAACCTAAACCTTTTGTGGTCTGCAATTTTGTATAATTGCGGCATCCCAGTTAGAGAATGTCAGAACCTCTGGAGCAAGTCTGCAGGCATCACAGTGGATAGCCTGGATTTGTGGACACAGTATCGCAGATGCAAATCCCAACAATCAACCAGTAGCTGCAGAGAATCACTGAACACGCACTAGTGCCACAAGAAATAGTGACACTAAAAGCCATAAGGCACCTGTGCTGACTAAAGAGAAAAGACTTTGAACTGCATAGTGGGCGGGATTATCTTACATCATCAATCTCCAGTTGGTCTAACCCACTTACCATATGGTATTATATTGCTCTCTGTTGGTTTACATCAAGTGGCAGTGATATCCAGTGGCACTCCTACGGTTGGGACCACAATCCTACCAGGTGGCTGAACCCCCATCATGGCAGAAACACTTTGCCATAGACCGGCATGACTGACACTCTATGAGTCCTTTTTTGTTATTTATTTTGCCCACTGTGGGTTGGAGTGGACCAAAACCATTCCAGGAAAATGCAACTTTACTACACTACAGCAGGAGTGCCGTTCACCGCGGGATACGAGCACTCAAGCCTGTGGGCCTCTCTCACCGCGGGCCACGCATGTACTGGCTTTTACGGGAGGCACAGGGCGGAGAGTGACTCATCTGACCGCGTGATTCTTTACCGCCTGATCACCCCAGCCCTGCCTGTGGTATATACCTCATTTTGCTGGCTAAATTGTATTTTTAGTCTTAGTCTTAGTTTTTCCTGATGTGATGTTGAGCAGTCTCTGTCACCGAACCATATTCCCAACCAACTCCAAAAATCGCACATTCATAGTCGCCATTTCCCTTTCTGCCTATAGTGGCACCTGGGCCAGCCTTGAATTTCTTTACATGACGCTAAGCTTGATGGGATGCCAGCTGTGTAACTCGTAAGGCGCACCAGAGATTGCACTGGTAGCCAAGTCTAGGCCAAAAATGATCAAAAGCATCTATTATTGAATATGTCCTATGATCTCTTGAGACCATAATAATGCAATTACAATGACAGCTACCAAAACGTGACCGGCATCAATCTGAAGAGCGCACTGACACTCCATTGTGGCCTGTCTTCTCGAGTTTTCCTTAATCTCTTTTTTTTCCAGCTGACCTTTCGCAGCTTCTCATCCTTCCCGGAACAGCACTTATTTCTCATATTTGAATAATGTAAATAATAAAGCAAGAAGCAGCCATCAGGGAGATTTCAAGTGACATTTTCAGCATAATATGCCTGTGAGCTTTGGGACTAACCTAAACACAGGTTGTGTCCAATCATACAGATTATTAAATCCTCCTTCAAATGGCAACTGAAATATCATTGCGGCAGCCGTGGAGACAGAAATGTGAAGGGGCAGCTTGTTTTGCTAAATGAGCTCCTCGCGGTGTTCCGCACCACCCTCTTAAAATCCCCCAAACATTACACAAGGCAGCAGCCATTACAGGGCAGTAATATGCGGTTCTCCTCATGGAATTTGATGAATTCTGAGACCCTGAGAGATCGACTGACATCATAAGCATGCTAACTATGACATCACCACACGACTCATGATACATGTGTTACAATACAGGCAAAAGCAAGGGTAACCCAGCTGATTAACAAAGTGAATAATATTAATATGATACTATAAGAATCAGTGAGAAGATAACAGGATTTATTTATTTTAAAAGAAAGAGACACATCATCATGCTACAGTTATATACTGTGGAGAGCCGGTACCAGGGTCACCATCATCCAGTCCAGCGGCCTGTACCATGCAGCAGGACCTCTTGCTTATATACTGTGGGGAGCCGGTACCAGGGTCACCATCATCCAGTCCAGCGGCCTGTACCATGCAGCAGGACCTCTTGCTTATATACTGCGTGGAGCCAGTACCAGGGTCACCATCATCCAGTCCAGCGGCCTGTACCATGCAGTAGGACCTCTTGCTTGGCTGGATAACTTGGTGGATTTATGGTACCCCGGTGTAAATGGACTTGATCTTTGTTCACTTAGATTTAGGCCAGACTACCTGAAATCCGACAAGTAATCTGGCTAAGCAAGAAATCCTGCTCCATATTATAGGCACCTCGATTATTATTATTATTATTATTATTAACAACACTAATGTATAAAACTCAGGATTTGGTGAGACCTATACGAAAGCATGGATATGAGAACAGATTTAAATAAGGCAGCTCTTCCCAGAATGCACCTGACTGCCAGGGGGCATAAACAACGTGTGGCATTAAAGGTAATCGACACCTGCTGATGCTCCGGAGCGCCATGCTGGGGGACAGAGGGCCGTCACTCACACACATCAAACAGCGGCCATACTGGGATCAATGACAAGCTCCAGACTGCTGCGATGGGACTGCGCTCACCCCTCAGATATAGTTAGGCATTCTGTTTTTAGGCAAGATCAGAGAGCACTTTTCCCAGAACCATGGGGAAACTTAAAGGTGTATACTGCTCTTTGGGACCAGCGCTGGCGAATTACAAAGCAGGGCTGCTGTGAACCACTTCATTTCATTATTTATTGGTCTTGCTTAAAATACAGGGCACATTGTAATAAATGTATGGGCTGATTTTGTGCTTGCAGATCGTTCAGTGAGTCACTTCATAGACCATAGTAATACTTCATACTTCCTGTATCGCAAAAGATCTCAATTCTTCTTCTCAATTGAATGAATACCTTCTTTGTGTTGTATACTGTACCAATCAAACATATACCTTCAAGAAGAGCTGCCACTGGAAGCGGATATTGTGTATTATAAGTCATATCCGGCTTCCTTAACTGTAAATGTGCAAGTGTTTCAATATTTTTGTGATATTCATACACAAACCAGTTGTTGCATCTGTCATAGCATTAGACCAGCTATAATTTGACTTAGGTATCCAACACTTTAGAGAGGATCCAGTAAAATATCAGAAGGATATATTAGCAGTAAGTTTGCGGTGTGCTTATGAAAGGTGTGATCTCTGGATTCCCATCAAAGCTGAGGTCCTTTCTCAGCTTAGCTGCTGTCTGCTGTGCTAAGACCAGGTCATCTCCGTCCTCTTACCTCCACGAAGAACGGAGGAGTCCTTATCCTTAAATGTCTTTACGGCACGTGTCGGGGCCTCCTACATGCTGAAGATGGCTAAGCACACTTCTGCTCTAACTTTCTGAACTTTTTTCTTGCCTACTTATAATGGTTCATATACAGAGAAGATTCATTCACATCTAATCATTAGCTTCATTGGCTTAATTGGTCTGTATCCTAAAGTGTGAAACACAGCCAAGCTTGTGCTTCAGCAGACATCACGAGCACTTAAAGGGGAATTTAGAGAATTTCCCAGGACTTTTGACCTTCAAAGGACCATAAATCATAAACCAGTTAATATAGTGAAGCAGACCACACTGGGAAACTTTCTCATCAGCTGGAAACAGCATGACTCACCTTGGTTGCAAAACACGTGGCTGATTGATCACAGCTTTGTCAATGACTTGTGAATCATGCCCATTTCTTTGGGGGCTCGACTGCTCTTTTGTTGTGGAGCAAGTATCACCACGACGGCACTGAGAGTCGCTAATTACTCCGACAGCTAACCCTCACAATGACTACATCTGCTCAGCCCTTCACTGACAACCAGGAATCACTAACTATTGGGACATTTCCAACGACGCTACCTTCTACCGTTAAATAAATTCACCACTGAATATTCCCTGCTTCACTTGGATTGTTTTATGAAACACTATTATCGTATTACTGTTATTGTTTTTCGTTGTATAGGTCTCACATCTTTCATTCCTAACCGAATTCAGCATTACTTTTAAACAAATACTTATTACTTTTAAAATTTGATTTGAATTTATTTTTTACATCACGGTGGCGGCTCCTTATGTGCAGAGATTAATTGCAGGAGATGAATTTCACCTAAAACTTTTTTTAAATCAAGTTAGGATAAAGAAGCAAGAGGTTCTTTGATGTCTGATCTGTTCCAGGGAGACAGAATATAAGCCAGAACAGTGAGAATTTATAGCATAATATTTATAAATTGCGGGGTGGAGCCAAAATGATGTCCTGATACCAAATCTCTCCTCAGTGCGATTAATCTGGAAATGAGACTGCAGTCTCCTGTCTCTTTTGAAGGCACTACTCTGTTGGGCTGCAATACAGAATAGCACAGTATAAGCCTAATGGTGTCACAGACCAGTAACCTGGAGAAGGACTGTGACTTCAATGGGAGAGTGTGTAACCCTGATTGGCAAAGTAATCCCCAGTCTCTCAGAAATAAGATCTGAAAGTGTTAGACTTGCAAGTGACCCATATTAAGTTTCTATAAACACAAGGCAGCCACAGTACAGCCAAAAGGCCGCTGTTCCGCCTACTGCCCAATGCATCTCATCTACAGCAATTAGATTAAATATATTCTTACTTATATTGTATATTTCTGAAACGGCAATATGACTGAGTAACTATCACACCTAAGGATGTTTAATTTGAACATAATTGAACATTTAATTTAGTAATTGTAGTCATTCGTTTTAAATGGTTTCATGCAGTATGTATATACTGACTGACTGTCCCAATTGTTGAAGGATATTGCCAAGTTCCACACAGAATCATTCGGAAGAAGAAAGCTGAAGATGCAGAACATATCCATCCATCCATGTTCTATACCTGATTGTCCTGTACTGGGTCGTGGGGGTCTAGATCCTATTTGGGAAGTTATGGGTGCAAGGCAGGGGACAGCCCAGGATGGGGCGCCAACCCATCACAGGGCAAACTCACACATGTAAGGCAGGGGACAACCCTGGATGGGGCGCCAACCCATCGCAGGGCACACTCACACAGGCAAGGCAGGGGACAACCCTGGATGGGACACCAACCCATCACAGGCCTCACTCACACAGGCAAGGCAAGGGACAACCCTGGATGGGACACCAACCCATCACAGGGAACACTCACAACCATACTTATAGAGGATTTGATCACTGCAGTTCACCTCAGCATGTTCTTGGACTGTGGGGGAACCCAGAGTACCCGGAGAAAACCCCATGACGACATGGGGAGAACATGCAAACTCCACACACGGAGCCATGGTGGAGACTCAAACCCAGGTCCCAGAGGTGTGAGGCAACAGTGCTAACCACTGTGATAACCACAGTGCTAACCACTGTGATAACCAGTGTGATAACCACTGTGCTAACCACTGTGATAACCAGTGTGATAACCACTGTGCTGCTGTGCCGCCCATGCAGAACATCACAGTATATAACTAAATCTATATTAATGGTGCTAAAGGCATAAAGACTTACCCACTGATGTCTCCTCTTACACTGTCCATAATAAAACTGAAGGAGCTCAGATTAAGTGTTTTTGTTGAGGATTTCTTAGCTATAGATTTCCAACACCAATGTGTATAATAACATCCAGTAGTTTTCCCTTCCTAGGTCACACAAATAGAACATGCATTATTTTCAGAGCTTATTGTGCAGAAGCTTTGAAGTGACAGGGAAAAGTATACAGGTCATTACAGAGACACTGACTCTTTGGACAATGCGATAGTCCGGCTTGCCAGCTCGGTCAGGCTTGTTGCATCACCTCCTGTCCAGTAAAGAATAAATAAAGGCTGCCTCAGTGGGCATTGTTTTATTTTATTAGTAACTTATTTCTTGAAGCATTTACTCCCCAAAGAAGCGCTGAGCTCCATTTGATGTGTGACTCCGCGATGGGTCACGCAACAGTCAACATGCATTATCAGACTCTAAGTAATCACTTCATATAGCATTAGAAAACACAGCCCCTAAAAAGGCATAGAACCCCCCCCCCCTTTGTAAACACTAAGCCATACGTGCTTGGAGGTGTTGAAAAAACTTGGCCTGAATAGTTAACTATGCCAACAGTAAGTATCTGGATCATAAATAATTCCTGGTTCATTGTTTGGCTTACAATGTCCCACTCAGTCACTTGTTCTACCTGACAATCCACACCTTAAGTACTGCCATTCCCTGCTGTGATACAGGGAACTGTGATACTGTGGTACCAAAGAAAATCAATCTTGCCACTGTAGCCCTGCATGTATTTCTAGACAAACTACTAAAGCATAAACAGAACGGCAACCTAGATTTTTTGCTACACAGCTAATCAGCACTCGCCTCACTGGCTTTTTTGTTACACAGCTAATCAGCACTCTCCTCACTGGCTGAGATGTCCAGTTCAAAATGTGTCCATGCTTACATAGTTCAGCTCCAGTCCATCAACGAAAGCCCTTCACTGACTGACAGTCCAGGACTGCAGCCAGCTACAACCTCACTACCCCAGCACTGAAAATAAGGCCTTGATGGCTACAGTAATAGGCACCATGCCATGCCCATTCCAGTCAGTAGCTGGAGCTCAATTCCTCAATTCCTATTCAATTCAGCACCATGGCCAGTACTACAATCAGTCAGCTGACCATGCAGCACCAAGAACCAGCCCACTGCTTGGGTGGATCCGAAACAGAATGCTTGTTTGCTATGTAGTACACAAATATAGTATGCAAAATGAGCAGTATGTCCAAATGCTTAGGAGGGATGAAGCAGGAAGCGAGTGGCACCCAGATGACATACTACATCCTGTGAAATTCTGAAATGTGCAAGCAATGAATGCTATGCTATCCCACAAGGCCTCTGGGGCGGTAACGAAGAGCATCGCTCACTCAGAATCACTCTTGGATTTGTATATTTTCGATAGTTTTAATAGGGATGGGAAATACCACTGATTTTCTTTTGATCTGATCTGATCCAGTACCAATGAGAAATAATGCTGGCAGAGATTGGTAAAATTCACAGCACAATATGAGAAATATTTGGAATAAGTACTGCAGTATTTATAATACAAAAACATAGTTGAAAAATTTTTAAGTACAGCAAAGTCTGTCAGATAGGTTGTTGATATTGCCATGAGCAGTACAAACAGATTCAAAGCAGTGCTGACAAAGCACATGATTTTTCAAAATATCTTCATGAATCCAAAATACTTCCATACAACAAAAAATTAATGCATAGCGATATGGTGATGCAGTGCTTATACCTGCTGCCTCACCTCTGGGACCAGCGTGTGAGTCTGTGCGTTCAATTCAGCCCCCTGGTCTGCTCGACACTTGCCTATCTTCGGACGAGACCACCATTGGTATGACATTCAGCACCCTGGTTGGCTCCACAATTGCCTATTCTTGGACGAGACCGCCATCGCTGTAACATTCAGCACTCTGGTCGGCTCCACACTTGCCTATTCTTGGACGAGACCGCCATCGCTGTAACATTCAGCACCCTGGTCGGCTCCACATTTGCCTATCTTCGGACGAGATGCTATTGGTATGACATTCAGCACCCTGGTCGGCTCCACACTTGCCTATTCTTGGACGAGACCGCCGTCGCTGTAACATTCAGCACCCTGGTCGGCTCCACACTTGCCTATCTTCGAACGAGATGCCATTGGTATGACATTCAGCACCCTGGTTGGCTCCACACTTAGCGATCCATGGATGAAATGAAATGTTGTTCAGCACCACGGTCAGCACCGCTCTTTTCAGTTCCCATTCAATTCAGCACTATTGCCTGTGCCACCATCACCAAACAGCGGTTGTCAGCTGAGAGCTCAGCACCAAGGTCAGCTCCAAAACCCTCAGCAGCTGTGGTCTCCCCACATGGTTCAGGTCTACAGTCAGTAGCCCCCCCTCTTCCTCCCCCATCACCCTATCCTCTTCCTCCTCCTTCCTCTTCTGCCGATCCTCTTCCTCCTCTTCCTCCCTCCCCATCCCCTCTCCCCATACCCCTTCCTCCACCATCTCCTCTTCTTCCCTCCCCCATCCCCTTCCTCCTTCTCACCATCCCCTTCCTCCTTCTCCTACCCATCTTCTTCCTCTCCCTCCTTCCCTCTTCCCATTGCTCTTCCTCCACCTTCCACTCTCCCTGTCCCCTCATCCTCCTCCTCCTCGCTTGACTCCTAGATCCATTAGCAGAGCAGATCGCTTCAAACACACCTTGGACCAGGAAGGAGTGTAGGGACACCGTCAGTAACACCCACGATTCCCAAACCTTTCCCGCCACCTGAAGGGAAGCTGGGGCAGCGGGGTATTATGTTATTAGTCTCTGCTTGTCCTGAGCAGAGGGGAGCTGGCAGTAACACCCGCCATTCTCTTGTGGGAATACTTAACAGAAGCTTTTATGATGCTTTTAGATGCAATCTGCGCTACAGCACCGCTGACCCAACGCCTGTCATTCCCATTACTGTCCTCCATTCTTGGGCTTAATCACATGTTACCCTGTATAATTAACCACTGTGAAATGCACACACTTACAGGTCAAAATGCTTGCAATTTCCACACGTATTTGATCTTCATACCACCATCTGTCGAAATTCTGGATGTGACGCATCAACCCGATCATGCCTATCATATCCTGGGGATCTGTGAGCATTCTCGGTATCCGTAGGACGATGGCCACCAACGATTCGATTTGAAGGCTTTACATTTGGACAGAGAATTTCTGTACAGTTGGACAAGACCATGTTCAGAAAGAAGAGCTAAACAGGAAAAAGCAAAAGCTGAAAAGTCAGGATGCACACCTGCTGGAGCTGGGATGAATGTGCGCGCGGTGAAGGAGCCTGATGCGCGATGAAGGGGCCTGATGCGCGATGAAGGGGCCTGATGCGCGATGAAGGAGCATGATGTGCCAGAGGGGGATTCTCGCAGTTTAAATATGACCAGACCGCAGGGCTTCTGCTGCTTCCCTAGAGAGAGCGGGAAAAGCAGCCCATCGAGGAACACCTCTGTCCCGTCCAGCGATAATGGATAGACATAGCTAGAGTGGAAAATCCCGAAGGTGACCGCAGAGGAATCGTTTATCATGCAGTCGTGTGAACGTGTGCTATGCATTGGGGCCGTAACTCAAGATGATGCAGCTGAATTACATGTACATTACACATCATGATGATGATGATGACTATTGTAATTCTTACTGGTAGAATTAAACAATGAGGAAAAAGAAGAAAACGTGAACAGAACTGAGCATAATAAGATGGGATTTGTACAGAGTCGGAATCCTCCGCCGCCACTGGAAATGCAGTGATTTCTTAAGCCGCGGGTTTGCCCTGTAGCACCTAGCAGGAGGTCCCTGGCTTGCTTACACAGGGTGTCATTTCCATGCACAGATGTCGGTGGTGAATGGCAGAGCAGACCTGTACGACACGGTGTGGCATTGCTGGTTGGGGAATAAATGTGGGAATTGATGAGCGCACGTCTGTGTCAGCTCTGGCACGTACACAGGGTTTGTGTGGGGACAAATACCATGTTCGGGGTCTTAAAATGACAATCGTGACCTCCAATAAAACAGATGTTTGGCTGCTAACAAAGAGCATCCATCAGAATTATGCGCATTAGAATTTCCGACAGTCATTCCGGATACGTTTTTGCTTCTTACTCTTAAATCACTACCATTGTGACGTGTGTAAATATTCAAATCAAAGGCTTCATTGGCCTAGAAAAACAAAACAATGTCAGTGAAAACAATGGCTTCCATCCGCTGTTGGTCTGTGACAGCATTCCTGAAGCTCCTCAGTATAGCAGCAAGAAAACAAATAGCTTTGTCCTCATAGGACCTGCCATACGACCCCCCCTCCCCCGCCGCCCCCACCCAGCCGCCCCCACACGGGCCTCATCGCCATGCGATTATGCAGCCCGCTATAAAGCCCCAGCAGCACTCGGCTACGGTCAACCTCGCCTCCGCCCCAAGACCGCCGTCCGCTGGGGGGGGGGGGCTCGAGTCGCCCAGGTAATCGCTGATGGCAATCAGGGTGTGGGGATGGAAGGGAGTCACGACTGCACTGACGGGTGGGAAAGACGCCAGCCAACACAACCCCAACTGGGAGAGGGGATCGGCCAGTTTGTGGTCATTAATGGGGGGGCACCGATGATTCCACATGCAGGCACAGGCTCCCATAAAATGATATCATTATATAAATGCATTTGTATTTGCCTGGGTAGGTGGGCGGGCATGTTAATTTGCCTATAAAGGGGGGGGGGGTTACTTATTCACCTGTGATTTAAATACATTCAGACATTCAGCAGTGACTGCAGCATCCCTACAGAACACCGAGCTTAACAGCAGAGCATGTGACCCGTACGCTAAAAACAGCTGTGAAGTTATATTTAATTACAGGTCCTTTATAACCTTATATGCTATAATCGCAGGAGCATCATGGTTTATGAAATTGAAAGATTACCTTCATTTCCAGTTATCTGCATCATTTTGCCAAATGGGTCTCACACCACTGCAGTACTGTAAACACTGCTCTTTTTCTTTGTACATTTATTTCCAAAGGAGGACATGAAGATACACATGCACTGTTAGGCCCACTCTATTTCGGCAAGGTGCTCATAAGAACTGTCCTGGTGACTGAGTTTATCCACAGCAGTGAGCAGGGAGGGGGTCGGTCTTAAAGACATAATCTCTCCCGCGTGTTCTGGGTCTGCCCTGGGGCCTCCTCCCGGTTGGACTCACCTCCCCGGGGGGGGGGTCCAGGAGGCATCCTAGATAGCTGGCCGACCCACCTCAGCTGGCTCCTTTCGATGTGGAGGAGCAGCGGCTCTACTTTGAACCCCCCACCCCGAATGTCCACACTCCTCACCCTCTCTAAGGCTGAGCCTTAGCATTGCATCAGTGTCTGGAATATTCCACACTGCATAAATACACATTGAGCTTCCTGAATGTAAACCTTTGACTTACTGAAAATCTAGTAAGCAAATAAAGTTTGAAATAAATCTTGAATATTTCACTTATGGAAGTAAAGTAGATTCCCTGATTGACTTCACACAGGAAATGCGTTATGACATAACTTTATGGATTTCAGCCTAATCATAAGTAAACTTTTGACCTCAGCTGTAGTTACACATCTTGGTAAAATTTTAGGAAGCAATTTTGTGTTGCTATTAAAGGGACACACAAGCTCAGGCCAGTTTAATGGCGATTTTGAGAGAGATTTCTTTTTTTTCTTCAATTCAAATTTATTCATGGGACAATGCAATAGGAGGCTTTGATTCGTCTGCTGATTCAAAAGGAACAATGCTTTTGATAAGGTGAATGTCATGACAATGAAAATACTGAAATAGAGATTGGTAAGATACTGCCTTGAACTGTCTCTCTCAAAGACACAGCACACAGCCTGCTGAACAATAAACTGTATCTTCAATATGGGGGACAGACTCTCCTTGAAGAGTCCTGCCAGTCAAACACTGAATAATATGAGCCCTCAGTTATGACGTAAACCGTCAGCCTGGTTCTGTAAGGATTAGTCGAGCGATGACACATTCCGAAGGTGACAGGCTGTCCAAGCTCTTCAGTTAACTTGATTAACTAATCTATGTCTTTACATAAACACACCGGATAAAAAAAACACAAATAAGTATACAGTATTGTTTAGGTATTGTATCTCAAGCCTGTTGAATCTGCAATTCTGCAATTAAATTTAATTCAGAATTTTTATGTAAGTTGATTTTAAAAATGCTATTTTTGACTAAATAATGATCCATCATGCATTCAGAAATTTGCTTTTCGATTTCTCAGGGCCTTTGAAATTCAACCACTCGGAAGTCTTGTAAAATTAATGGATGAAGAAATGTGGTATTTAAAGGAAGAGGTGCGAGTTTTTCTGTTTTTTTTAAATGGCCTGTGTTTTGCTAAATTTCACGCTCTTTTGGTAAAAACAATGGCTATAGGTTTTTTTTGCTGTAAAAACACACTGACCAGTCGGTCTAGATTTTTGTGCCATTATGGCACCGTGAGACTCTTTCTGGCCTTTGTACACATGGAACAGGGCATAGCCTTGAATATCCAGTCGCCATGGATACCAGGAGGTCATGACCTTGGTCGATCCCCAAAGATGACGTGGAAGCTCCGCACGTTGCTTTACTTGCTCCTACTGATGAAACGTTAGCTAACCAGATTAGGCATCACACCATAAAATGGAATGACCACCCCAGCTATAGCTTCATAGTCTGCTTTGAAAAGAGTCCACTGGTGGGCAGACAGCTCATCCTGCCACCCCGCAGCCTGCCCTCCTTCACTGCTGACCCCTCACTCTGCTGATTATTCAACGCCGCAGACAGGAGGGATTACACCGGCTCGCCTGTCAGACACTTGGCTTCTGCAGCAGGTGCGGAGGGAAGGACTCCGAAACGCAGGCAATCAGGTAGCAGAGAGAACAGGGCCAAACCAGCAATTATGCCACGGTACAAAAAGCCAAGTGCAACCCTGAGCCATGCAACAGGGTTCTGGGCAAAAGCGGGTCCGTCTGTGTGGGAGGCTTTCAGCGTTTTATGGTTAAGATTCGCCTCAAATGTCAGAGAGAAACAGTAAGAGGACCATTTACCCAATGGAGCGGGCGGAGCCTGAAACACATGCTTGGAAGTGAGGGACGGCCTGGACGGCATGCCAGAGAATGCGGACACACAAAGAGAAAGTTAAGACCAAAATGAATCCCCAAGTGAATGTACGAGGGGCCAAAGCACGCGGAATCAATCAGGCAAACACGGGGAGGTCGTGCAAAGGTCACGTGCACAGAGCAGGAGACAAGCCTCGCACACCGGACACTGGAGGCGTGAGGATGCATCAATATTGAGCACAGAGGGAGGTGAGTGTGAACACATCACACGAGGCTGGGAAGCTCTGTAGAGAATACTGCTACTGCACAGTGCATCTTAGACGCGTGAAAGTCTGACAACAGCCCCCAGATATGTGTTAGTGACTCCGATTAGCAATTAGTATTTAGAAAATCATGAAAGACTGTCAAGCTGGGCCAAAAGAATTAAAGGGAAACTTTTTATGTTATATAAGGTTATATGCAAGACAAGTGAGTGATATGGATTTGCATATATACACAGGTGCACATGTGATGCAGGTCTCCTCCTACATCCCAAACACTTTTGGCCTGGTTAATTCAAGGGCCGGGCTACATGCACACAGGCCCCAGCTGAATGCTGGTTGGTCCCTGGAGTGCCCCCTCCCCTGTCACCCATTGATTTGAAACATATCATTGGCTAATGATAAAGATGCCCCCTCTGTATGAATTATGGCTGTTTTTATGCCGCCCACCTTAAGAAATATACAACAATCACCCCCGAGCTAATTTCCATCTCTAAAGGGGGCATGGTGCACAATCGGGTGTGTGTGTGGGAGTGTGTGTGTGTGTGTGTGTGAGAGAGAGAGAGTGTGTGTTTGTGACCGCCGATGGGCCGGCCTCCCGTGCAGTGGGCACCCTTGTCTTTTACCCCAAGCCCCCAAAACCATGCTCAGGATAAACGATGGAAAGATGAATGGATGGATGTGGTGAAGAGATAGTATCGGTACAGAGCTAACTGAGCGTATGCAGACGGGCTTTAATGGCTCTAATATAAACGGTAATCCTCAGCACTGACAAGCCTGAGGCCACAGTTATTAGTGTGGACGGCCATTTCCAGTAGTTATTAACGTTGAGCTGTGAGCCCAGTGACACTGAGCTCATCCGCTGTGACACCTGCCATGAAATATGACATCTGGGGTGGTCCCGGCACATCAGGCGAATTGTTTACCAAGGGTTCGAATAAAGAACGTAGCCCCGAAAAACTTGAACTCGACATCAGAAAAAAGGGGCTGCCAGCGGTGTCCTACCAGGGCGAGAGAGGCTGCAGACTTCCAGCTTTTTATTTCATCTCGACGTCTGAACAGAATGTCCTCTCACCCGGGCTGAGAAGGTAAACATCAGCCGCTAAGCGGAGCGCCGGCAAAAGTCCTCCTCCTTCTCAGATAATTGCTCTAATTTACACCCCGGCACAACAAAAAGCCGGCGATGCGGCTGCCTGCACGAGGGCACTCAAGTCACTCCCGCTTTTAACAAACTTTTCACCATTTCATTAAAACAAGCAGACAGACGGACCTAAGGCCGCGTTCGCTGGCCTCACTGTTTCGCTCGTCTGAATGACCTCGTTATGAGGTGGCTATCCAATCACACGGAAGAAACACTGGTAAAGCAACAAGAAATACACACGTCTGACACATGCTCACCTTACGACTGCCGTTTTGGTCACCTTGCTGCCGGCAAACGCCAAATCACAGTGCCGCCATCTCAATTTGCCACAGCAACCAGCTTCTGCTTGTATGGGCAACCTCAAAATAAATAAGCTCCCAGCTAGCATGTATTTCTTGAAGAGATGTTCTTCAAGAGATGTCTAGCAGTGTGCCATAACCACAGCGTGAAAATAAACTCACTTGCTCAATCCTCCGTATTGCCTGTGTTTATTCCATACACAGCTGGACAGTTTTATTTCTTACACGCACCTGTTTTTTATGAGGTTTTCGCATTAGCTTTGCCTTGATAAATAATTTGACAATTCAATTAGAGCAAGTAGCTCTCTCCAGCAGGACAAAAACTGCAGCCTTGGGTCTGACCCTGTAACATTCCAGTGTCAGGGCCATTTGATGAAGCACTCTGTCCCCTGAACTTTATTACTTTATGTAAATGTGGAGCCCAGAATTCACTGCAAACCAATATTTCTACATGAAAATAAGATTTAAATTCCATTTCAGGCCAAGCCTATTAACCTAAACATTTATATTGGATTAGCCAATGGATTTATGCAGTAGATCGCTGGTAATCTGATTATTCAATCAAATTTGGATTTTTAATCTCAAAATGCCCATAATCAGTAATACAATGCTTACATACTTCAAAGACAAATTTACACTGATTTCTCCTGCCTCCCCCCCCCCAGTCCTAAACCACCTCAGTGTAAATGAGCAGGTGACAGGAGACAGAAAGAGCATTTTCCAAAAGGGTCCACAGACGGGTCAGACGCAGAACCCTTACAGCAATGAATAACAACGTCTGGCCTTGAACCCTGAAATTCACTTAAAGTCTTAGTTTCTGCCCCCTAATGGGCAGTCATGATATTACACATAAAAACTGCGCCCCCCCAAAAAAAACCCTTTATATCTCTGCAGAGAACATGTTTGGCTGAAACCCCATCTAAGAGTATTAACACAGTACATCTGCCAAAGACTGAAGGCTAATCTAAATCCTTGGACACAATCCAATCAAGCGCTACTCTAATAATGAGCGCGCGTGCGCAGCCTAATTCAGATGGTAGTCCGGCACCTGATGGTCGTCTGACATGAATGTCAATTTCACAGATTATAATGCGATATATCAGTCTGACTGTAATCATTGTAATGCTATCTAATCTATACCAGATTACAGTTCATTACATTATTATTATTATTATTATTATCCAACATCATTATTAACAATAACAACAATAATAACTAATAATAATAATATATAATAAAAATATATGATAATATTATAACATAAAGGTCCCCCGCTTGTTGGTGAAACACGCAAGTCACTGGAACATCCTTTGCTGATACAACATTGCGCAACTTCATTCATGTTACTAACCAGCTGTCAGTAAGCCAGCATATTACACTGTTACTATTCTGATTAGAGAAGCACCGACTCTATCAGCCAGCTATTGCTACTGGCAAATACAGTAACAATCGGCCATCGGCCAATGGTTAAAAATGAGCCGATATTTACAACCGGTAATTTACTTTCAAATGGTGACCGATATTGCTTCTCACACAGAAACTAAACAGCTAGAAAAATGGCTGCTCTTTGGAATTATGTTAACAACCTTAGATATGCATATTGTAAACATTGCATCACGGAATTTATCACACTTGATGACCGGCCCGTCTCCGTTATAAATGTTATAAATGTATAAGATGTATACAGTTATAAAATATAGTAATTTGGGATCGCTGTTGTATGCCAGAGTTCCAGTTTTCTTATTAAAAAATAAATATCTTTATAATTTTGTCATTTTATTAATTTATTTTTAAATTTATTAGGGTGGAGTGTCCCTTTAAAGTTATTTAAGATAACCTCGCAAACAATCTGTATCGGCCAGAAATTTCGTTATCGGTGCATCACTAATACTGATATTACATTATCAGCATAGTATAGTATATCGGTATATTATATACTGGTGCAACTTTATTAATATAATACTATATTATCATGCATAATATAGAAAGCCAGTATGTTATACTGCTGATATAATGATATTATACTATGTTATCAGCATAATATAGTAGACCAATATATTATACTGCCACTATACTGATAGTATACTATATTATCAACATAATGTAGTATATCAGCATACTGTACTGCTAATATACTGACATCATACTATTTTATCAGCATAATAGAGTATATCAGTATATTATACAGCTTAGAACATGGCGGAGTTTGAAGGTTCTCCTGTACCCGCACAGATGCCCTCTGGCAGTCTCTAAATGCCCAGAGGGTGTGAGAGTGTGTGAGAGCGCGTGGGAGCGCGTGGGAGGGCGTGTGAGCGTGTGAGAGCGCGTGCCGCACGATGCACTGGCACGCTGTCCGTGCCATTCCCCGCCTCATGGTCCGGGGCTTCCTCGGATGAAAATCACTGCGGCCCAATCAGGGGAGCTGGTTACGCAAGATGGATGGACGCAGTGTGCTGCAGTAGCAAACGTATAGTACCACCATATAACTGTGCAAAATATACCCAATGTATTCTGGAAATGTGTTTTCCACTAGACAAACTCAAAAGTGTGATAAAAATAACGATGATAAAATCAAACCCCCATATCCCCTGATTTCAGATTTAGAGACAAAAATGAGATTTTCAACAGCCTGATATACAATGACCTGCAAAGGCATGCAGTTAGGCTCACTGGGTCTGTAAAGGGCCTGTAATTTGTGTGTGTGTTCAGTGCCTTCGCTGCCAAAGAAAGTCATATTTAAAGCTATATACCAGGGCATTAAGCATACATTCACTGTTGGACACCACTTTGGTTCCCAAACCTCTCCTCAGGGGCACCCCAGCCATGTATTTGTTAAATTTCACCAGCTCACTTAATTAGCCAGGTTCAACAAAGTATCAATTACCCAAACAAGGTGTGTTGTTGGTCAACCGATACATGGGTATATTTGATGGTAACTGCGATTACTTGGGTGACCTGAGCAAAGGTTTGAGCTGACTGACCCTATAGTCACTGGCGATCATAATATTATACATGTATCCCGTCACAGACGTTACTTAGACATCTTTTCTTCTCACCGTATTCTCTACGCCCCGTGATAGGCTGGCATCCCGCACAGGGTGGACTCCATCCTTGTCCCCTGAGCTTCCTCACCTATGACATTTTAAATGCATTTACAGTCACATAATTTTAAAATAAAAACATGACTTCAACTGCCCCTCGAGTCCTCCTGACAGTGGTCAAACAGAAACTGCAAGTGGACCGGTCCGAACCGCAGACCCAGCAGGGTGGCGGTTCCAGGCCCCCCTCGTCTCCACGTGCCCCCCGCTGCTGCTCCGCGTGCCTGCAAGCAAATCTACTTTGATGAAGAGCTTGTTTGGTTGCTGCTTAAATCTCGCCGCGACAGCGTGGACACCTCAGGCCGTATTAAAGCTGACTCTGTGTAGGATGGAAGACCTCTCCCTACGTTGGCGGCACAAAAACAGCCACACTGTTTACCTAAAGGACATAAACTTTTATTACGTGCACAGCTGGACTGAACAAACATCTATCCTGCCTGCCAACAGACGTGGGGCGGGGGGGACACCTTAATGAAATGTGTCTCGGAGATTGAACTTGCCAGTATTAAAATTCCCTGCTCCTGTCACCGGTTCACCAAACCCTCCAGGTTCAGGGCTGCAGATTCACAGCTGCCGTAGTCAGAACCCAATAACTCTGCTGTCTCATGCCATTGAGAGACTGAGGTCCATTACCATTAAAAAAAGTGCCTGACCACCTTTAAATAACACTTTACTTCCTCCCGCTTCCTTTACTTAAAAAAATTCAAAAAGCATCTGTGGTAAACATTTTTTATTCTCGGCTTTTTGTCGAGGAGCTTACTCATACACAGACGACATGCCCTGTCACATGTTCCAGTATGAGGGGTTACTGGCAAAAGCTCTGGATTGATTATTAAACCTCTAGGAGGAATCATCTGAGGCATGAGAAGAAGAGAGAGAATACTCACTGTCCAAGGCCGCCCCTTTTAAAAACATGTAAACAAAAGATAAGACTGGGGAGAAAGAATGTGGATTGGGTCTGATGCTGAGCGTGGATAGGATAAGCTGGATGGATGGATGGATATATGGATAGGATAAGCTGGATGGATGGATGGATGGATGGATGGACAGGCGGATGGATGGAGGCATGGATTGATTGATGGATGGATTGATGGATGGATGGATGGCTGGATGGGTGGATGGATGGACGGACGGATGGATGCATGGGTTGAATGATGGATGGATTGATTGATTGATTGATGGATGGATGCTACAGCTCACTTTTACTTTGAAGGCAGCTCTTACAGAGACGTCAGTCAGAATGCTAATGCTAATAGAATGCTAATGCTAATTAAGAGCTTTAGCCACTAAACTGCCATTTAGGTTCATGTGAGCCAGACGCTAACAGGGTTCAGATGGTCGGTAGAAATCAGTTTGTCTGCTCGCTGTAGTTTATTGCCAGGAATACTCAGTAACACATCCTTTAACAGCTTGTACATTTTAAGGTTTAGATGGGGTTTAATTGCTGTTATCACTGATGGATCCGAGGTGCAGTTTCCAGTGTTTTATATTGTATTTCATTGTCTAATACATTTAACATCTAAATGGCTGCCCCTTCTTCTTGTGTTAAGCTTAAGGATGAGCTGGGATCTGAGTATCATAGCAGTATATGGACAGGATTTAATAACAATGAAGATAAACAATGCGGTAGGGACAAGCCCCGGTCAGCAGCATGGGGTTAAAGAGACGCAGGTTTATGTGGGTGTGAGGTCACAAGAAGATGGAGGATGAGATGGAGGATGGATGGAGGACAGGATGGATAACAACGAGATAAGTGGCTCCTGTCTGCCTGAGAACCATCTATCTGTCTTCTAGCCACTAACTCACTAATAATCTGGGTCAAGGGGGGCCTGGAGTCTATCCCAGGCAGCATAAGGCACAAGGATGGGGTCCATGGATGGGATATCAGTCCATCACAAGGCAGACAAACACACACAGCCACCCTGGAGGTGTGAGGCAGCAAGGCTACTCACGAGCGATCGGACCACCTCAGGGAGGAGCTGAGAATCACAGCATCCCCAGCAGAAAGTACAACATAGTTTAGATGGAAAGAAAAAGATATATATCCATTCATCAAGCCCTGAAACAGTGCTCTTTGCAGCAAGCATGTGAATATTTTGCAACTGCTCAGTAAATCGAGTGTCCTCACACAAATTTAATGGGTAAACTGCTGGATATTTAAAGCAGGTGAAGGGTGTAATTCGCACTCGCCGCTGCATGAGGGCTCTAACATTGTGCCGAGTGCCCAGCGTGATTAGCTATCACTTCCTGTTAGCGTACGTTAGCATGCAGCGGCCGCCCTATGCCGGAAGATGCTCTTCAGCTGTGCTTCAGCCACGTGCGGCTAACGGCGGGATCGTCCTACGGATGGAAAGAACTGCTGCAGAGCCCGACGTGGAGCACCCTATCAGGCCGCTCCAGGGATCTCACGCCGTCACTTTGGATATCGAGGCCCGAGACCGGCGGGTTGGTGTGACTGCGACAGAAATGAGGAACTGTGCTAATAGCATCAACACCGAAGGAAGGAGATTAGAGAGAGAGAGAGAGAGAGAGACAGACAGACAGACAGACAGACAGATAGATAGATAGATAGATAGATAGATAGATAGATAGAGTGTGATTTCCATTATACACACTGAGTACAGGATTGGAAAAAGAGTCTCACCACGTCAGCCATTTCCGCTTCAGTGGTATTTCTCTCTACAGATCTGTACAAATCACTGGCACCAAAACATCTATCCTTTCAGATGTGTTAATAATGACTGTTTGATGTAAGCATTCCTATAAACAAACCATGCTGTAACTACTTTAATACAGCAGGGAATGAGTACAGATGTCATAACAGAGAACACAGTGGATGTAGGAAAACGGGTTTCATGCACAACAATCTAGTAAATTTAGGAAAAAAAAGAAAGATTTCTGGGTGTCGTTTGACGCTTAGGGTTACAGCAGACTAGCTTTAGGATGGCTGAAGAAAAAGATTTTTGTAATTATTGCCCCCACTGTAACAGTAAAGCATTTTATACGCCCTGCTAATGAATCCTGAGCCTGTGCAGGTAACCGTGCTGGATGGAGCAGCAATTTGGACTAATGGTGTCCTCCTCTATCAGGCTGGGCTTTATATCTCACACAAGGGGGCAAAAGGAAGCCAGAAAGCCTTCATTTAGCCATTTTCATGCAACCAATTTATGTTGTTTTTCCACAGTTTGGATGTTTTGAGGGGTCAGCTGTGAATTCAGACACATCTGAGGGCGGTTCGTCACCCCTCAGAAGATGGAAAGTTCAGGTCCAGAAAGTACAAATCAACCAACCAGTTGAGAGTCACATCACAGAGTACACAACTGGTTGGCTGATAAGTTGTGGATTTGTGACCTCAAGCAGGCATGGACATATATGTACACACAGACAGCATGCATATGACAATCCTAATGCTCTCCCACTTCACTGAAGAATCCTCATTTCTATGCCCACCAATCAGGTTGCGCTCCCTGGATGTGGGAGTTGCAATATGCAAATGAGAAACCAAATCAAGTCCAATCAGGAGGCAGAGAAGCCAGAAGTGGAGCTTTCGAACACTTGTGATGTGGTGCTAGGCAGACACCCTATGGTGGATGTTTCTCAGAACAGTACCTTTGGTTTCCATCCTGTTTCCATCACTATAAGGTTGCACACATTATCAGACTCATGCACACACACAAGAATTTACTGCTGTTAGCAATAAAGTTAATCTTAAGATGGGTATGACGTCAAGAAAATTCAAATCAGTCTTAAATGGTCAGTCAATCATGTACATCTATTCACTCATTATTTTAGTTGGTGGCGAGTCTGGACACACACATCTTTCCAAAAAATGAAACCAATAAAAATGACTTTTGCTTTTATGAGCTTAAGACTTTAGAATAACTGCCTAATGTCTAACCCTTTGCATTATAAGTCCATTATTTCGTAGGTCACAAAGAACAATATAAAGCTTTCAAATAATTATTCTGCTATGGCTGGGGTCAGGCTTGGGAAAGTAACTTATAATGAGGCATTGAGTAAGAAATATATGAAGCTGCAGCTCAGACATACTGGCTTATAGTTTATATCCAACGTTCTTGGACGCACAATACCAAGCATCTTATTATGAGCTAAACACTCCAAGCAAATTGGAGACGATGATGGAAATATGTGGTGGTAAACACTACATCCCGTACTGGGACTCCCATGAATCCAGTAAGAGAAATGCACAGTACAGACCTCAAACAAAATAACAACCCTTTCTGCAAATACCGAGTCTCCATTAGCCATGTATCATTCCTATAAAGTGCTGCCCAAGCTGGTCTGAATAATGCAATTAGAGAGCATCCACACTTCACAAGCGAAAGGACTAAGGGACCGTTTTCTTTGGTCCCTTTCTCCTCGCGGGTGGGGCCTCACTGCAGACCTATGCCAGCGAGACCCCCCGCCCCAGTGAGACCCCCCCCCCAGAGACACCTCCTCGAGAGACCCCCCCCCAGAGATACCCCCCTCTCAGTGAGACCCCCCCTCC
>JAODKC010000053.1:4415640-4431254 GCA_026777985.1 Mormyrops attenuatus | reverse complement strand
AATGTTCTTATACTGCCTCTGTGTTCGAGGAATGTTCTTATGCTGCCTCTCTGGGTTCCGTGAATGTTCTTATGCTGTGCCTCTGTGTTCCAGGAATGTTCTTATGCTGCCTCTCTGTGTTCTGTGAATGTGCTTATGCTGCCTCTGTGTTCCCGGAATTTTCCTATGCTGCCTCTCTGGGTTCCGTGAATGTTCTTATGCTGTATTTCTGGCGCTGAATAGCATTAATAGGTTCCTGCTTTGTTTGGACGTTGTCGTGTAGTTCCTGCTCCAGTGCTGCTTACACTTGTACCTGCACATTCATCGGAAGCTCAGCCTAGCCGACTCCTCTACAGCAGTTATGTTCATAATGTGCTGTTTGTCTCACTTGTATGTCGCTTTGGACAAAAGCATTCGCTAAATAAATATAGCATTCTAAGTGGTATTTCTTTTCTTTTTTAAAAAATAAAGCATACGTATTCCTTAGTGCAGTGTTTTACAATCCAGTCCTGAGGGACCCACAGACAGTCCATGTTTTTGCTCCATCCCAGCTCCTGGAAACACTGGATTTGTGGAATTCATTATAGTGTCTACAGCAGGTTCACCTTGGCGACCAGTTCATAGAGTTGAGTTAAGGCGTATCTGATTGTACCTGGGGCAGCCCAAATCGACAAGTCAACACAAAGTGTTGTCAGCATGAGAACGATGGAATCGGAGGTGCACTTGAGACATCATTAGAACTCGAGGCTTCATATTGCATAGAGTGCATCTCTATTTACTCTGACGCTCCCTCCATTATGCACTATTCTGCGCTGGGGGGCTTCACACTCCATCAATGAAGCATCAGAACATTGTGCAAAAATTAATTCATTCATGGCAGGTTGTCAATTATCTCCAGCATACAGCCCACACTGGAAGCATCGCAGAAGTTCCAGTTCACAAAGAGCTCCGACGTAAATCACTTCCACACTGGCGAACTGTGAGCCTCTGCCATGTTATCCGGTGTATTTACGTATCGAGTGGAGACTCTGTATGTTCTCTGAAACAAACCATGCCCTCTCCCAGAGGGCAGAGAAAAAGGATTCTCCGTAAATTAAATACAAAAGTCTGAACCAGAAGTCTGTCAATGGAGATTTAACAGTGTATCAAAGAGATGGATCAATTCATATTCAGTTACCAAATGCCCAGACAGAATTGGCATGATCAGAGCCCTGGAAGGAAGCATAGCAGACAAGAAGATTGCAGAAAAAAAACAAAACACGCAGGAAAAAAAATGCTAAAAATAAGATTTGTAGACACTGTATACACAGAGGTGGGGTCCGACAAAGACCCAGGGACTGTGAGGTATGGACAGAGCCAGCCCACCATGTTGGCGACCGCCTAGGGCACCATTTGATTAGGGGGCGCAAAACAGCCAGTGAAAACAATCGGAATACCACGAGCTGCGTTCCGTGACATTACGCTTATTTACACTAGTTTTGACATTTCACTTTTTTCTTGTGGAACAGACTCAGCCAGAAACCCTGTGCTACTGAAATGTTTTTAATATAAATGAATTGAGAAAATTATTTTTCTGCTGCTCTGGGCAGGGGAGCGGGCACTCAGCAGAACCTCATCAAAGGTGCCAGAAGACCCAGGGCCGGGCCTGGGTAAAGACATGCGCTTCTGCCATTAAGTCCTTTAACTATATTTACTAACCATCCATCGACCTACAAACAATCCAATCTGATGAGCCAATACTAGCAAGCACCACCTTCGAGGAAGGGGGCGCCACATCATCACAGGGTTCATGGTCACACACTATGAGCGATTCAGAGATAGAGCCCTACACACAAAGAGCAAAGCGAGAATGGAAGCCACAAGTGACAGTGCTCACCTCTGAGCCGCTGTGACTCGCCACCATATAGATATATTTATGGTGCAATTGCTTAAGTTGACACAAACTGCGAGAATGAATGAAAACATGGGAATAGTGTTGAACGGTGAGTGAGTGAGTGAGTGAGTGAGTGAGTGAGAATCTTATTCTTCCTTCTGAAAGGAAACAAGATGTGTGTTTGTCACAGCATGGCTTAGTTCAAGCGTTCTGGGAAACACTCCCCATTCTGTTCTGATGTATCTGATTACTTCATATTCAGACAGAATCTCAATCCCTTCATTGAAAATTCATCAATAGTCTTCTAATCAGCAGACATGGAAATTTTATTGCTGGGATGGTAGCGTGTGCAGTTTCTCAGTGCCAAGCCATGACATATAACAGCTGTGGGCTGACCCACGTCAAGACAGTCCGCTGTGATGAAGACCGTATCTCTAGCAAAAGAAATCAAACAAACCTTCGACTTCACTGGAGGGGTGACACAACCTTCACTGCAAGCCTAGCTCTAAAAACAGTCACAAAAATAATAATAATAATGATAATAAATTTAAGAAGCAAGTTAGAATTAAATAATAAAAACAGTTTGGAACTGATGACCAGGGTCGCCTACACTTGGTGTCCAATAACAACCATATAATATTGTACACAAGCAAATTTAAAGTTCAGATTACAATGGTGCAGGACTCCCTGGAAGACCTGAGCTTTTATACATGCTGAAATCCAGAATGAAAATGACACCATAATAGTACTGAAATCATTTAATGAGCATTATATTAAAAGCAAGAGTTTGGTTTTACCAGCTACACATCAGCGGGCCCTTCGGCTGTTAAAGTAAAGCCACGATGAAATATTAGGGTTTTCACAAGCACTGCTGCTCCCTTTGCCTAGAAATGAAAATAAATAAACCGAGACCATCATTAACATTTAATACTACCTTGGTCTGGCAGCTGAGGGCTTTAAAGGCTAACGATCTTCACAAAAATACCTAATACACACAAACTTGCTGCCACGCTAGTGATTAAATACTGATTTATTTATGCTACTAACTTTGCTTTTATGTGACTTACATAGGTTACAATATTGCACTTTGCTTTCATGTGACTTACATAGGTTATAATGTTGGACTTTCCTGTGACTTAGATAGGTTACAATGTTGCAGTTTCTGGCAGCCAAATTTTTCCCAGGACAATCTAACTTACGTACCTCGTCGAAGGGTACAACAGCAGAATCCTCTACCAACGTTTCTTTCACAAGTCCAGCTCCATCATGCGAATAAAAACTGTGTGACCATGCATGTGAACTTTGGCATTTTGTTCATTTTCTGCTTGTTATTCGTTTTCACAGATCAGTTTTATTTTTCAAACCACCTGTCCCCTTGAGCAAGGCACTTCAAAAAATAAACTGGCCGTACCAATCTGAGCCCAAGAAGCCGATTTAGTTAAAATAATCTGGCAGGCAGAAGTGTATTGTTGATCTAAAAAGCAGTACGTCTTTCTGAGGGGAGGGGGGACCGTGAGCAACATATCATAGAAACACTGACTAGAAAAACGTGACTGTTCATCGTGAGTGTAATCTCTGAATGAGAGAGGGAAGCACAAACAGAGAGAAACCTTTCATCACCCATTACCATGAGCCATTAGTCTTTGTCCAAGTCTCCCTCCGTATCATAATCTAATCTACGAATCCTGGCTTTTACCCCACAACCAATCACAGAAGTCAGGCGAAGGCTAATAAACCAATCACAGGAGTCAGCCAGAGGCTAATAAACCAATCAAGCTGTGCGCAAAAACCTAAATTAATCCAAACGGAAATTGAATTAATGTAAATGCAAACCCAACGCATTTTAAGCAGCGTCAGTGATTTGCCGGAATAGTACAACATTTATATAATGGCTTCTTTTGAAGAACAGGTTCAGAAAATGAACTGATCAAATATTTATTATGTTTAACAAAATAGTAAATAGAAGTTTCTGCCTTTCCTTGTCATGGAGAGAAGCAGGTGCGGAAATCCTGTGATCAGCACGGATTCTGCTGGGCACAGCTGGGGTGATATTAAGTAAGATAATGGAAACGCTGCATGAAAAGGACATTACCTTTGAAATAGCAAAATCACAATTATGCGGCTACAAAGGTGAGTCATACTGGCTCGAATGCCAATTAGCGGTATATAAAGGAGGTCTGACAATCACAACTGTGATATATGACCATTCAAAGCAACAGTTCCACTGAGGCCGAAGAGTCGGTGCCGAAATTGCAGGTACATAACCAAACATGAAAAAATGATTTACTGTAATATGTTAAGGGAATAGTCTGGAATAGTGCACGTGCAGCACTGCAAAGAGGGACAGCGATTGGTCATATCCATACGTCAAGTCCAGCCAGCCACGCCCAGTAATTTGTATCAGAGTCTCATCTGTCAAATCACCAAAGCTTAAACAGAATTATAAGCAAGACTACGTTTTTTTTTTTTTTCCCCCACATCATAACGAAAGTCAGTCCACACAGAAACATAATTGGGGGCAGCCTCTATTGTCCAAGATTGAAGATCCAAGTCCCACTCTTCACTTTTCAACCTTTCTAGTATTAGGCCTAACTCATCTTACATGCTAATAAATCGATTGGTGTATCTCATGTTTTGATGCATTCTACAGGCCTAACTCATCTTACATGCTAATAAATCGATTGGTGTATCTCATGTTTTGATGCATTCTACAGGCCTAACTCATCTTACATGCTAATAAATCGATTGGTGTATCTCATGTTTTGATGCATTCTACTATGAGCCTGATTACGACACATGTTATTTTTATTTATCAAATGGAGTCAGATTAATTGAGTTTTAATGCTCATTATCTCACTGTACAGGTTACTGTACAGTTAACTTTTGCCAGGAAACTGTGGTATGTTATTCAAATTAGCTTAATGCGGTACATGGTGAGAGGGACCCTATCCCAGCAAATAGATGGATTAAGGTGGGGGACACGGTAGATCAATGTTTTTCAACCTTGGGGTCGCGACCCCATGTGGGGTCGTCTGGAATTTAAATGGGATCCCCTGAAATGTATAATAATTGATAAAAAAAATTACAAAATATTTTTTCAACTAATTATTATTCTTTTAAAAATTATGATTAAAACACCACATGCAATTAGAGGTGGGCGATACATCGATTTTATCAATTAATTCGAATTCACAGTTCAAGATGATGTGTTTTTATGACTTATTTTACACACAAGTGCCAAAAGCGGAACTAATGCGATGCACCGTTCGTCACGGACAAATTACCGCGATGCACCGTTCGTCACGGGTGAATTAGCGTGACGCACCGTTCGTCACGGACAAATTAGCGTGACGCACCGTTCGTCACGGGTAAATTAGCGCGACGCACCGTTCTTCACGGACAAATTAGGGCAACGCACCGTTCGTCACGGGTAAATTAGCGCGATGCACCGTTCTTCACGGGTAAATTTGCGCGACGCACCGTTCTTCACGGACAAATTAGGGCGACGCACCGTTCATCACGGGTAAATTAGCGTGCCCCGCCATTCGTCACGGACAAATTAGGTTGACGCACTGTTCGTCACGGGTGAATTACCGTGACTCACCGTTCTTCATGGACAAATTAGGGCAACACACCGTTCGTCACGGGTAAATTAGCGCGACGCACCGTTCTTCACGGGTAAATTTGCGCAATGCACTGTTCTTCATGGACAAATTAGGGCGACGCACCGTTCGTCACGGGTAAATTAGCGCGACGCACCGTTCGTCATGGACAAAATAGGGCGACGCACCGTTCGTCACGGGTGAATTACCGTGACGCACCGTTCTTCACGGGTAAATTAGCACGATGCACCCAAACACTCACAAACAACATGGCAGCGACAGGAGAAAAGCTGGAGCTTGTGCCCAAGAAAGGTGTTGCTACATCTGTAATATGGTTCGGTTTTGCGCCGTGGGACACAGACCAAACATGTCCTCATTGCAAAGTCTGTTTAAAAACTGTTGCAACCAAAGGAAGCAGCACGACAAATTTATTCCAGCACCTAAAGCAGAGGCACGCAGCGGAGGGGGAGAAGTGCAGCTCCCAGCGAAATGAAAACAGCCGCAGCACCAGCACAACATCCAAAGTTAAGCAAGCAACCGTCCCTGACATGTTTTCTAACTGTGTGCCATATGATAAGAATGCGGCACGGTGCAAGGCGATAATGAACGCTGTCGCCATGTATATTGCAAAAGACATGGTGCCCATACATACTGTGGAAAAGCCATAATTCATTAACATGCTAAAAGTTTTTACAATGGCGTGATCTGCCATCTCACTTACAAGAATCTTTTTTGGCTTGTCAGATTGCACTTTAGGGTTAAAGTAAAAACCATTTATTTGTCATCTGTAGTTTGATTTTGTGTAGGGGAGGGGAAAATCGATTAAAATCGAAAGTCGGATTTATTTTATTTTTAGGCCATATCGCCCAGCTCTACATACAACCTTAAACAACTGTATTGTTTCACGTTCATAAATATCAATAAATATAAATGAGTTCAAATAAAATGATAAAATAAAATGACCTTCAGCCTTGAAAAGACAAGCTGGCCTAACTGTACATGTGATCAGGGAAAATAAAGTGTGACTTTGTGCACTAATCTGGCTACTCTCTATTTGCAACACAGTGTAACAAACATGAACAAAAACTAATTCTAGAAAAAAAATGTCTATGGGGTCGGCAGAAATTTGTGACAAATGGGGTCACAGGCCAAAAAAGGTTGGGAACCACTGTGTTAGATGGAAAGCCACATACATACAGCTAATATACTCCTGTCATTGTGGGGACTCCATACATTTCTGATGCCATAACCCTAATCATAAGTAATCCTAACCCTACTCAACCCTAACCTTAACCATATGTAACCAAACTAAATATAAGACTTTTGGCTATTTTAATTTCTTGACTGTGGTCACCGATTTTTAGAAACTTGAGTTTCCCCTGTGGGGACCCCACAAAATGTCCCCACAAAAACATTTCAGGTTCATACTGCACTGCAGGGACATTTGGTCCCCACACCGTCATATAAACGCGATCCACACATAGACTCACACACACACACACACACACGCTCACACACTCAATAGGTCAAAATGATACTAATTAGCCTGAATGCATGTTTGAAGATGAGCACAATGTAGGGAGAATATGCAGACTGAACTAGGACTGCAAAAAATTATTGCTTTAATAATCGATTAATCATGTGATTAATCAGCCTGGTTTAAAGAAAAGTGCAAATGCATTATTTAAAAAAAATATCAAGAGATCTTTAAGTCATAGTTGTACGCACTTTACACAGATTGGAGAATCTCTATTTAAAGTGACAAACTGGTACTAAGGCTTTACTGCCATGCTGAGTGAGGTCAGTCTAGCAGAAGTTGCAGGCAGACTTCTTTACCAATGTAATATTAAAATGACTCCACACTATTCGCACAGTATTCGCACGCTATTCGATCTTGTATCGTCCATTCGCAGACGCACCTACCGTCTCGTCACATTTACCTCTCTCACAATTGTACTTAACACACCAACATTAAAACTGCTAGGTGCTGACATCATTATTCGCGACGTATACAACAAACCACAAAAATGCGACTAACCGATTACAAAGTTCACTGCTAGCTATTTTTATTGCTGATTTAATGATGTTATTGATTAATTGTTGCAGCCCTAAACTGAACACCGAGACCAGGGGCTGAATCAGCCTCCCAGCCCTGGAGGTGAGAAGCAGCAATGATACCGACTAGTGCTGTGCTGGGGGGTGAAATCAGTCGAAAGTCTTTTTGTTCCCTTTTCTGGCCCCCGCCAAAGCGGCAGCTTTTTGTTAGCCTTGTGGCTTTGTTTTCCCTTCTTCTTTTCGGCTGTGTAGGTCACCCACCCCCTTCCTCCCAGGGGAAACTCCCCATATCATGTGGTTCTATCCTGAGCTCGACTTTCCCACGCTGGCCGTTTACTCTGCCCTTGATTCGATGTGATTCTTTAACATTGCAATAATAAATAATAATAAGCAATAAATGTTGTTTCACACGCGCCCAGATCCACAGTGTATGACAGATGAGGTGTTGTGTTGTAGTTAACATTCGGCAAATGAGATGAGATGAAGCCTGATTGGACAAAATGAGATTAGATTAACTGTGAATGGACCAATTATTTTTGTGTTAACAAGGCAGGGAAACGAATGGGTCATTAGATAGGTGTCTCCAGGGCAGGTTTGTCAATACTCTGAGGAGAAATGAGAATGCTATCGATTCATGTTTCTAGTTAATTATACCGCAGCCACAACTTGAGATACAGGGGCTTAAGGAAAGCGATTCGGGAAAAGTGCACCGATCGTTAAAGTCGCCATGATACTGTTTTAACCCTGTTGACTTTGCATTGACATTACGCAGGAAAGAAAATAGTATCATAATTAAATTATTCCAACTTCATCTTTCACTGATGACCACTGTGTCTTTTATTAAGACTAACTCTAAAAAGGAATGATTTGCTAAACTCTGGCTTTTGTGAATGCACCATTATCCATCAGCTAGGAGACCGATACCCGACAATAGCAGAGAAGTTAAAAACATCTTTAGGGGTCTTTTGACCTTTGCCTGATACCATGACCCCTACCTTTGTGTTTTGCCAAAGTTAATGGAGCAGAAAAATAAACGGATTTGTTCTGGGTGCAGCTGTCCTGTGACCGCGGGCACAGACCCTTTAATGCACACGGTCCGCTGGACTTCACGTTCCACACGCTGACTTGTGACAATAAGCCACACACCTGCAAGTTTCGACTGATGAGTCCTTCCAGCTGCCAGCTATTTGAAGGCCTGAAAAGCAATGATGGGTACAGACTGGCACAGGGATTAGCTCAATTAAGAAAGCGGGCCAAACTGGAAACCCAGAACGTGCATCCACCCACCCAGGCAAATAATCAATAGTAGATGGCGTTTGTCAGGGGGTTTTTTAACCTCTGTGACGAGGTAATGGCAGAAGTGTCCTCATGGTACAGCAGAAGAAAGATGAGACGATACAGCTTCTCACCACTGTTTGTTGTGTTCCGGGGCCCCAAAGCGCCATTAGTGGGGCCCTGAAACAATAAACGGGGCCTCTTTTACACACCACAATGGAGAATGACATTCACAGTTTTGTATTGCTTGTTTAAATTGCTTGTTTAATCCCTCTGCAAAGTGTTACTATCCAACTCAGGCCCCAGAAATGTGCTCATCTAAACGGATGCATTTGGACTCTAGTTAATGCATTAATAGGCCGGGTTTGAAACAGACACCGATTCTTTGCATGTGAACAAACCGTGGAGTTTGGTGGGGGCAGGAACCGAGGCAGGATCACAAGCGGTGCAAATCGGAAACTTCAAAAAAAGGCACTATCTGAAGGCAGAAGTACACAGTCAAACTGCACGCCTCTAAGCCTCTCTCCAAATGCTGACAGTTTCCCCAACAAATGAGAGTCCATGGCTTTTAAATCCGAGCGAAAAAGAAATACTGGTACCCCATTAATTAACAAAGGCGGCACTTGCAAAGCAATTTCAGGTTCAGCGCTAACGACAACGTTCAAAAAAACCAGACACCCATCACAGACTTAGCAGAGCAATTTAGTTCATTGCACTTTTGTTGGGGAAAATCTTTTTGTTTGTTTGTTTTTTGGTTCTTACGGTGGCACAGTGGTTAGAGCAGCAGCCAGACACTGTCAGGCTTGCATGTGTGCTAAGCTGCCATCATATCATATATACCCCATTTGAATATATGGCTACTTACATCAACAGTGTAACATGGTACAGTGCTTACTTATTCATAATATTGTATAATATTAATATGAATTCTCATCTATCTATATATTCTCAATAGTAATACTCTATATATATGTGGTACCGCAAATCTCTGCCATCACTCTTCTATACCGCTCCATCGCAGTCCTTGCTGCCAAACTGCATTATATCTTCATTATATCTGCCTAAGTCATGCATCCCTCAGACAGCATGTCTCAGTGACAGCGTCCTGCCTTCTCCTTGTACCGTCGCTCTCTGCTTGTGTACCCTCTCTCCCCCGCAAACGCCTCCAATTATTTACGGACATTACAAACATTGGGGGGGCGGGAGCGGGGGGGCCGTAACGACAAGCCCGGCCGGGGTGTCAGGCACGCGTGACAGTCCCCCGCTATCTGTCCTCATGGTTCACAAATGACAGGTGAGAGCACGGCATGAAATATTGGTGGGAACGATGTGTCCTGCGCTGACGTGGCGTATGCCGTTATCGTGGAGCTCGATAGTGGCAAGTCATGCCATTGCAGACGCAGCTTTACTCATTCCCGCGGCCGCGTGTCAAACCGTGTGCCGAGATGTCGTTGGAGGCTTCCAAGTTATTTTATTTTTATTATCGTTACTTTTAATGGCATTTGAAGAAAACAAAAAAAATTAAGAGACCAAAATAACTGGACAAAGAACAATAACAAAACGTCCCACTGGCTGAACAAAAGACAAGCACAGTTTCCCCTGAAGCCTAAGGAGCCAAACCTGCTCCCTCTACCATTAATCTTCCAGGTAAGGAGACCCAGAATCATCACCAGCTATCTTTGGGATCCTGCCACACAATGGTCCTCCAGACCATGTATGAAAAATCCTACAGTCACAGTCACTTCCGAGAGCATATAGATCAGTGTTTCCAAGTCCAGTCCTCGAGGACCCACAGACAGTCCATGGTTTTGCTCCCTCCCAGCTCCTGCAGCTAAAATGAGGACTGTCTGTGGATCCCCAAGGACCGGATTGGGAAACACTCATATAGAGGTATGGCAAAGGTGGTTGTCACCTCAGTGGAACCCCTTACATTATGCTGAGGTTTCCTTGGCTTAGAAGATCCTTTCTGTGGCAAAGCAGCTTACAGTATACATAACGTATGCATGTGCAGCTTACACAGAGTGTGTATGTGCAGCTTACACAGAGTATGCATGTGCAGCTTACACAGAGTATGCATGTGCAGCTTACACAGAGTGTGTATGTGCAGCTTACACAGAGTATGCATGTGCAGCTTACACAGAGTATGCAGCTTACACAGAGTATGCATGTGCAGCTTACACAGAGTATGCATGTGCAGCTTACACAGAATATGCATGTGCAGCTTACAGTAAACACAGAGTATGCATGTGCAGCTTACACAGAGTGTGCATGTTCAGCTTACACAGAGTATGCATGTGCAGCTTACACAAAGTATGTATGTGCAGCTTACAGTAAACACAGAGTATGCATGTGCAGTTAAGGCATGAGAAAACACCAGAAGTCTTATGTGCCGAGAGTCACGGGAAGCAACATCAATGAAGTATAAGCTTATTCACACAATGAGAAGGGTAAATCACCAAACAATAGGGTAACTATTAGGTATGGGTATCCTAACAAAATAACTCGCCCAGAAAGTAACTTGGGGAATGATTTATGATGACATCCACAGAATGCAACAAACACCCAGAGTATAAGTCGAATGGAATTTCATAACAGCGACATTTGTTGCTATTCCCACATACATAACAAATAGGAAAAGGCACAGTAACCTCTGCTGCACAGGATTACACAGGAATTGTGATGCCAGTGTTCTGCTCCATTGACTTAAAAACAAATAAATATCACGTAAAAATGGCACAAAATGGCACCTGTAGCAAGGTGTCTTGGGGTTCCAGCCAATGTATCTAACACCCACTTCAATTAACGTGCAGATAGCATCTATTTCTTTTGCTGCAAAGTGGAGTTGAACCAGATTGCTGCGATCCTGCAAGCTGGCGGATAAACAAATGGCAAAAAGGCTTTCCGTGAAATGCTATTCGCCGTCAACACGGCTACACGTTGCCGCATCTCTTCACGTCCAGCTCCACGCAGGCCCATCCGAAAGCCATACGCTGATTTCACATGCCCATGCTTCGCTTTTCAGCAGCTTGTGCCTAAAGGTTTGTGGAAGGCTTCACGTTGAAGTGACCATAAAGAGATACATAAAGGAAGCGTGACATCATCGGCACCAGTTCCGCTCCACATTCAGTTCACAGCATGACTGAATAACATAGCTAAACCACGCAGATAAATAAGGGGAGAATGTGAATGTGACACGGGAAAATAGTGTATGTGATGTCATTAAAAAAGCAGCAAAACCACACAAATAAAAAACGAGAGGATGTGATGTGACTTAAAAGCAGTTAAGCTGTATACATAAATGCATGCTGTAAAGGCATTCAGCAGAAGCAGTTAAACTATATAGAGAAATAGAGGATAGGTTGTCACATAAGCTGCATAAGTAAATCTATGATTTAAAGTCATTTAACAAAAAAAAAAAAATACAGAAAAAATTCTGAAAGCCGAACAAAGCAGAGGGAATAAACAAATGGCCATGAGTTCTCCCTTCTCTTGGATAGATCTGAAATGTGTATCAGTAAACCAGACAGAAACAGGACAGCACAAACCAGAACAAAACAGGCAAGAGTAAGCCAGACGTAAGCAGGCTAAAGTAAACCAGACTGAAATAGGCCAGCACTAACCAGAACAAACAGGCAAGTGTAAGCCAGACGTAAGCAGGCTAAAGTAAACCAGACTGAAACAGGCCAGCACAAACCAGAACAAAACAGGCAAGAGTAAGCCAGACTTAAGCAAGCTAAAGTAAACCAGACTGAAACAGGCCAGCACAAACCAGTGGCCTGTGGCCTGTACTACGAAGCGGGGTTACTGGCTTATCAGGGTAACTTGTTGGATAGAAGGTACCACAGTTTAAATGGACTTCATATTCGTTCACTTACATTCTGCCCAGACTACCTTGAATCCGACAAGTTACCCCAATAAGCCAGTAACCCTGCTTCGTAGTACAGGCCACAGAACAAGCAAGAGTAAGCCAGACTTAAGCAGGCTAAAGTAAACCAGACTGAAACAGGCCAGCACGAACCAGAACAAACAGGCAAGTGTAAGCCAGACGTAAGCAGGCTAAAGTAAACCAGACTGAAACAGGCAAGGGCAAACCAGAACAAAACAGGCAAGAGTAAGCCAGACGTAAGCAGGCTAAAGTAAACCAGACTGAAATAGGCCAGCACTAACCAGAACAAACAGGCAAGTGTAAGCCAGACGTAAGCAGGCTAAAGTAAACCAGACTGAAACAGGCCAGCACAAACCAGAACAAAACAGGCAAGAGTAAGCCAGACTTAAGCAAGCTAAAGTAAACCAGACTGAAACAGGCCAGCACAAACCAGTGGCCTGTGGCCTGTACTACGAAGCGGGGTTACTGGCTTATCAGGGTAACTTGTTGGATAGAAGGTACCACAGTTTAAATGGACTTCATATTCGTTCACTTACATTCTGCCCAGACTACCTTGAATCCGACAAGTTACCCCAATAAGCCAGTAACCCTGCTTCGTAGTACAGGCCACAGAACAAGCAAGAGTAAGCCAGACTTAAGCAGGCTAAAGTAAACCAGACTGAAACAGGCCAGCACGAACCAGAACAAAACAGGCACAAGTAAGCCAGACTTAAGCAGGCTAAAGTAAACCAGACTAAAACAGGCAAGGGCAAGTCAGAATTAGGCATTAAGGATTAAATAAACCAGAATGAATCAGGCCTGTGTAAATCAGACTAAAACAGACAAGATGTAACCAGAATAAAAATTGACAGAAAAAGCCAGACTAAACAAACTGGAGTAGACCAAATTAAAACAGGCCAGAGTAAACCAGACTAAAACAGGCCAGAGTAAAGCAGACTAAAACAGGCCAGTGTAAACCAGACGAAAACAGGCCAGTGTAAACCAGACTAAAACAGGCCAGTGTAAACCAGACTAAAACAGGCCAGTGTAAACCAGATGAAAACAGGCCAGAGTAAACCAGACTAAAACAGGCCAGAGTAAAGCAGACTAATAAAGTAGGCTGTCTTCCTTGGGTGGCATTTAAATAGTGAGAGCAGAGGGGCATCCCTTACAAGGCTGACTTTTCCATAAATTACAGGCTGTGTAACTGAAGGCTTGGCTCCCAGTGGTTCTTCCGTTTGTCTGCAGAAGGCAGGAGCTCATAATCAGACGGATAAGTGGGGGCCTGGGGGCCGAATCAGGAGAGATCAGGGCTAGTGTAATGTGCTAATACATCCCACTCTGCTCCTTCTCCATACTGTGGAAACACGTACCCGCTAAAGGACTGCTGTCCTGTGACACTGGCCCCCAGAAATCAGATTGTCCCCGAGTACCCTCCCCCTCCCCCTTGCCACCCTCCATTTTCCCAAATGCATGCATGTGACACTAACAGAATTTTAGCAGTTCTCAGAATTGCATGAATACATGAATCAAATCCATCATTATTGTAAATTTTAAGGAACAATACAATTTTTGGACATAGCAGTAAGAAGTCAGTGACAGTCTTCTTTTGTCCTCTTAAAACAAGCACCCCCCCCCCACACACCCCCCGGTCCCCCAACCACTGGCCCCGTGCTCCCTGGGATAGGCTCCACGTTCACTGTGGCCCTCTGCTGGATGTGTGTGGAACTGAAGATGGATGGATGGATGTAGGGTGGAGATGTTTACTATTTGAGAGCTGGACATTTCAGTAGCTGGCCTTAGATTTAGGAGCTGACATACACATTAAAACATCCACTGTTCTTTTTTGTTTTTTTCCTGGTAGATTTTTGATGCTTGACTGAATTTCTGTAAGTGGTCAATAGTCTGCAGGTTTTTGTGACTATACACTATACACTGAGCACTTCATGTTTTCTATGGAAGGCTGAGGAGTGTAGGCGGCCCTGAAGAGTGCTGGATAAACACCTCACCAGCACAGGCGGGGGGGGAGAGGGAACACCATCCCAGGGGGGGAATTCAGGAGGCTGTGAGGGTCAGCATGGGCCTCAGAGCTGGCAGAATCATGTCTGAACCATGTCTGAACCATGTGTGATCAGCTTCCATGTTCACCATCTCTCTGCTGTCTCTCTGCAAGTGCTAAGCAGACAGGCCGTCGTCTTAACGAGCCTAATGGAGAATTCCGTGCACGGCTCTCCTCTCTACCTCTGACCGATGGTGTCTCCCTACCTCGGAACAGGTGTGACTTGTCCGCCATATGGTCTATACGGTGTTCATCTTTCAGCAATTCTCGCACAGCTGTTACGAGAACGGCGGAGAAGTAAAGCTTGCAGCCATAACGTCGGCCGGTTAATTCACAGGTGAAAGTTTTACTACTGCTGTTATTTTTATTGTAGCCTAAAAACATTCAAGCAGCTAACATTTTATTTATTTAGCAGACACTTTTATCCAAAGGAATGTACATTTTTGTGAGATAACGCAGGGTCAGGCAGTCCCTGGAGCAAAGGACCCACTGCTGAAATCACTCTGCCAACCCCGAGATTTGAACCTTGACCTTCTGATCACAAATATTGAGGTTTAGCCCACTAAGTTACACACCACCCCCAAAATAAAATACCCATGATTCTGATCCAAGAAAACTGTTGAAGAACAACTGAAATGCACAAGAAATATAAAATATCAATGTGTCACATGAGGAATAATGTGCAGGTTCATTAAAAGTCTGTGAAAACTGCATTTAAACACCAAAACAGTAGGTGATGTGCACACTGAGCTGCTAACCTAATGTCATATGTGTGCTTTTCAGTCTCACTGACCTAGTTTATGGAAGTGAATATTTTAGGTTAAGTAAGGCCCTCAGGTTACTAGTGCATGTCCTTAACTATGCTACCCTGCACTACCAGGCCAGAATTACGGGGGGGGGGGGGGG